>BSUD01000003.1:148213981-148226874 GCA_033239045.1 Fagopyrum esculentum | reverse complement strand
TATATATATATATATATATATATATATATATATATATATATATATATATATATATATATATATATATATATATATATATATATGCGATTTTTTTATATTAAATATGTACCCATGATATACTGATTTTTTTAAAAATATATAAAATAAAATCTATTAATTTAAAAAAAAAAAACTAATATTCCGGTTCGACCCGGTCTTTTTCTGTCCGGACCGGAACCAGACCGAAATTCCACAATGGACTGTGATCGGACCGGATCGGATCCGGTCCGGGTTTTCGGTCCGGTCATTCTTGCACAACCCTACCGAAAACCTTCGAATATGGTTTAGCTAAACTAGTTTATGGCGTTATTTTTGCAAAATCTAAATCTAAAATAATCTATTTCAAACCCCCAACTACGAACCTCACCCCAACTACAAACCACAAATCTAAGTTTTAAGCTGTTTACCAGCTACTGATCTAAAGTCTAAAACTTAGGTTAGTGGAAAAATAAATAGACATATTTATATTTTATTAATTATGTCTTTTATTATTTTAGTTCACAATTTTATACTCAACTTTGAAAAAAAAGGTTTACACCCCTCAATTTGTTCCAAACGACACATGGGTGTGCTTTTAAAGTAACAAATACACATGTATACTATTAAGTATAGAACTATGAAATTATTGCTTGAGAACCGTGAGATTATTGCTTGAGAGGGAAGGGTTAGACTATAATGACATATTTGCTCATGTAGTTAAGTATAGAACTATGAGATTATTGTTGTTAAGAAAGTTGATAAGAATAAGGAACTGTTTTCTCTTTTGAGTAGCAATGAGTGTATATTGAACATTTGATTTGAAAGTATATATTGAAAATGATTTTTTTTTCATAGTTGTATTTGTTTTGTTGGATTTTGCCCTCCTCTCTCTTGTCGCTCACTAATTCTTCTCCTTCTTTCTTGTTCTTTGTTGTTCTTTTCTTCTTTGAGTAATGTGCTATGCATAAGGCTAGATTAGTAGCTAATGATTTTATTGATATTATTGTTTGAGAACTTGAAGAGTTGGATATTGACACAAATTTCTTACATGGTGATTTAATTGAAACTATATACATGTAGTTAAGTACAGAACTATGAGATCATTGCTTGAGAACTATGAGATTATTACTTGAGAGGGAAAGTCTAGACTATAATGACATATTTGCTCATGTAGTTAATTATAGAACTCTGAGATTATTGCTTGAGAACTTAAACAGTTGGATGTTGACACATATTTCTTACATTGTGATTGAATTGAAACTATATACATGTAGTTAAGTATAGAACTATGAGATTATTGCTTGAGAAATCTAAGATTTTCCTTGAGAACTTTGAGATTATTGTTTGAGAGGGAAGGGCTAAACTATAATGACATATTTTTTTCATGTACTCAAGTATAGAACTCTGAGATTATTGCTTGAGAACTGTAACAGTTGGATGTTGACACAAATTTCTTACTTTGTGATTCAATTGATACTATATACATGTAATTAAGTATAGAACTCTGAGATTATTGTTGTTAAGAAAATTGATAAGAATAAGGTACTGCTTTCTCTTTTGAGTAGCGATGGATGCATATTGGACATTTGATTTGAAAGTATATAATGTAAATGATTTTTTTTTCCTCTTAAGAGCTAGCCAATATATATATATATATATATATATATTAGTTAAAGTGAGGAGAGAGCTTGTAGATAGGAATTAGGAGGGTTGTAAGCCATTGGATGAATTTAAATCAAGGGCTCTCACACGCTCATCATTAATGGCATTTTTGTAAATTGACTTAAAATCTGGAAAAATACCCTTACGTTCAAAATAATCATCGGTGTTCATACTTTTATATGTCATTGTTCATGTTTTTATACATCGGTGTTCATAGTATTGCTATTCATCAAAGTGTCATGTCCATTTATTCTTTTGTGTTCATTTTATAAAGCATAGATGTTCATTAACAGTATATAACCACAAAAAATAAAAAAACTCATCACAAAACGTTAAAAGATTATCATAATATGTTATGTATGTGTCAAAGTTATAGATAACTCATCGGTGTTCATACTTTTATACGTCATTGTTCATGTTTTTATTCGTCAGTGTTCATATTTTTTATGTCATTGTTCATGTAAATATTATACATTATTTTTCTATAAGGCATTTTGCCGAACAGTTTGCGTGCGCACTAAAAGGAGTATATAGATTATTCAATTGGAGCTATTAGACCATATCAACGTATGTATATACATGTATTTTCTCAATCAAACTTATCAAACACAAAATGATTCAAACAAATTTGATTTCGAACACAAACATCAATCATAGTGAAACCTAAACCTTAAGAATGAAAATCTAAACAGTGAGAGTAGAAATTCGAAGAAACAAAACCTGAATCGTCTTGTATTCTCTTTGATTTCACAATTTTTTATGTAATCGATCACTGAATATTATAAACACGATTTTAAAGAAAAGTATAATTTTCAAAAAAAATGAACATCATAGTATAATCACCATAACTGTAAAAAAAATGAATACATACTTATAAAAAAAAATGAACATCATATTTTATTAACAAGATTTGAAAGAATAACATAATTTTCAAAAAAAAAATCCAAAAAAATGTTTTAAAAAAATACAAAAATAACAATTGATGTTAAAAATGAAAATTAGTGTTGAGAAAAAATGAACATTTATTGATAAAATATGAACAATGACTCTTTTAAAAATGAACACATACTTATAAAAATATAAACACCAATTTTTATTTCAAAAAGAAAATCTGGAAAAAAAAAACTGGTGAGGTGGCATCCTCACCACCCCTGCTCTTCTCATTCCTATCTGCAAGGGTCCTCCTTACTGGAACTGGACCCTATATATATATATATATTGATCATCTGGGTTGTATTTGGATTTTGATTCATTGATTAATTTAGGGGAGTTATGTGCTTCAGTTGAGAGGTTTACTGGTTTTTGTTACTATAATAGGGGTTAATTGTATATGTTGATGATATTTTGATTAAGCATGTCCACGGGTCGGACCCGCCGGGTCGACGGGTCCGGGAAGGGTGACCCGAACCCGTATAAATGGCCGACCCGTCGGGTTGGTGACTAGCCGGGTCACGGGTCGGACCCAGCGGGTCGGCGGGTTGACCGCCTCATATTTAAAAAAAATATGGAAATAAACTTAAAAAAGAAGAAAATAAAGAGAGGAGAAAAATTAGACTTAAACTTAAAAAAATTGGACTTAAACTTTAAAAAAAAAAAAAAAAGGGAAGATTGGGCTTGAACCAGAATCCCGGTTGCCTACGTATCCTCTCGGGGAGGAGGAATCAAAGCCCACGTAGTTCTCTTACCTTTGTTTATATCCCCGATTGACCCTTACCTTAGTCGTCGGACTCTCCCGCCGATACATCCGATGACGTTTGTTGTCGCTCGTCGTCATCTTCATCGCCTTCCTCCACCGAGAGGTTTTTTTTTGTGTTCGCATTTCCGCTTTCCTCCAATCGGCTAGGAGGACTTGTGCCTCCAACGTCTCGGACAACATGTTTGATCTCGTCGGATCGAGCACCTTTCCACTCCGGCTAAAGGTTTGCTCCACCGCTACCGTTGAGGCGGGAATGGCGAGAATTTGTGCCGCGATCCTTGAGAGGGTAGAGAACCTCATTCTCTCCGGTTGGCTCCACCATTCTAATATGTTGAAATCCTCTTCTTCTTCATCATTGGCAAACTCAAAAGAAATTGTTAGATATTCGTCGAGTTCCGAATGGGAACTCGACGTGGTTTTTGCCCTTTCCGGGCCAAACAAATCTCTAGCAATTGATTTAAATTTAGATGAAGTTGAAGATGAAGGACAAGGAGGGGGTTGAGAAGATTGACCTTGATCGGAAACACGATATTGAACCAATAATTCATCAAATAATTTTCTAACTCTAGCAATTATGGTAGAAACATGGCAATCGGGATGTTGTTCTAAACCGAAAATTTCATAATAAAAATCTAAAAATTGTTTTAAACCATCCATTTTACGTCTAGGGTATAATACAAATGCAACAAGAAAAACACCGGGAATAGTTGTATAATAATCTAACCATTTAGTTCGCATTGAATAAATAGCTTGTGAAATATTATCAATTAAAAGACCTTGTTGAATTGCAAATGCAATATTAATTGCTACATAACAAAATATGTTTGAAGTTGGTGTATAAACATAACTAAAAGTGTTAAAAACATCATAAAAATATTTAAAAACCTCCATTACATCTTTTGCTAAAACCCAAGATACACCGAAAACAAAATCACCGTCAATATGTTGTGCGGCAAAACCACTTAAAAGTTCTCGATATTCGTAAATCATTTTGTAAGTAGAGTTTCATCTTGTACAAACATCTTTTGGAAATTTTTTTAGGATAGACGTCATTTTGTTTACAGTATGCATACCATTTAGTACGTACACTTTTTTTAGACCAAAGTTCATTAAAAAATTTTCGAATAGGTTGTACTAAATCTCCAACGTATGCTAAACCGTTATGAACACACAAGTTTAAAATATGAGCGGCACAACTAATGTGAAAAAATTTACCTCCAACCGTCGGCTTACAATAGTTGGTTAAATCTCTAATGGAAGTCGTGTTAGCGGAGACGTTGTCAAAACCGATTGAAAAAACTCGTGAAAGTAATCTATATTCTTCCAAAACATTTGCAATCAAACAAGCAATGTTTTGGGCGGTGTGTTGTTCGTTGAAAACTCGTAACGCTAAAACTCTTTTGTTTAAAATCCAAAATTTATCAACAAAATGACAAGTAATACCCATATATGAATTTTTTTAAAAACCGTCGGTCCAAATATCACTACAAATAGAAACTTGAATATCACCGTTTTCCATAAAATATTTAATCAATTCTTTTTTACGAATTTTATATTTATGCATCATTTTTCTTTTAGCGGTTTGGCGAGAAATCGGTTTATATGCGGGTTGAGCATGATTTTGCATCCAATCATTAAAACCAACATTTTGTGCAAAACTAAATGCCAAAGAATCTACGGTTAACATTTCCGAAAATGCATTCATAGAAGAAGTATGATCATATGTAAATAAAGAAGGAGGTTGGTTAGAGGTAGATGCGTACCCGGTAAGTTGTGTTTGCCCTCGTGCTAATCCCATTTTTTCGGGATGCTTGTTCCGAATATGCCTCTTGTAGTTCCCGTAGCCTTCTCCATTTTTGTGCTTGTATTGTGCCGAACAAAAATTGCATTTGGCATAGTAAACCCCGTTGGCATCGGGAGCACCTTTTGTGAACCAAAATCGGAAGACCGCCGTTAGTTGAGTGTTGTTCAACGGCGGCTCCTCTAGCTCCTCCGGAAATTGGGTCTCGGGTTCTTGGGTGTTGGGGAAAGGAGGTGATTCCATGTTGATATCCTCCTCCTCGAAGATCTCGTGATCTCCACTTAATAAGCCCCGCCTTAAATCCGAACCGGTTGGAGGACCGCTAACGGAATGACGTCCTCGGTTAACACCTTCGCCGGATGAAGGACCGACACCGCTAACGGAATGTCTTCCTCGGCTAGACATATTTTTTTTTGAATAATAGAATGTAGTAGTAAGAGTAGTAAAATGAAAAATAAGAGAATGAGAATATGAGATTATGAGAGTAATTGAATGTAAGAGTTGAAAATTATGGAGAGATTGAGAGAGTGAATAGATGATTGAATGAGAATTGGTGTGAGATAGAATGAATTGAGTTTGGGGTATTATAGGAAATTTTTTGGGTTAGATTTATTATAGTTTTATTGTTTTTTATTTTATTATTTTGTTTTTTTTATAATCTAGCCGTTACAACGGCTATATAGCCGTTGGGATTTTTATTTTTATTTTTTTAAAAAAAAATTGACCGTTACACGGGTCGACCCGGCGGGTCGACGGGTAAGGATCTCATGACCCTTACCCGTACCCGCGACCCGGGAGAACCCGTACCCGCCGGGTCACGGGTCCCGTGACCCGTGGACATGTTTAATTTTGATCATATATCCTTCTAAATTGCCTTTTTTTGGTTTTAAGCCCGACTTAAGAAATAATTTTGGCATGAAAGACTTAGGAATTTCTAAGAAAATCTTATGTATCTCCATGACAAGAAATAGGCATGATAAATCTATGTCGTTACCTCAATTTGATTATGTGCGTAAAGTCTTGTCTCGTTTCAATATACTTAATTCTAAGCAAGCACTTGTCCCTTAGTAGGGCATATATAATTGCCTAAGGAAGATTGTCCCTCTACTGAAGAAGCAATAAAGTAATATGTCAAAGTTTCATATAATTTTATTTGATAATATTGTTGGTGGTTCAATCATGTATATTAATTTCCCGATTCCTCATTTCTTCCCCCTGATGTATATCCAAAAATGTCTTAGATGTGTGATGTTGTTAAGTGAAGGTAGTACAAACCCGAAATTGCAAGATCCTTAGGACTTAAAACATTTAGTTGTCTGCATTACATGATGTGATGATATTGTAAATGGGATTTTTTGTTGAGATTTGTGAACTTTTGCGTGGCACCTAAATTAATATGCTGATGAGCAACACCTGTTCCATGCTATTAGGGTTAATACAAAATGAGTTATTTGTTGATCTTTTTCTTTAGTAATATGTAAATATGATCTAGCTAGTTAATCTTATAAAAACGATTCTTATGTTTTTTAATTGCTATTGAATTGCAAAGTTGGTATGATAAGTAGATAAGTCTGCTCAACTTGTGTGTTTTACTAATTCTCATCCTTTTAGATGCCTAACTTGTGTGTTTTACGGGTTCTCTTCCTTTTATTGTGTTGTTGAACATATATTTTGTGTCTATTTGGTTTTGTTGTTGAACATATATCATATTCTGAATTTGTTGTCTATTTCCCTCTTTTTATGTCTATTTCCCTCTTTTTATGTTGACCCTGATGTATCTTACTTTCCTATGGAGATTGATCTATACTATGTCGTAAGCAGTCTCTTTTCATTCCATCAAATGTGTAAACTAGAGTCATTTAAAGCAATTTCTTCTTGTTTACATTATTGGCAGCTATTTGCTGACGATTTGGAAGAAGATCTGTTTGACACTCCTGTGCAGCAATATGATACGGCCATCTATATGCAAGAGGTTGCTCATAGACTCATTAGTGCCAATGATAGACTAAAACATGAGATCGAAACCATAAATCAGAATATGATCAACGTCGAGTCAACCAACCAGGAGGTGTATGACCATGCCTCATATTTGGCTTCATCAAACATACAGATGTCTTTAAGACTAGAGGAGACCAATTTAAGAAAGAGTGAGAATGCCAGAAGAGAATAAATATTGATGGTCATACTACTTGTCGTCGTTTTTTTGGGTTGTTGCTAAATTATGCCACAAGTTGGGTATCTAAATGTTATTAGTATATTGTACTCTTTTGTATATGTAGTATGCCTTCAAACTATCAGATCATTTTTGTGCACTACTACATTTTGCATACCGTATAGGTTAATATATGTACTAGAACAGTTGTGGTTATACATATAATAAAGGTAATCTATATAGCATATGTCTTTGCATGATTGTTGTTGATGTCAGTGGCGGCCAGGGGCGGAGCCAGAAATTTTAAAAGGGTGGGCGAGATTTAAATTTTTTAAAAAAAAATTATATATTTTTTTAGTCGTATTATAATATACAATATAATAAGTATTTAATCTTTAGTACATTAAAAAAAAGAAATAGAACACAACGATATTGGGACGACTTAAAACTTTTACCTTTACAGCTTTATGAGTAATCGAATTTTATATATTTTACTAGCGATATATCTTTAGTTTCTACGGAATTAAAAGTTAAACCAAATAAAATTAATAAAACTAACTATTTTATAATTATATATACTAGTTCTCTATCTAACTTTAATAAAAATTAACTTGTAAATTTATATATTAATTACTAAAAACCTAATTGATAATTAAATCTTGTTTGTAAAAGTAAAATAATGATAAAAAAAATAAAAGATCTAAAAATACCTTTAAGTTCCAACGCATGCAAAATGAGACGGGAGGGGACAATTGAGGGGGGTGAGGGGACCACTACTTTGAATACTATGTCACGTTAGTAAAAAAAAATTTATTCAGTGGAAAGTTATTGGGCCTATTTGTGGGCTGGGGTGGGCGACAACCTAGTCAAGCCCACCCCTGGCTCCGCCCATGGTGTAAGGTTAAAGAAGGAAGGGTGAAAAGTATTTCTTTGTTAAGGGTTTTGATCAATCGAGTTCAAGGTTCTTTGCAAGTCTTATAATAGTCCTATCTTCCTATATTGTCCATTTATCATTTCATATTCATCTTCTTTTCTTTCCATATCGTTCACTAATCCGTTTTTTGAGTTTCCAAGAAAATCGACATGTTCTTCATATAAATCGACATGTTCTTCATATAAATCGGCCGATTTCTTTTCTTTCTAGATCGGGAACTGCGGCTTATCCCCGCATCATGTAACTTGCTTAACATATTTTAGAACTGATACTTCAACAGTGGTTTGGTTAAGACGTATGCATGTTGATCTGCATTGGGGACAAAGCTGACACGTAGTGTGTTGTTCTTGACCTGTTCACGAACAAAGTGATAGGAAAGAATGATGTGCTTCATCCTAGAGTGGAAGACTGGGTTTGCAAAGAGAAATGTAGTTCATAACTTGTCACAAAAAATCGCTGGAGCAAGTGTTGTATGCTGATGAAGTTCATTTAGGAGTTGCTTGATCTTGATAACTTCTGCTGTTGTATCTGTCAATGCTTTGTATTCTGCTTATGTTGATGATCTTGCAACAAATTTCTGTTTTCTTGAGCTCCAGCTGATTGGGGTCTTCCCTATGTAGATGATGTAGCGTTGTTGAAATAAAATCCTCCTTATCACTAGCCCAATCTTTGCTGGAAAATGCATGAATATTGAAGGTAGGGCTAACATTGATGTTGATACCAAATTTCAGTATATCGGCAAGATAGCGAAGCACCCCTTTGAGAGCACCCCATTGAGCTGTTGTTGGTCGGTGCATAAACTGGGAAAGCTTGTTAATTGAGAATCCAACATTTGGGCGAGTCAGATAAAAATACTGGAGGCTTCCAACAAGCGTCCTATAGTTGGTTGGGGATGGTAATAGGTTTCCAGCTGTAGATGTTAGAGGATCCCCAGGCTGGAGTGGTGTGAAAATTGACCTAGCTTCAATCATCCCTGCCTTTCCCAGGACGTCTAGTATATATCGGTGTTGAGATAGAAAGAGACCAATTGGTAAGGGCTTGACGTTGCTACTTCTTGTGACAATTATATCGTCAACATAAACAAGGAGGTAAATGACATATTTACCACATTTGTAGACAAACAACGATGCATCTGCAATTGAGTTAGTGAACTCTACTCGCAATATAAACTCCTTGAGTTCGTTGTACCAAGCCCTAGGGGCCTGTTTTAAGCCGTATATAGCTCGCTTTAGTTTGCAAACATGATTAGGGTGTTTCTTGTCTAGAAATCCTAGAGGTTGGCTCATGTACACATCTTCCTTCAACGTGTCTGGCAAGAATGCATTATTTATGTCAAGTTGCCGTAACGTTCATCTTTTGGAGACTGCCAATTTGAGCACAAGACATATTGTAACTGGTTTTGCGACGGGGCTGAAAGTCTCTGTGTAATCACAGTCCAGACGTTGGTGAAACCATTTTGCAACCAACCGTGCTTTGAACCTGTCAATGCTGCCATTAGGATTATATTTAACAAGATATATCCATTTACATCCAACAACATTTGTGAGCTCCGTGGGAGGGACAAGTTCCCAGGTCTTATTCGAATGTAGGGCATCATACTCTGACTAATAGCCATTCGCCACTCTGAGTTCTTTAGGACTTGGTAATTGTTTTTGGTTCAATAGGTTGGGATGGTGTGGTCATGGCATGAAGGTTTAGTTTTTGAATCGGTTTGACGACATTGTTCCGGGATCTAGTTACAACGCCTGGTCTTGGTGGATGTGGTAGAGGCTGTTGTAGTGAGGTTTTAGACTGAGTTGTAGGGTATGGTTGTGGAGGTACAAGAGATGGTAACTGAGATTGGTGTGGCAGAGTGGTTGAGGATGTGAGTGTTGGGGGTTGTTGTTCAATGGTGGCGGTGATGATGTGAGAAGAGGTAGTCCTAGGTGAGCCCATTCGTTAGTAATGGTAGTTAGTGCTTCAAGATTGACAGCCATGCATTGGTAAGAAAAAACATCTTCAATAAATCGAACATGTCTAGAGGTATATACACACTTGGTGACTGGATTAAGACATTGGTAAGCACTTTGGGTTGAGGAATACCCAATGAAGACACACGGCATAGATTTTGGTTGAAGTTTGTGGTGGGTGTATGACTTGATCCATGGAGATCATAAGCAACCAAAGCTTCCTAGCTTTGAGTAATCAGGTTGCACCTTTGTGAGATTGTGGTATGGAATGGCGTAGTTGTGAGATGGTGAAGGGAGACGGTTGATAAGAAAAGTGGGCATGGTCATGGCCATAAGCCAATGATCTAGGGGCATGGAGGCATGTGTGAGCAAGGCAAGGCTGGTTTCGACAATGTGTTTGTGCTTACGTTCAGCTAGATCATAGTGCTCGGGAGTGTGGGTTGGGGAAGTTAGATGAGAAATTCCACGTTCACCCAAGAAGGTTCGAAGAGCCACAAATTCTCCACCATTGTTGGAGTACAAGATTTTGATTTTGTGTCAAAAATAGTTCTCAACTAATGCCTTCAACCGTATGAATGTGTTCTTTGTTTTAGATTTGAGCTTCAGAGGATAAAGCCATGTGTACTTAGAAAAATTATCTACAAAGAGAATATAATATTTTATCCAACTATCCATCAAAAGACATAAGAGGAGAACTCCAAACATCACTATAAACAGCTTCAAGAGGATGTGTTAACACAATGGTGGATTTATGGAATGGAAGTTTATGAGATTTATTCAAATGGCATGGAACACAATGTTGTTGACGGAAAAAACAACATCCTAGATTAGCATGCTTATTAAAATAGCTAAAAACTTCAGTAGAAGGATGTCCGAGCTTGTGATGCATGGTTGTCGAGTTGAGTTTGATAGCCATGTGAGTTGTAGGACTATGGGTTGTCCATACATAGACTCCATTGACACACGGACCTTTAAGAATTGTTTGGTCGTTGTGAAGGTCTTGCACAAGGAAACCATCAACATTGAATGTTACTGAGTAGTGTGAGTCGTTAGTGAGTTTGAAAACAGATACTATGTTATTTGTCATGTTGGGAACACATAGAATATTAGATCGAGGAACATTCAAACTCAAAAGTTTAGAGGAGCCAACATGAGTTATTGGAAGAGCCTTACCATTGCAAACAATCATTTCGTCTTCCCCTTGATACGGGTAGTGTAGGGCAAGGTTGTTGAGGTTGTTAGTGACATGGTGGGAGACACCATTGTCAACTAACCAAGGTGGGGTAGAGTGGTTTGTGGTAGCGACATTAGTTTGATGTGTTGGTTGGAAGAGAAACCATGCTGATGAAGGAACTTCGATTGTTGGGTGGAGAGATTTGTAGACCCGACAATGAGCCAATACATGACCTATTTGGCGACACCATTGGTAGCGGCCTCTGAAGGGTTTAGGTGTAGATGTGGTGGACTGTTGGTTTGTAGGGTTTGCTTGCTGGTAGTTGGGGTTAGATTGGCGTGGGTTTGTGGAGTAGGGTGGAGTTGCTTGTGAATTTGTAGTAGAGAATGACTTACTTGCATTCTTCCAAGACCTCATCTGAGCATTGAATGCCGTTATGGCACCACCGGCTTCCTTGTGATTGTGTTTCAAAGAGAGCTCATGATTAATGAGTTTCTCATGAAGCTCTTTAAACACAATAGAAGTATCTATTGCATTGATTGCATGTACAACTAGCAGATATGGTTCGTCGAGGCCCTTGAGTACATAGTATGTGAGGTCCTCAGAAGAGACTGGAGAATCTAACGAGGCAAGTAAATTCGTTGCCTTTCGTATGTTTTGCATGTATGTAGAGATAGAGTCGTTGCCTTTCACCATGTTGCGTAACCTCTCTTTCACCTGTTTGATATGTCCCCTAGAGGGGTTGCCGTACGTGAGTTTGAGGGCTTCCAAACTTCATGAGATGTTTTGGCATTTGTGACGAAGCTTGCAACATCATTTGATAGGGTTCCCAGTAGGGATCCGTAGATGAATCTATCTTGGTGTAGATAGGTTTTGTTGGCTGGATTTGGTGCAGATGTGTTTGGTAACGTTTTGTCTAGGATTGCAATTGTGCCAAGGAGATACTCATCTAGATCGTATTCCTCGAGTGTAGCAAGAATTGATGACTTCCACACTACGTAGTTTGTTTGATGAGTTTTACAATATTGTTCAGAATGACAATTGTAAATGGCTTTGTGAGTTCACGTGGGTTGGGTAAGGTGCTTGGGTATCCTGCCATGGTTCTTAGGATCGAATCAGTCTGATACCATATAAGCAATTGAATGAATAGGATATTCTTATTCATGTAGGAAATGGATATATATATATATATATATATATATATATATATATATATATATATATATATATATATATATACATTTATGAGGATCTTGATAGGAGATCTTTTGACTAAATAACCTAATATAGCCCTAATATCTCTCCAACTGATACTAACAAGAATATAGAGAGTATTATGGTTAACATAAGATTTCAACCTTTTCAAGGATATATATATATATATATATATATATATATATATATATATATATATATATATATATATATATATATATATATATATATATATATATATATATATATATATATATATATATATATATATATATATATATATATATATATA
>BSUD01000003.1:148190604-148213535 GCA_033239045.1 Fagopyrum esculentum | reverse complement strand
GTTCATGTTTTTATTCATCGGTGTTCATAGTATTTTTATTCATCAAAGTGTCATGTTCATTTATTCTTTTGTGTTTATTTTATAATACATAGATGTTCATTTACAATATATAACCACAAAAAAAAAAAATTCATCACAAAACTTGAAAATATGATCATAATATGTTATGTATGTGTAAAAGTTATAGATAAGTCACTAGTGTTCATACTTTTATACGTCATTGTTCATGTTTTTATTCATCGATGTTCATACTTTTATACGTCATTGTTCATGTAAATATGATCATAATATGTTATGTATGTATAAAACAGACATCAATGCATTGAACAATAAAAAAAAATACAACAATGCATTAAATACTATCCAAATTAATGAGCTTCATGAACCCACTTCACAAAATACTTTCCACCCTCCATAATTTTAAACGCAACTCTTGCATTACAACCACATCGATTGAAAGTTGTCTTCCTTTTGCCCGTACTATGTTTGCCATTTTTTTTACCTTCCCTTATCCATACCAAAATACTTCCTCAACACAACATTGTTGGGTTTTTTATTACATGAAACACGAATCTCAAATTCACAAATAGAGGCCTCCTGTAGAAGTCCTCAACTTCCTCCACACTTAAAAATTGTTGAGCAACATGTAGCTTCAATGTATCATCACAAATTAGAACCCAATTGGTAGAGTAATTTGAAGCTACTTGTATAATAGTTCCACCTTCATTACATGGAGCATTCACCCTCAATCCCGACACAATGATTGGTGATGATTGCGTACCCAACATCACTGAATCTGTAAAACTATACTAGTGTAAGTTCATACTTTTTATTCATTGGTGTTCATACTTTTATACGTCATTGTTCATGTTTTTATTCTTCGGTGTTCATACTTTTTATTTCATGTTCATGTAAATATTATAGACTATTTTCCTATTAGACATTTTGTCGAACAATTGGCGTGCACACTGAAAAAAGCTTATAGGTTATTTCAATTGGAAGTATTAGACCAACTCAACATATGTATATACATATATGATCTCAATCAAACCTATCAAAACAAAAAATGATTCAACAAATTTGATTTCAAAAATAAACATCAATCATAATGATTCCTAAACTATAAGAATGAAAAACCTAAACCTTGAGAATAGAAATTTCGAAGAGAAAATACCTCAATCGTCTTGTATTCTCTTTGATTGCATCATTTTTATATAATCCGTCTTTGATTTGGTTGAAAATCGGTCAAATATAGAGCTTGTTGATTGAAGAATGTGAGAGTGTTGTGATTTGTGAGTCGGTCGATCAACGAGAGTGTTGTAGTGTTGTACTCTTTTTTTTCCTTTTTTTTTCCAGATTTATGTAATTACAAGATGCCATTAATGATGAGTGTTTGTGAGCCATTGATTTAAATTTGATCCAATGGCTCACATAGCTCCTAATTCCTATCCATAAGGCTTCTCCTCACCGGAACTAGCCTCTATATATATTTGGATGCTTGTAATCCATGCTTTTCATTCAAGTCCCTACACAATCTGAGTAGTACATGTTTTTCAAGCCGAAGGGCATTCTTGCACCTCACATTGGAGGATGAAGTAAGTAGTTGTTCCATCCACTTTTCACTTGTAAGTTCAGATGTGTAACATGGAACCTTTTGCACGTGGTTGTTGTAATGTGTGGACAACACATAAAGAATATCACCCAACCATAACTGGGCACACAAGATATCGCTTTCTGAATTGCTCAATGTTGGAGATGCCATTAACTTGTAATTAAAGACGTTCCCACAACCTACACAATAACCATTAAAAACTTTATTAAAAATTCAAATGGAATCCGTGCAAATATACTAGTTCGTCAAACAAATTCATCAAACTTAGACACAATTAAAATATAAACACTCAAATTCATACACTAAAAATACCATGCAACTCTTGTTTTTCTTACTAGGCATTGTTGCAAAAACACCACTTCAACCATGACAATCTTCCATCACCCGGGGTAAGCCCATGGAAATGTTTCGTGTGTCTTCTGCAACAAGCAAATCGCCTGCCACACACCACAACTCCTCTCCTTGCACTAGTGTCGTCTGCCACCATGTGTGCAAGGACCTCCAAACTCTCAACAGATGTAAAAAAATTTATGTTTTGCACTTGGAGCAGAGCTACCAACTTCTCCCTCCAACAAGTTCAACATCCTCTCATTGGTTCTCCCAATTATATCAAGTCATTGACTGAATGCGGTCGACCCCTTCAAAACCTTTCTCTTGAAACCCTTATTTGTAGGGGAAACTCTTGTTCTAGTGCTAGCATCTGACTTGGTTGATTGAAGAATGCTTTTCCTTGATGATTGACCCTGTGTTTGGGTCACCTTCATGTACACATCATTCAGTAAGCCCTCGTTTGAAACATCAAGATTAAGGTTCAATACAAAGTTTGTAAACCCCCATTCATTTTCCAACTCATCTAAACCATCCACATCATTTTCATCGTCCTCGTCAAAATGAAAATCACGTGCACATCTTTAGTGGCATCTACCCCACTTTGTCAGCCACTTTTTCACCCACATCTGTAGTCATACCGGGCACCACAAGATGTTTTTCTGTCGTGACAATGTCCGTGAAAAGCTTATCCCACAAGTCATTAATGTCTTCTAGTATGCCTTTGTTACAAAATGCACTGTACTTTTTATCTTTCTGTAACAAATAACAGTAATTAGACAACCACAACATCATCTACAAAGCTAAAAAAAATAGTGGCATATGAAGCAAAGAGGAATAAATAATTGACCTTTATTTACTTCTCCCATCACACATGGTCTGCAATGATACGACGTTCTACTGGATCCAACCCTAGTACGGTGTCACTAGTCCTCAAGGTATGCCAAAGACCCCATTTTTTTTCATATAATTAAATATGTTTTTTAAACAGATCATATTCGTTGATAGTCCAATCATTTATTCTAATTGTTGTATAATTACAAGTCAAGCAAAGAGTTGATCTTGACCATGTTTTAGTTGGTAATCATGGCAAATGGTAAGAAGCTGAATTTTATACGCTTGAGTCCAACCAAAAAGTTTGCCTTTCCGAGACGACGACGGTTTGAGAGACATGACTTACTTTAAAATCAACATTTTTATTTCACAAAAATCCAGCTATTTATACATTCTTAATTCAACTATTTCGTTACAAACACAAATTTAACACAAGGGAAGAAGCACACTCAAGCTCAGTTTATTCTAATCCAGCAATGAATCAATCAAACAAACACAAATTTAACACAAAGAGAAGGAACACACTCAAACTCAAATTGTTCTAATCTAACAATGAATCAATCAAACAAGATCAAATTGTTTTATTGTAGTAGGTAATCTACTTTCCATATTACATTTGATTCACGTCTATATATGGCATTTGTAAAACATTTGATTCACATTATATTCATTGAATTGATATTTTTAACAAATATACTAAAGAACATACTCATCTTACTATCCCTAGCTTCAACACTAAAGAACACACTCAACTCAAATTGTTCTACTACAACGGGTAATCTACTTTCTGATATGTGGTGAGTTTAGGTTAAGGCATGAAGTCGACAAATGTACTAAAAAACATACTCAACTTAATATCCCTAAGCTTAACACAAACTTAGATCAATTAAAAGCTCATAATTCAACAACTTCAACACTGAACAACAACTTCAACACTAAAAGCTCACAATTTAACATTTTAGGTTAGGGTTTACGAATTTAGTGGAGAAAGGTCGCTTACCAGGCCAACGGGACTCCGACAGTGGAGGTGAAGGCGGAATCCGGCGACGCAGGGGTAGGAACACTCCGACAAAACAAAGCAACACTCCGGCAAGAGAACGAACACCACATCACCCTTCTTTCACGTTTCAGTCTCCTGTGTTAGGGTTGAAGACGGAAAGAGAAATGAGCAAACGGGACTCGACGGCTTACCATCCTTCATTTCTATTTTACAAAATTAAAAAAAAAAATTATAAGAACATTATGTAAGAACAATTTTATTAATTAGCCCCTCATTCAACTCATTCATGTTAATGTTAAACAAACATAGAAACAAATCAATTTAATTTTAGTGCAGTTTCGAGTCATTATATTATACCAATCAGACCCTATATTTTCAGTTTTTTAAATAAAAAATACAGATTAGACCGTACTTCTATGACCCTCCATTTCTCGCAGTGCAAAACTGCAAATTGGGCATCCAAATAATACCTCGGAGTCTTCCCGGCCTCAGGGCTCTGATTCTGCATAAACCCTAGCGTCGGCGGCCATTTGGTCATATTCAGTTGATTTTTCAGGGTTAGGGTTAAGGTTAAGATTTGAGATTCAGTGATCTTGGGGGTTACATGATTTGTGTAACTGTTAGCAATGGTGGATAAGCCGAAGGAGTCAGATTTAGAGGAAGAAGATGGTTCCAAGACTCCCTCAAATTCCAATTTAACGTTCAGAGACGAAATAGAGGCCGATGAGGATGTTAGCTTGAAAATTGTCCAGGAACCGATGTCACTCGCTTCTTCTGGCGCCAGTGGTGACGGAGAAGACGAGGTTGTTTTGAGGGTATCTTGGGGCAATGTGACCAGAGAGCTTGTTGATCTGGGTGATGCAAGTAAGAGAATCGAGAAGGAAAAGAAGATTGAAAAAGAAGTTCAATCTGTAAGTCACTGTTATCCCTGATTTCGTCGTCCAATTGACTTTGTGATATCATTGAAAACTAATAGAAATGTGAAGAATCTCTAGCGACATAGTACGAACTATTACAGTAAGATGGAGATTGCCTGTCTATACCTACACTGCGACACATTGAACAGGCCTTTGCGATGCAAAATGGTGTTTGTTTATCTTGGAGCTGTTAGGATGAAATTGCTTTTATGTCAAATTGTTGTGACTAACTTTCAACATGGCTAGGACTCACAGTGTCCAATATTTAGCATTCCGATCCATTAGTTAATTGCAAATTTTATTTTTTCTGTGTCAGGTTGATGTTGTAATTGAAGAGGAGAAATTATCAGAACATTATTATGCTGTTGACAGATCTGATAATGTGGTGTTGCGACAGCTTCTTGTGAGTTGAACTTGCCATGATTGATATTTAAGACAGTAGAATTTGTTGTGGAGGCTTAGAATCATCTGTTGTGTATATATTCCCACCAGCGCGGTCCACGCTACTTTGACCCTCCAGATAGTAGGTGGGGAACATGCTACAACTGTGGGGAGGAAGGTCATGCTGCATCAAACTGTAAATCAGCCAAGAGGAAGAAGCCTTGTTTTGTCTGTGGAAGTTTTGAGCATGGTGCGAAGCAATGTCAAAAGGTGAAAGTTACTGATAGTCTGTGTCACTGCTATTTTCCTCTTCAATTCTACACACATGGTTATGTGTCAAGAACTATTTGCAACTGTTCTTTCATATCATATCTTCAATTTTAGTTCGTAGTTATTAGTTTCTGTTATTTGGTTGGGGAACTAAGCTTCATCCTTCTAGGTAGAAGGTGGCTTGCATTAATTCTGTATAACATTAGAACTTCGAATCAAAAGTGTTGACAATCCTTTTTTTACTGTGGCCTTTTCATCTGGTTATCTACGACATGTTCAAATTAGAAACCGACTGTCCTTAGTTATCATTATGATGTAATATGTATGCATGCATGTATATATGTATATACAACATTGTAGTCTAACAATTCATTCTTCCATCCTTCTAACATTTTCTGGCTCGTCAATGCAGGGCCAGGGTTGCTTTATTTGTAAGAAAAGTGGCCATTTTGCAAAAGACTGTCCAGCGAAGGTGAATAGCTCTAACCAGGGATCCAATCTGTGCCTCAAATGTGGATCTCATGGACATGCTATGTTTTCCTGCACCGATAATTATTCTTCTGATGATATAAAGGTTTGCAATTTATTTAACTCTACTTTCATATGCTGCAGCCTTTATATATCAAGTTTGATGTCATACTGTGTGTATTATGCACAACTGACCAATGTTCTGACATCCTATGTCAGGGAATTCAGTGTTATGTTTGCAAAAGCTTTGGCCATCTTTGCTGTGCCAACTATATTGGGACTCTCCCAAGTGAAGTTTCCTGTTATAAATGTGGACAGCTGGGACATTCTGGACTAGTAAGCTTGCTTTGGTGTTGTGCAATTTTTATTTTGGTGTTCATTCACTGACTGAATCAGCTTGCATACATATTCCTGAGTGTTTTCTAAAACCTATTCTGCTACTATTATGTCGCCATGTTGTTAAATGTAAGTGTGCAATGCCGATTTAATAAGCAAAGGTTTATTAGTTATTGACTTCTTGGTATTTCAGCTTTCTGCAAAATTCTGCAATAGATTAGTTAGATGTGAAATTGGCAAACAATTCACTCTACCATTGCAATCACCGGAAATGAAAAATATTCTTTTAGGTAGAGTTTTTCTACCATCGCAAGCGATTCACTCTACTATTGCAATGACTGAAACTGAAAAATATTCTTTCAGCTAGTTATTCTCAAAGTTGTATGATATTTTTACATGTGTTTTCACTAATTTTGATCGAGTTTATCATTACTGAGAATGCATTATTACTCTTAAGATATTTTGTTTGATCTGATCCTTACTGTATCTTATTGATTGCAATCTCAATCTTAGCTTATGCTGGCACTGTGCTTGCTCGATAGGTCTTTTTGCTAAGGTATGTCCTCTGCTGACCGTTTATATATACTCTCAGGCATGCAAAGGATTACAAAGAGGGATGCATGGTGAATGGACACCAAATTCATGCTTCAAATGTGGTGAAGACGGGCACTTTGCACGAGACTGTGAAAGTACTGTTAAGGTATAACTAGTTCGGTCTTTTATCCATGTTGATCATTGCTATTTGAGAATATTAATGACTAGAGGAATTGGTTGTGATGAAGTTTATGGTGTACCAAAAAAATCGTTCACTGATCAATCTGAACAGGTTAAGAAGAGTCGTCATGCTTCATCAAACCCCAAGAAGAAAGCTAATAAGGAAGGTAAATCTAAAGGTTACAAATCTGCACCTCAGGATCCAAGCAAGGCTAGAAAGAAGAGAAAAATACAGTTTGATGAAGATGACATGGAATCACCGACCAAACGAAGAAAAAGAGGTGGATGGATCATGGATGACATTGGGGACTCTCCCAAAGGAAAAAGTACCCAAAACAAGGGGTGGCAATCTCCTTCGACACCAAGTGCCAAGAAATACCGAACACCTAATCGAAACGCTGAAAGACATGCGTCAAGTTCAAGGTCTCCAAGAACGTACAACAGTTCTAATGGAAAACCCAACAATTGGAGTCCCAATAGCAGAAGCCCCAACTCACAAGGGGGGAGATTTCAGCATGGCTATACAGCCTCAAGGTTCGGAAACCCTAGTTCGGGTGGGTTGAGTAAAGAAAACCAATGGTGGTAACTAACTTGGGAACCATATCATACATACAATCAGAGCCGAGGCTATAACTGTGTTTGAAGGTTTGCCTCACTGTAAACTCAGAAACATCTCCAATGGAGGAGATTCATGCTTCATTTCCGGTTTTGCCCCTATATTTTGCTGAAGAGTGAAGACCATGGGTTAAGCTATGTAGTGGATTTTTTTTAATGCTTTTTTAGTCTCCTTGAAGTGTTTGGGTTTGGCTGCCAACAACAATGTTATGTAGTAATGGCCAACTGCATTGGCAGAATAAAAGTTGTCGGAAACAGGTACAAATTTACCAAAAAATGTGCATGATATATTAGAGGAAATATCCTTTAGTTTTGGCCAATTCTTATAGAGATCGGAACCATAGAGCTCACGAACCCTATGCCAAATTTGACACTATTCTAGGCTTTTCATGAAGAAAACAGACCAAAACTGACAAATGACAAGCCAAGACTAATTCTGAACCAAAACCAGGAACAGAGAGTAATAAGGTGAAGAAAAGAACAAAATCTTTCACCCAATACAAGCAAATTAGTTCAATAATCCCCTCAAACTGAACAGTTGACCAATGAACTAGAGCATCTGATCAAAAAAAAACTCAAGAATCAGGAAGTAGCTTGTGTTCAAGAATACTAAGGGCCTTGATGGTGGACCTGAAAGGTGGATATGAACTAACAAATGAGACCCAAACATGGATTGTCGAAGGAGCAAACAAATCGCATGAAACTGAATTCGCACAGGATAGAAGAATTTATGAAACCGAGCAACAAAATTTAAAAAATTTACAAAAAAACTGCTCATTATGTGAATTTACTTCTATGATATAGAATAAAAGTTGAAAATTTGCCCCAAAATTCATAACATGGAGACTTGTAGAGTGTAAACGGAGGTGAGCAAAAGGCCAAGATCGGCATGGTAGGCCAAAGATGGAAGTCATTGACATTTCTGATACAAATCCAGAAAATGTTAAGACAATAAAGCATCTTGCAATTTACCTCCTCAATTTACCTCAAAAACTCACAATTTACCTCCTCAAAACTCCAAATCACCCCCTACAATGGGATCTGGAAGTTACAAAACTCATATCCGGTAGTGACAAAATCACAAATTGGATCTCACATTCTCACTTAACGAATCAGTCTTTGTTGAATTGAATCAGGTATGTAAAACGAGGCAGTGTCACAAGGGCAAGTTGGCCAAAACATGAAAATACTAGAAAATTCGCATCTCCCACACAAGGGTTCTTACAAGTAACATTCATGTGGTCAACATAACTAATTGCAGAATGTAAAATTAAAGTAAACACGAAAAGAGGGTTTCACTTGAACATAGCTTCTTCCATATCCTCCTACCTTAGTGGTCACTTGGCATGTTCTTGATAATATCAGAATCACCTGGGTCAATGATGCTGAGGCAGCACACTCTGAAGTATTTCCCACACCCAGTTCCTAGATCAACGTTATCTGCCATAAAAACAAACACTGTTTTAGTAATCAAACAATCACACCCTGTACCTAATTGCAATCAAAATAAGAAGACATTCCAATAATTAAATAGAGCAACAATGTCAATCTTTCCCATACATTGAAGTCAAACATCTTTTCAGAATAAAGAAGTCGTTAACAAAAATGTTACTAGTACAGCTAAACAAAATAGACTGCTGAGCAGTAAAAAACTAATAAGAAGGAAACATAATACATTATGGGGGTAGTTTGGTAGGCTGAATGAAAACAAAAAAAGGTAACAAATAAGGAGGACAAGAAATGGTTATCCTACCTTCATGTTCAAAAGATACCTAACATTCCATTATGATGACTAAACAAACACCATTTGACAGGTTGGCCCGATAACAAACTCCCTTTAAATACCTATTTTGTAGCAAAACAAACGGGCCCTAAAGGCAACATATAAACGAGGGAGAAATTATGAAAGAGAAAAAAAATGAAAGAGGGGACAGGAAATAAGATTAAGAGGGTCACTTGTGGTGGAGGAGCTTAGATCATCTTTAAACCACAAATTGTAAATTTATTAGTGTTATCTTCAACTATCTAAAAACAATTAAAATAGATGTGAAATTTGGATGAGAAATAGATGAGTTGCCTAGAGAGAAGATTAGAGATATTTATGACACACAAGGATATTACAGATGGAGATATCTTATGGCTAGCTCTTATTTTGAAACAAGCAGCAGTAGGTAATTTTTTGGCTTAGATTTTTCCTCGGGAAATGATGCTTAGTTGACATGCTGTCCATTGTGGAGAACAATAAACAAGTTTCCTTTCATTTTCCAGGAATGGCAGCCTACCAACTTTTCATGCAACATAGACATTAGGTTCCAATTTGGGTTTCATCTGATATCATGCTCTATGACATTGATTCCAATTCATTTTGTCAATATCAAACTAATTAACCAAACACCATCTAAAGGCGCTTCTCAAAAACAACAATATTATTAAATTTGAATGGAAATTTGGCAATTGTGTAGCAATAATATCTTCAAGGGAGAAGTGTACTGTAAATGATAGATTACACATATAACCTATTTCCAGGTCTGAAAGTAATGAAGAGTAACATAAGGAACTTACTGCCATTGTAATGATGAACTCCAACCTTTGCCAACATAGCATAGTACTCTATCTCAGACTTCCTGAGGGGTGGGCAGTTGTTGGAAATTATCACCAACTTGGCTGAAAAGGAAAAATTAAGAACATTAACCCCCAAGTAATTGCATGACTGAGATTTTCAATGCATATTACCACCACCATGAGAACGCCAGTTTATGTTAAAAAGGCTTCTTTTTTTTACTACAATATAATGAAAATGATTTATCAATACATAACTTATCTCACTTCCTGTATGATTCAACAAAATGTGAAGATTTTTTCACTTAGAACTTTACTAACCAAATTAACTGTACTCTCCTTCACTAGATAAAACCTACACTCTCAATATCACACAAACAGTATTATCATAATTCACAAACAGAAATGATACTTTTCCTATCGATGAAGAGAAGATACACACCTTTAGAGCTTCTGAGAGTTTTCAGCACGGATTTGTAGCCCAAAGTGTACTTGCCACTCTTCATCACCAGGGCGAGCCTGTTGTTGATGCTCTCATGTGTCTTCTTCTGCTTACACAAATCCGATAATTCCAAAATTTATTCCGATACATATGGCAGGAAGAAATCGCAATGCGCAAACAAAATCGGGATGATAAAATAGAGGCTGAGAAAGAGGAGCTTACGGTCTTCTTGGCGGCCACCATGGTTGCAGTTCGAAAGAGCTTCAAAGAATGTGTTCCCTTTCGTCCTGCTCGAAGGCTGCAGAAACCAAACCAACAGCAATGGAGTTGTGATATATACTCCGCTTATGGATTTAGGGTTTTTGAAGCTTTTCGCAGAGTAGCATTCGATTCGGGTCGGTATGATCCATTAATCTGGCAGGCAGCCCATGGACAGGCCCAATTGATACCATGATGTGTTTTATTATAACAAATTATAAAAAACATCATACAACCCCCCTTAAATTATGCATATTTCAACTTTCAACCCTACAACTAAAATTGACCCCCAACACTCGTCAGTCTTTCCCAGTCAATCAGTCATCAGTTCATCACATAGGTAGACAGACGTTTGAGTAAGCAATGGCGAAAACTGATACGGTGAGAAACGCGGAGGAATTGGTGGAAAAATCCATGGGCGGCAATGATGCCTCCCACGATGCTGCTCACGTCTTTAGAGTTCGAGATATGGCTCTCTCCCTTGCGCACGAGGAAGGCCTATCCCAGTCATCCGACTCCATGGAAATCGTATTTCCTCTCTCTCTCAAACATTTTGAATCCGATGATCGCAAAATTTTCTTTTCCATATTTGCATCTAATTTGACTTGCTAGTAAAGTTTCCACAATTTCTGCTCATTTTGTTTACGCTGCCTTCATTAGAAACTTAGTTTATTGACCTTTTGGATGAGTTTGACTGGTTTCATTGCGCTAAAGCTCGTGTATATTGTCTAGGTTTTGATACTGGGGCATTAATCTGTTAATCATGAATCATTTTCCGCGTAGCTTTTGTTTAAACTTTCTTTTTGCGTTGGCATATACGTACTGGCTAACAACATTCATGAATTGAATGTAACATTGGCAGAAAAGGGAAGAAGATAGAGAGAACAGACAAAGAGAGAAGACGAGTGATGAGAATGAAATGAAAATGTATTGTTCTGAATTAATCTGCATAGATGACCTCATGAGCCTATATAGTGCTCTTTTTTTGGTGCAAAGCCTATATAGTGCTCTATGTACAACCATTGTGTGGTGAGGGTTGTGACAGCTGTCTATTACAAACAGATAGTTTGCTATATTGAGTTGCAGTGTAGTTGGAATGAATCAGGTGTAGCTCCCCTATTACTGGCTATTGTTAACATGGTTCAACTCGCCCTTGGTTTTGTCAAAATGAGCACACATGACACAACCACATTAGGAAGGTTGATTGAAACACCTATTTTTCTCCATTTCTCCATTTGTTAAAATGTTAACAATTGGATAACACCATAAGATTTTCACTATCTATAACTTCAAAGTTCAAAGATTTGAAGGAGTTCAAGACATGGTACTATAGCTGTTTGCTACTGATGATCTTTGTTGATTGCTGGCTGTTTCTAAAAAATATGTCACAAGGGCTTCCAACTCCACTGCCGCCCGAAACACCAGTACCACACGCCCGAACAACCACCTGGTGAACTAGTACTCATCCCCAGAAAATCCACCAAAATTTGTGTATTGCCTTTCATGAATATGGGTATGTTGATTAAGATTAAGATTATGATGATTAACAATCATCTTCAAACCCAACGAAAAATCACACTATATTGCTTCCCTATGTACATGGCAAACCTCATCCAGTAATTATGGAACTTAGTAGACCAGATGATACAGGTTAGGGCTTTCATACGAGCCGAGCATTGTCATGCTCAACTTCGGCTTGTTTATAAGCTAGTTGAGTCCAAACCTAAGTTTTAAACGAGCCTTAAAAAGTGTTTGTATTCGGCTCATTTAGAAAGTGAATGAGCTCGAGTCAAGCTTTTATCGAGCCGAGGTCAAGTAGCTCGGCTAGTATAACACTCTTGTAGTGTTATTTTAGCCAAACAAGCCGAGCATTATAGCATTGACATGCTCAAGCTCATCTCGTTTATAAATAAGCTTGAGCATTGACATTTTGAAGCTCGAGCCAAGATTTTTATGAACCAAGTCTGAGTAGCTCGTGTCATTTAACAAAACAAATACCGGTAGCAAACATCAGTGTTGTTGTCTAAATTACTGTTTTACCCTCTGTGTATCTGAAATGTGAGGAGAGACCATGGGGATATCACCGTTTGGAGCAGATTAACCAAAATAAACAAGAAGGGGGGTTTTTGCCCGATTAATTTGTGAAAATTTGTTTTAATTAAACCGATTTCAGCTAATGGGTTATGTGTTGTTTTGATATGTTGAGGGAGAGCTGAAATGTGTTCATATTCTGCTCGTTTAGTGGGTGTATATAGGCCCTTTCTGGTTTTAGTGGCTTGGATCTTCACTGGGATATACCATCATTTGATATTCTTCGGTTTGTGCTGACTTGTTATTATTGGTCATATTTACATTTAGTGGTGTTGCTTTTGTGATATATGTGTATAGCTAAGTAGCAACATTGGTTTTGTTTTCTTTCTTTGGTTAACATTATGTATTAAATTTTCTCCTTTTCCGGTTGTAGGTAGAGATTGCTGCACTTCTTCATGACATTGGTAAGATACTAAGATGCTTCCTCTGATTTATATGCTATCTGCAATCAGAAAACATCTGTAAGTCTACCACGGTATCACAAAAGCAGTTTGCGGGAAAAAAATCTCTCTTTTCCTTGCTTCCGGTCCAGATTATATCTATGTACTGATGAATTTGGTTGACCATAAGAACAGTATTTGCTGTCAGCATTCAACTCTTTGCTTTCTTTTTTTTTTATTTTTGATAAGTATGACTAGAACCACCAAGTAAACATTTCTATTGAAGGAACTAGAGGGGGATAGTCAACATGTACTTAACACCTTTTACTTCTTTTAGCGATGTAAATTGTTCTTGATCTTTCTTTCCTTTTTCTGGTTTTGGGGCTCCCTTCGGAAATAACCTTATATGGGCATGGCTATATATTAGTGCATGTATTGCTTCTCCCTCCTTCAAAATTACTTTTGTATGATAATGATGGATTGGTTCTTGTTTTAGATTTGAAATATTGTCTTTAGACTACATGTGGCAAAAGACAACTGATATGGTTTTCCTAATCAAATGTATAATCAAAACGTTCTAATCTCTTTTACTTGATTTTGTTTCTTCATGTGCCATTTCACTGCAGGTGACTATAAATATGCAAGGTCAGTTTCCCATGGACTTCTTCAAATCCTCGGCTGTATCATTTGTTGAAGTTGATTGCCTTTTGGCACATTTACCAAAATATTTTGCAGGAGAGTACATCCACTTCAGGAATGTTGCCTTGTTATTCACTGCAGAAGTGGGATTGTTTTTTCCATCTCTCTTTCACTGTGTATTCCTTTTGTTTGTATAATTTTTTTTAAAAACTTGCGGTCTGCAGAGATCCATCCGAGGAGAAGTTAGTTGAGACATTCCTGGAGGAGGAGGGCATAGAAGAGGGAAAGAGGCAGAAAATAGTAGATATCATACAAAAAATGGGTGAGCAGTCGGTTTTTTATGCTTGCTAGTATAATTTGTCTTACTGAGTTAATTGTAGTAGTTTTAGATGCGTAAAAATCCGAATCTGTCATGAAATAGATGATCTGGAATAGCTGGATGTATATTTGTTGCAATTCGACCTACAAGGTTTGCATGCAGATCCCTTTCCTATTCATAACTTATAATGACAACTTTCAAGTGTTGATTATAATTGGTTTCGGATTTGTGAAATACATATTAAATGACTGAAGGGCCCCTTTCTAGAATAGAAGAGAAGGGAAACAAAATTGGATTCTCACCAATTAAAACACGTCAATCGTAATATCTTGAACGGATTAAAACTTTAATAGTTGAAGATACTATCACTGCAAAACATTACCATTGCTCTCTATATTAAGTATTATATAAAGTACAGTTTTAAAAAAATTGTTGGGTACATTTATAGCCTTCTGCCCAATTTCTTCTCTAAAAAATCTCTTAAAGATAATATCGAATTGATGATGTCAAAACTTCCAGGTACCATAACAAAAATTCAAATGATGTAAAAAGCCAGGATTAATTTCGTATCATTACCTTCATCTACAATTCTAGATGGATATTATTTCACGATAAACATGAAACGGAATATGTTTCTTGTATGAATTTGTACTTTCAGGCTTCAAGGATGAGATTTCAGGAGGTATGAATAGAGAATTCTCTGTTGAGTTTGGAGTTGTGCAAGATGCAGATCGTCTTGATGCTATTGGTGCAATTGGTAAGTTGGCATTCTTCTTTTTTGTGCTCAAAGTTATTTAGATTGTAATCATAGTATCCATGCATTATCAATTTATCATATATCCTACTAAAAATTAATTGTTTTTCCAGATGCATGTCCTTGATCAAAGCAATTTTAAAATTTTGACACTCCAAAGAGTCAATCATCTCCTAGTTGAGTTTTACTCAGTAGAGAACTGTTTTGACCCTTTGTATTTCAGGGATTGCACGATGCTTCACTTTCGGAGGAAGCAGGAATAGAGTTCTCCATGATCCTTCCATCAAGCCAAGGTGTCAACTGTCGAAGGAAGACTATATGAACAAAGATAAACAGACGACAATCAACCATTTCCATGAGAAACTTCTGAAGCTGAAGTCATTAATGAAAACAAAGGTGAGAACTGAGAAGTGCTCAAAATGCAGTTTCCAGGCAAGTTAACTTGCCTAGTCTCTGTAAACGTTTGATGGATCATTGATGGTTTCTGTATATTTCAGGCCGGACAGAGGAGGGCAGAAAGAAGACACAAGTTCATGGAAGAATACTTGGAGGAATTTTATCAGGAGTGGGATGGTCAAGCTTAATCTAAATGGGTTGACCTCTTCAGTGTCAAACCTTCTCATCTTTACGTTCGATTTCGTCTTGTATGTGCTGCACTGTTGTTCCTCATGCCTTGGTGTACAATTTGTAGACTGCATAAAGTTTGCCACTCAAAAAAATTAAAATCATTGTATGTGAATGGGAAGTGTCTGATATTTATACAATTTGGTCAAGAAAAAATCGCATGTTTCTTGCTATGGTATGAGCCGTATGACTTTCAAAGTACTTATATATTCTTCTTTTGGTTTGATCGATTTTCTCACCTTGCCATCGGTGATGTTGATGATTTGCATCTTATGAGTTTTGAAGAAGTTAGATCATGTGCAACATAGAGAGTCTCGATAACGATGCATGTTACACAAGAACCTACCAACGGAAGGGGAGTTCTAGCAAATAAAAAAGCTCTTTAATCGTGAAAGTTTTAACCAAATAGTTAACGACAAAAGGGAAGTGATACAAGGAAACATGAATCTCACTATGATGAATTAAGGTAGTATTGCATATATGAGACTCGTGAAATGAATATTACAAGTAGTTATCTAAAATAACATTTGACATAGAAAAACAAAGACTGTGTTTTCCAACTCGGGTAGCCCTTAATTCGGCGGTTCGGCAAGTAAAGAAAAACCCTTTAAGAACTTAGAAATCCGGAAAAAAGACCAAGATAAATCTTCGTGTCTATTCTGTTAGAAAATGTACAAAGACGGAACTTTCTACGATAGTTAGAAATCCTTGAAGTAAAAGGTAGGATCAAATCCCTTAAATCAAGTGTTTTTCAATAAATCCAATAAAACGTCATTCGCTTTTAACTCTTTAGATGTTGTATCTAAACTAATTATAAACATCACTCCTTTCGAAGGTAAATAAAAGGTGAGAATGAACGTAACCATTGTTGGGTGAACCGTTATAAATCTGTATGTCGTCTTTTTTGTTTGTTGAATTTTGTTATTTCTTAGTAATTCCGCACGGCAGTTACCTACCATAAATCCAACATCTATAGTCCACTCCCTTGAAACCACTACCGAATCAGACCCTTTGCCCGTTCTTGAGCGAACCTGCTACATTTCCAGCAACCGAACTACATCCCTCAAGCTTTGAGACTTCGTTTGAAACACCGTTCACGCCTACAATGCCACTCCTAACTACACCTCCTCGTCGACTTCGCTAGGTATGTTTTATCCTTTGGTTATTCCATTAGTTATGATCGGTTTTCTTTGACCCATCATGATTATCAAGCTCCGGTTTTTGCTTTATCTAAACCTCACCACTTTTACATAAGCTTATAATTTGACCAAATGGCGGGTAACAATGGGTGATAAGATCGATGCTCTTGATCGCAATAAAACATGGTTTTTGGTTAATCTACCGCTAGACAAGGGACCAAATGGGTCAAATGGGTTTATCGAATTAAGTATTGTTTTGATGGGTTTATGTAGCGTTATAAGGCTTGTCTTATAATTCTATGAAATAACCAAAGGGGATGTGTTGATTTTCACGAGACTTTTGCACCAATTGCTAAAATGGTATTTGTTAAGACTATTTATATATGTTGTATCATCCAAAGGTTGAGAATTGCATCAAGATGGATGTTCGCAATGCATGTGTGCATGACTGGATGGTGACCTTCACAAGAAGTTGGACATAAAACCTCATGTTGGTTTCTTCTTATGGACACCCAACAAACTCATTCAATTGCAAAAGTCTCATTAAGCTCACTTCCTCTCTTAAAAAGCCTTGGTTTTCAACAATTCAAAGTAGATTATTCATTATTTAGTAATTTTTGACATGACCATATCCTTCATGTGCTTGTCTTGTTGGAATAATTAAATTCCCTAAACCGTAAACGCAAGAATCGATATCATGCTAGGGTTATTAAGGAATCTAGAATTTACATACCTGGTTCCATAGTAGCAATCGGATGAACCCGTAACAATCGGATCAAAACTTTAGTGCGGAATCTACGATCCGAATGAGCGCCGCAGGTATACGGTCTTCCTCAGTCAAACCTCCTTAGGGTTTCTTTAGGTTTTCTCTCTGATGGGTAGAGAATGGAAAACGGCTGATTGATTTGACGTATTGGGAACCATAACCTAATAACGATTATATAATGACCTAATAGAATCTCATTAAGCCTATTGGGCCAAAGTCTGGTATTCACCCATTAAGCCCATACCGCTTAATTAAAGTCTACGGGCTTTAACTTGATTGAATCACTTTTATTAGCCCGTTAATATATTTAGTCATATAATATAATTGGTTACTATAATATGTAAGCCCACTAATAATAATAATAAGATTAATAAAAATCTTACAATCTCCCACTTGGGCTACATATTAAATAAACAACTATATTATCCAAAATTCTTTATGTGTACACGTAATGACTAATTTTATGTAGACTTATCCTTTAATCAATCTGGTCCACCTCATATATTAATATGAGATCACGGCGGCTTTCGTCACATCATCGTGACTAAACCTTCCGTGTTCACCACATTAGTATATTCGATGACATAGATCAAGTATGGATGAGTGGCATGAAAATTACATGAAATGTGATCTCATAAACATGTCTATTTTCAACTGGTTCTTCTTTATTCGGAGATCAATCCAAAAAAACCTTTAGTTCAAAATGTAAACGACGGCAATTTATTATGCATAAACTATAAACATAGAACATCTAATCAAACTCCCACTGAGTCAAGGGATTACAAAACTGTCAAGCCCCATACGAGCAGTGTGCTCATGAAAAACCTTAGGAGGCAACCCCTTAGTTAACGGATCCGCAATCATGGAGTTTGTGCTTATGTGTTCTATACAAATCTGCCCACTTTGAACTTTTTACTTCAATGACAAGAACTTGATGTCAATGTGCTTCTCCTTTACAGAGCTTCTGTTGTTATTGGAGAACAAAATTGCAACCTTATTGTCACAAAATAACTTCAATGGCCTTTCAATTCCAGTAACCACACGTAGGCCTGTGACAAAATTACGCAACCATATCCCATGAATGGATGCTCCGAAGCAAGCCATGAACTCTGCAGCCATAGTGGAGGTAGCTACAAGTGTTTGTTTGACACTTTTCCAAGATATAGCTCCTTCAGCCAACATGAAGACATAGCCTGAGGTGGATCGTCTACTGTCAATACAACCGGCAAAATCAAAATCAGAATATCCAACGATCTCCAATCTGTCTGATTTCTTGTAAGTCAGCATGTAGTTCTTCGTTCTTTGCAAATACCGGAGAACCCTTTTTGCTGCTTTCCAATGATCCGATCCAGGATTACTTAAGTATTTGCCCAAAAGTCCCACAATAAATGCTATGTCGGGACGGGTACAAACTTGAGCATACATTAGACTCCCTACCACTGAGGAATAGGGAACCTTTTGCATCTCCTTTATTTCAAGATCTGTTTTGGGGCACTGTTTGAGACTAAACTTGTCTCCTTTAGCTATTGGTGTATCTCCAACTGAGCAATCTTTCATGTTAAACCTGCTTAGTACCTTTTCGATATAGCCCTTTTGTGATAACCTGAGGATACCTTGAGATCGATCTCTTAGTATCTGAATTCCTAAGACAAAAGAGGCGTCCCCAAGATTTTTCATCTCAAAATTCCTAATGAGAAATTTCTTGGTTTCGTGCAATAAGCCTATATCGTTACAAGCCAATAGTATGTCATCAACATACAATACCAGAAAGATAGATTTGCTCCCACTGAATTTGTGATACACACAATCTTCAACCTTATTCACCTCAAATCCAAAGGAGGTGATCACTTGATGAAATTTATGATTCCATTGTCTTGATGCCTGTTTAAGCCCATAGATGGATTTCTTTAATTTACAAACCATAGATTTTGAATCTTTGGATTCAAAATGTTCTGGTTGAACCATATAAATGGTTTCATCAATGTTTCCATTGAGAAACAATGTTTTCACATCCATCTGATGTAACTCTAAATCAAAATGAGCTACTAGTGCCATTATTGTCCTAAAAGAGTCCTTAGATGAAACCGGAGAAAAAGTCTCTTTAAAGTCAATACCTTCCTTTTGAGTGAATCCCTTTGCAACTAGACGAGCCTTATATCTTTCGATATTGCCTTTTGCATCCCTTTTGGTTTTAAATATCCATTTACAACCAATGGGTTTCGCACCTTTTGGCAACTCGACAAGATCCCATACGTCATTGTCCTTCATGGATTTCATCTCCTCTTGCATGGCTTTAATCCAGTATTGAGAGCTAGAACTTTGAAGGGCCTCAAGAAGATTGATTGGATCATCCTCTGCAATGCCTGCAGAATCTTCTTGTTCCATAAGATACGCGATGTAATCATCTGGTATCTCTCCCACAGGATCTTCTTGTTCTACTAGATATACAATGTAGTCATCCGGAATTGCATATCTTCTTTCTCTACCGGATCTCCTTAAAGGCACTTCTGGAGGTGGTTGAATTTGCTCTATGGAAGGAACTTCATTGTTGTCTAAAACCGGAGTTGTTTCTTGAAGAGTGTCAAAAGTTGTATCTTGATCACTTTCAATAACAATATTGGGAAGAGAGATAAATTCCTCTTCCTCAGGGACAACTTCGTCAAGAGTGACGTTCCTTAATCCTTCCCCTCCAAATTCTACATCCTCAAGAAATCTGGCATTTCCCGACTCAAAAAATGATCGGGTAGCGGGATCATAAAATTTAAACCCACGAGAGCGTTCAGCATATCCAACAAAGTAGCAGCTAGTTGACTTAGAGTCCAACTTTCTTTCGTTAGGCTTGTAAGGCCTTGCTTCAGCTGGACATCCCCAAATGTGTAAGTGCTTTATGCTGGGCTTTTTCCCAGTCCACATTTCATATGGGGTTTTAGCTACCGATTTGCTAGGTACTCTATTAAGGATATATACTGCAGTTTTTAGCGCTTCTCCCCAAAGTGATTCAGGTAAAGAAGAATGATTAATCATACTTCTCACCATATCCAATAGTGTTCTATTCCGCCTCTCAGCAACACCATTCATGTTGGGTTTCCCCGGCATAGTATACTGAGGGACAATTCCACACTCCTTTAGGAAGTTTGCAAAGGGTCCTGGACGTTGTTCTCCTGATCCATCATATATGCCATAGTATTCTCCACCACGGTCAGATTTAACGACTTTAATCTTCTTACCAAGTTGAAGTTCAACTTCAGCTTTGTAAGCCTTAAAAACATCCAGAGATTGTGATTTCTCACGTATCAAGTAAAGGTATCCATATCTAGAGTAGTCATCTATGAACGTAATAAAATATTGTTGACCATTCCACGTAGCTGTAGGGAATGGACCACAAATATCCGTATGTATTAGTTGTAAGACTTCTGTTGGCACCTAACTTTCTTATGTTTGTTAACTTTCCCTTGACGCACTCAACACAAACTTGAAAGTTTGTTAAATCAAGGGAATCAAGAATTCCTTCTGACACAAGCCTTTGAATTCTCTGTTTAGAGATGTGGCCTAAGCGCTTATGCCATAAGAATCCAGAATCTTCATCCAATTTTCGCTTTGTACCTCTAGAACCTGTGTGCAGGATTTCATTATGGGAAGCAACCGTTTCTAGCATATAAAGACGATCAATTAAGATACCGGTACCAACAAGATTTGAATTTAAGGAAATACTGAATTTTCCATTTCCAAAACTACAAAGGTATCCACCTTTGTCCAAACAGGAAGTGGAAATTAAATTCCGTTTAAACAACGGAGAAACAAAAGTATCCTTCAAATCCAAATAACATCCAATACTTAAATTTAATCTAAAATGCCCTATTGCTTCCACAGGAACTTTATTGCCATCGCCAACATAGATGAATCTTTCAGCATCACTTGGTGGTCGACTCCAAAGGCAACCCTGCATTGACACACAAATGTGAGTAGTAGCACCATAATCTACCCACCACGTGTCAATAGGTACAGAAGCTAAATTAGCCTCAGAACAAACTAGAGTGAGAAATTTACCCTTCTTTTCACGCCAAGCAGCGTACTTAGAACATGCTTTCTTCATATGTCCTTCCTTTTTGCAGAAAAAACAAGTGAGTTCATCACTTTGCTTCTTCGCCTTTTTCTGCAAATGTGTACCAGCTGCAGTATCCTTAGCCCTCTTCTTTGATTTGTTTTGAGAGCTTGATGCAAAGTGAGCACTTTCTGTCTTATCTCTTTTTATCCTGTCCTCTTCTTGCACACATTGCGAAATGAGCTCATTAAGAGTCCATTTCTCCTTCTGAGTATTATAACTCACCTTAAAATGACTGAATTGTGTGGGAAGAGACAGGAGAACTAAATGCACGAGTAAATCATCATTTATCTCTAACTTTAGTGCCTTTAGTTTTCCCGCAAGATTTGACATTTCCATAATGTACTCCCTTATGTTTCCTTTTCCTTTGTACCTCATAGAAATCAGAGCAGCCAAATGGTTGCTTGTTTCTGCTTTCTCATTCTTGGCAAAATATTTCTGAATTGCCTCAAAGGATTCCTTAGCATCTTTGCTCTCAGAAATAGAGCCCCGAAACGCTTCCGGAATGGAACGTTTCATAATCATAAGACACATGCGGTTAGAGCGATCCCACTTCTCTACTTTCGCTTCATTGGAGTTATCCTCAGCCAAAGTGGGTCGTTCAGTCCTTAGCGCAAGGTCTAGATCCATACATCCGAGAACGATTTCCACATTCTCCTTCCAGACCTTAAAATTTGTCCCATTGAGCATTGGAATGGAACTGACTTGAGCAGAAACATTAGTAGTAGTTGCTGAAACTAAACATAAAAGCAAAGAAATAAAACAATTAATCAATTAATTTTAAAACAAGATACTCAACACAACTTGATATTCAGTGTTTGCACAAAACATCAATTGTAAATAGTACTCTCAATGCAAAAATCAAATATTGATAATAAATCCGGTCAAGCAATAGCCTTTCTTTGGACCGACTATCATTCACATGGATAACCTTTATATTTATCTCTATTCATTGTCGCATGCGCTTTCATTATTTGGCCAAACATTGACCTTCCTTTAGGCCGATCAATATCCGCATAATTAATGAAAGCACAATTGATTAATCAATATATTATCCTTAATGTGATTTTGTTTGGCCAAATATTAATCTTCCTTTGGGCCGATCCATATTCGCATAAACAAGTATAATCACTAGTGTATTTAATGTTTGGCCAAATATCAATCTTCCTTTAGGTCGATTGATATCCGCATAAACAAACGATACACTAACCCTTATGATTTTAAATTAAAATAAATTTACACAACATAGACTACTTTAGTGGTTTCCCTTCAGGTACGGCCCTTTTATTGCGGTACGGCCGTACCGCCGTACCGCAGGGCGACACGTGTCCCGAAAAAAAAAAAAAAATTTTTTTTTTTTTTTTTTTTTTTTTTTTTTTTTTTT
>BSUD01000003.1:148015221-148190053 GCA_033239045.1 Fagopyrum esculentum | reverse complement strand
AAAAAAAAAAAAAAAATTTTTTTTTTTTTTTTTTTTTTCGGGACACGTGTCGCCCTGCGGTACGGCCGCACGGCCGTACCGCAATAATGGGCCTTACTTGAATGATACCCCTACTTTAGTAGCATATTGTTTCAATCAATTTAATTTAAAATAACTTTAAATATATAGATCCTTAAAAATATCTCGTGTAAATAAAATTTAAAATTACACTCGATAACCTTAATTGATATAAGATATAGTGAAAAAGACCCAAATTTTACGCTAATAAAACAACCACATTGTATATATTAATCAAATCTTATATACCAAAAGATATATATACTGTAATCAACCGAAAGCAAACACAAATTGAAAATTCATATGTATATATATATATAGTCTGCAGGTTCACTAAAAAATCAATCCAAAAAAAGAATATATATATATAAAAACCTTGACTGGCGCAACATGGCCGAAAAGTATCACTGTGACCATAATAATATATAACATATATATATGATATCAAAATCCAGGCTACTGCAAATACGCATAATAATATATAATATATGTATATAAAAAGCACAATCTAACTCTTTCAAAGCAGTGACTTTCAATTGATAGGTTTGGAAAGCAATACAAAAAAAGGATGCGGCATGCGCCATGCGGCATGATGAAGAATGTTAAAAATATATACAGCGAAGCCCATCACCAAACAACCCTCATTCGTATAATCCAAAAAACGAATATCATTAGATCCTAATAACCTAACATGATTAAGGCTCTGATACCACTTGTTGGAATAATTAAATTCCCTAAACCGTAAACGCAAGAATCGATATCATGCTAGGGTTATTAAGGAATCTAGAATTTACATACCTGGTTCCATAGTAGCAATCGGATGAACCCGTAACAATCGGATCAAAACTTTAGTGCGGAATCTACGATCCGAATGAGCGCCGCAGGTATACGGTCTTCCTCAGTCAAACCTCCTTAGGTTCTCCTTAGGGTTTCTTTAGGTTTTCTCTCTGATGGGTAGAGAATGGAAAACGGCTGATTGATTTGACGTATTGGGAACCATAACCTAATAACGATTATATAATGACCTAATAGAATCCCATTAAGACTATTGGGCCAAAGTCTGGTATCCACCCATTAAGCCCATACCGCTTAATTAAAGTCTACGGGCTTTAACTTGATTGAATCACTTTTATTAGCCCGTTAATATATTTAGTCATATAATATAATTGGTTACTATAATATGTAAGCCCACTAATAATAATAATAAGATTAATAAAAATCTTACATGTCTACGTTGATGATTTGATGACTGCAAGTTCCAATTATGTTGTTATTGTTACGTTAAAAACACAACTAATTCCGTGTTTCCATAGGAAGAATTTGAGTCTACTTGAACACTTTATGGGCCTCGAGGTTTTACATTCCCATACCGGTATTTTCCTCACAACGTAAGTATCACATGTACATGCTTAAAGAGGCGGGTCTCCTTGCAACCAAACCTTGCTCCTTTCCTGCGGATCAAAATCATCATCTTCTCCGGCTTACGCTCGTCCAAACATATATAGGCGACTTATTGGTTGTCTAATATACTTAACGATTACGAAACCGGAATAGTGCTTCTTAGTTCATAAAATCAAGTCCGACTATAGGGTACATAAACTCAAGTCCATATCAAGGTGTGTTCTTATTTGTTAATAAGACTTTATCAATAATTAATAACACTTTATCATTAATTGTCTTTTGGGACTCCGACTATAGGGTGATTTAGGAGAGTTATTTAAAATGGACACGGTACGCGACCTATATATATATAGCTCGCGCCATTTATCTCCTCTAGATAACGCATTGACGCTTCAGAGTGGAAGCCTACCTATCGGTTTCTCTCTCGGGCTGCAACTACGAAGAAATATCATCGAAATCCCTAGAAAGGCTACTTGCACTGTCAGATCCATCTCTTTCGCCGACTCTCCGCAATCATAAACGCTTGGAAGTTGTACAGTCTTCGGCATAAACAAGTTTTACTTAGCGCATTGATGTTGCTAGTGTTTTGTTTTTGGTGGAAATTGCAGTCAAACGATTTCAGGTATTTCTCAAAATTTCATTTTCTGTTGAATTATAGGTGCTGCGAAAGTCCTGTGACTGATCTACATTCAGTTCAGGCGTTTCTCTTTAGTTTTCGTCAGTTATGTAGGTTCAGCGGATTTTGGAATCCTAGATTTTGAAGACGTTGTTTGCGTTTCATGTAACCTGAAGTGCTTTGATGCGATTGAATGTTAATGAGAAACTTATTAGTTGGGATTATGCTGATCTAATTGTTGAATGTTGATTTTAGATGGACTTTTGAGTAAGCTTAGTTTGTTGACACTTTGACAGATCCCTGCACAAAAAGAATATCCGTTGAATCAATATACTGCACTGCCTTGTTCCTTAAGCATGAGTTTTGAAGAACATTTGTTTCTCTATGCTGCTCTAGCGATATGTTCATTTATTACTTCCACACAAACATCTATTCTCTAAATTGGGGGTTCCATCTTATTCCGAGATATTTTTTATCTTCAATGATGTTACAAGATTAAAAATTGTCTGGTCTTTGGAAATTTAATATGTACGCAATAACTTTCCTGCTTACATATATCTTGTAGGATATACTCTTGATTGAGTGATATTTGCTTTCCGCCTTTTCAGGATCAGAATGTTTTCATTCCAATAGCATACTATTTGCTTTGCATTTCAGTTGTAGACCTATAGTGTTTGAGTCCTTATGTCCTGTTGAACGCGGCCTTGTTAAGCTCACAGCATGTGATTGATTAGCATCGTGACTGATGATAAATTTTGCAATATTTTGACATATCTGAAGACACTTTTGGTATGTTAATGTGATATAATGAACATGTACATTGTGAGACTCGTGATCAGGTGTCAAATATAATCTTTTGCCAAGAATTTGCAGGGGTTCATTATCTTGGTGGAATTGAAATTTTTTGAGTAATTTTAAGATGAGATGCAATGCCTGCTGGAAAGAGTTGGAAGGTCGAGCTGTTACGACCACATGCGGCCACATATTTTGTATCCAAAGCTGGCAACCACTTTGGCTTTTATCTGAAATAGTACTGCTGTATTTTCCTTATTTTTACTTTATCTATTTTGAAAAGTTCAAGGTTGTTATACTTAATGCTAGAACTAGGCACAGAAGATGCTAGCAAGATAATTAGCAATGAGGCAGCATGCCCGATTTGTGATCTAGTGTTGTCAAAGAGGTAGGCATTAAAGTTTCTCCACTTTTGACACTATCTGACAGTATCAGGGTAAGATGATGAGCTTAGCCCCATTTCCAAGTCATATCACCTCTCCCTCGAGTCTTTAATCAAGAATTCAAACTTTCAGGGTTAACTAGACAAGACTCAACAGAAAATTCCATTGTATTGGCAAACAGAAAATAGTAATTTTTATTTTGCATCAACTCAGATGATGAGATTATGAAATTCCTGCATATTGACATTGTTACTGTCGTGTTGCAACTTACTGTGAGATACTATTGAGCATTTGCTCGGTACCTCATTGATTTGTATACTTTATCCATAACACATCTGACTAATTTGGCAATTGCATTGAAATCATTCCATCATTATTTTGTTATTATAGCTAGCTGATAGCTTTACATGTGAACTGATTTCATTGTCTACTTGCCAGTCATATGAAACCAGTGGATATCAGTCCAACTGATGAATGGACAAATGTAAGCAACACTCTCCAATTTTTTCTTCAATCTTGGTGTCTCCGTATTGTTTGTTGATATAAGTTTCTTGCTTGAACCAATTCCTTTGGTTCAATTTCTTCTATTCTGATTTTTTTGTCACATTGGCAGATGGCAATGGTTGGCGTGTCTCCACAAATTTGTATCCTTCACTTCCCAAAGAGAATTAGATGTTCTTGCCCCATCCTAAAAGTTCTTCCCTCTCTAAGTTTACTGTTAAATGCATCTTCTATAATTTGAAATGAGCAGATAGTGGTAGGAATGCTAAATTGCACGCACCAGAATGTTGTTCCCACTTGGAATTACTCAGAATTATGTTGATTTACATATATATATATATGTGTTTGTGCGTTTTGTCCTTAACCATAGACAGTGATGAAAAGTGCATACAGAAGTGTGATGTTCTACATCTCACAAAAGGAACTGGAGATGCAATGCAAGATGAATCGAATTATGTCCCAATGCCGGCAGAAATGTGAGATGATGCAAGAAAAGTTCACTGAAAAACTAGAGCAGGTGCACACTGCTTACCAGAAAATGGCCAAGAGGTGCCAGATGATGGAACAAGAAATTGAGAACTTATCTAAGGATAAGCAAGAGTTGCAAGAAAAATTTGCTGAAAAATCAAGGTGTGTAGAATCTTGATTTGTCTTTCTTATAGGATTGTTTTTTGGCACATTGCTTGAAGGCTGGGCTATCAATTATTGATGCAGACAGAAAAGGAAACTTGATGAAATGTATGATCAATTGAGAAATGAGTACGAGTCAGTAAAACGTTCAGCCATCCAACCTGCAAGCAGTTTCTATCCTAGAGCTGAGCCTGCTGATCTTTTCACCAACCCAGCCAACATGATGGGCAACATGGATTCAATGCGGAAAGGTAATTTGGTTCATTTCCTGAATCTGAATGTATAGGAGCTTCAGTATTCATGTTGTTTTCTCATAATAAGGGTATCAACATTCTTGGGTGGAAAGGAATATAGAAAATGGAATTCAATTGTATTGTTTGGATCATTTTTGAAAAGTTAAAGAGAGAAGAGAGTTTACTTTTGAAAAAAATAATCATATATTTTGCAAATCAATAATTTGAAGCCCTCTAAGAGTGGGAAAATTATCCAAAAATGTGAAGTATCACTCCTCTTCTTCAGCTTTGCCTTTCCTTTGAAAAATTAATCCAAGTTAAAAGGAAAGGAACTAAAAAAGAGATCGATTTTTGACATTTTAGCTAGATTCCATCCGCTAAAATTTATCTTCAGGAAAACCAGTTAACTCATCTGTTGCAGATTGGGGCGTGTCCATTCCTGGCGCACCAGGGCAAAGAGAGGGCATGTGGGCAACAACTACAAGGCAAGCAAACTCCAACTCGTTTGATATCCAAGGTGGGTCACCTACAAACAAAGCACCAAACCCAGTCGAGACCGGAAACAGAAGACAAAGCATGCATCCTAGCTTTGGATCTGGAGTTAATAACCCGTCCATGACTCTGAGAAATCTGATCATCTCCCCCATTAAACGACCTCAGCTCTCTCGTAACCGCCAAAATCTATTCACGTAAGAATTTCCTTTCTAACTCTACTCAGATAAAACTGTAGGTATTTTCATATCCTAATAATTCTTTTGTACTCACCAGACTGTAAACAACGGAGCTGGATTATCATTCCTTTTGATTGCCTTCAACTCGGGTGGATACATGTAGGGAGCATACAAAGCTTAGTTTTATGTTGTCGGTTGGCCGAGAATGAAGGGAAATGTTGTAGATACTAGTACAGGCTCATCTTTATAGAGCTTTCGAGAATGGCAGGTTAATTCACATTTTTACAATGTTTCGGCCTCTAATGGCCGAATATGATAGATATCTGTTCCATCTCTTCTTTGAAACTTACACAGGCATGAATCTTTGCAAGCCAGACAAAGATACTTTTTATTGAACTGGGAAAGAAGATTTTAGTGTTGAACAGCAGGCAAAGTATCAAGCACAGCTGCACAGGTAAGAAAGTCACTCTATGTTTTCGGATCCGTAAGCAGCCTGTACATACATTTCCATAACCAATGCTGTTCCTAGACATGATTTGATAATTTGTCATCAAGAACATACATTAAGATGTCCTGTTACAATTACATCTGCATTAAGATGTAACGCGGGCAAAAATTTAAGTGAACCATCATAGACGAGAATTCAACACATGTCGGGACAAGTAGATCTTCAAAGTGGGAGCTTTGGAAGAGATTTTGATAATGTCCCCGTGTCGAATAGGGTACCAAATGTTAGAGCCATCAATATATACAGCACCCTCTTCTGTCAACCAAACGGTTTCCATGACCTGATCAGACGTAACCAATCCATGCATTAAGCTGGAGATTGAAGGACTGGGTGACATAGGCTCTCGTACCATGTACTGGAGGTCCTTCGACAGAATGGGCATCACAAAACCACCTGCAGAGAGCATAGCCGCAGTGGATCCGGCAGCCGTTGAGACTCGTAATCCACTTGATCGACAGCTCACTGAAGGTGTACAAGGCTGATCATCCTTTTTTATTCTGCTAGCAGAAAACCAACCCTGTAAAAATATGGAGAACAAATATATTCGAAAAAAATGTGACAAGGGCAAAAAAAAAATTGCTGCCAACCTGAATGAAAATCGAGAGAGGGCAGCTGGACAAGGGTGAGCTATTAAAAGATCATTCAGAGCAGCAGTCTCTATTTGCTGTGAATTTATGGATAATGAAATCCTCGACAGCTCCGATGGAGCAGTGTGATTCTCAAATATGTCAGCCAATACCTAAAATGATATAACATGAACAATTTCGTTTAGTAAAGGATGAAAACATGAGAGAAAAACTCACCCGTGTGATAACCATACCAAAAGCTACTCGGCCAAAATTCAACCCACATAACGTAATTCATAGGTCTTCATGTGCAATGCAGACATGAACAAGAAAGAGTCATGCAGTAATCCAGATTTTGACGCACGAAAATTATGTTGTTTGTGTCTGTGTAACAAAGTCTGGTTTTTAAAATAACCTCCTAAGCCTCGGCTCATACTTCCACTTAAAATTCTCTCATTCCGTCCCTATCCAACATGACAGAACATTCACCGATCCATTAAGATGCGGGTGACAGCTTACCTGTTCAAAGTTTTCTACTGTAGCAGCGCAAAGGTAGCCTGTACTTCTGGCAGCATCAAACTCGCTACTGAGCTTTTCTACCTGGAGGAAAACACGACAGAACATTACAACTAGCAAATTCTTACTGGACAGAGTAAAATAGAGTATCAAAAGTAGAAGGACAACATTTAACAGATACTCCAAGAAAAAGGAAACATGATAAATAAATTTTTGCCTGATAAAGTCACATTGTCAAAATGTGATGACTAAAGAAGTCGAGTTAGTATTGGGTAAATTTTCTGTTTTTTTTTTTCATAAATGTTTCTTTAAAAGTCAAGAATGATAAAGTGATGTTGGAAGCAAGATCACCTCCTTTGGCCGAGTGGGATCAGAATTTACACCTAGGATTGGTATCGAGTCATCCAAAAAACGGCTGGCTTTAAGGAGAGTGCCATCGCCACCAATTGAAACAACCAGATCCACATTTTGAATTGGTTTGGATATACCATCATGGGAAACAGGTTCCCAATCAATTGATTTACGCTTTAATATATCCTTGCAAAAGTTTACAGCATCATTGTGAACCTGAAGTCTGTCTTCCAGATGCCGTAAAATCTGCATTCTCCATTTTTGTCGAAAATAACACGACAGAACATTACAATTAGCTCCCACTATAAAACAACATAAAGGCACATTCAACAGAGTAAGACATGCTGTATCAGTTGACCTGAATGTTCTCTATTCTATTTCATAGTCATTTTCAAGAGGTTTTGATGTACAAGTAACCATCATTTTCTGGAAAATTGTCTTCCGATAGATTAAAAACAAAAGCCATGACTAGATTTGTGAAAAGAAGCTTAACAAAGCTGAATAATACATACAAGAATGCCCTTTTATTTTATCTTTTTATTTTTTTTTATATGGAAAGGTGTTAGCAACAGTTTATCTCTCCGAAAATATGTGGAACAGAGATCCAATCTGGAGTCGGAAATAATCATCTCGATTGCCCAGGGCAACTCCAAACACCAGTGACGATAACCAACATTTTCAATCTTTTTAATTTGTAATCCAATGGTCTCTTCAATGCCCCTTTTATTGACTCTCATTCTCACAGTGCAGTTGAAGTATCAATAAGCATGAAAAACAGGCTACGCCTCAATCTGTCATAGTTACCGAATCTAACTAGACGTCGTCACATACAAACTAAAACAATAAACACGACTCCCGCAAAATGATAATTTCTTTAATGACGACAACACGTCGGTCAGGCATTTCATCGAACAGGTAACGTCTATTAGATCCAGCAATTACGTAAATGAGAAACAAACCTTAGGGTTGGTGAGGCCGCCTGAGCGACCTTCAGATATACGAGCTAGGTAGCCATCAAGTGGCTTGAGAAACAATGCAAGCCTTCTCTTCGACATCTCCTGATCAACAATCTTCCGTCCCTTGAGCTAGCAAAACAACCTAAAAGTTCGGATCGACCCGCCACAAAAACCCACTTCTCTATAACTCCACAATTTCCAGTCTTTCGATCTGTTGAAGGGTTTGGAATTGTGGAGCGATGGAATTCTGAGGGTGGAGAAGGTGGTCATGTCATTGACCTCGTCTGTCCAAATGGGAGAGTAGAAACCCAGCCCACACTACACACTATAGGGAAATGTGAGATGCCACAGAGATTTTAAATAAGGAAGAACGAGGATTAAAATTGTATTGGAAAGAAATTTAAATCCATTATAATTAAAAATTATTTATTTAATAAGTAGTCATTCAAATTAATACAAAGCTGCAATTTTAATAATTATCATAAATATTGGTAAGAACGAGGATAAAATGTATTGATCCAAGTTGAAAGCCGGTATAATTGAAGGTTATTTGTGTGATGAGTGATCATTCAAATTAACATAGTTTCAATATTTAATAATTCACCAATATTAAAAAATTATGGATAAAATGCAATTAATTCAAATTCAAATCCGTCATAATTGGTGATTTAAATCAAGATAGAGCCAAAACTTCAGTAATCCACCACTATTGGAAAAAAAACAATGGTAAAATGCATTGAATCTAAATTTAAACCCGTCACAATTTAAGCGTTATATATAAGTTGGGTTTGTAATCAAATTCTCCACACTCTTCGACTTATCTCTAAAACCCATCTTTTTCACCATTATGGAACCAAATCAACCCAACAATTGGAATGTCCTAAACTTTTTCTCTAATTTTTTAGATTTGACACAATGTCAAACAAATGGTCATATCACTTCAGGCTACCCATTTGGTCCCCATGGAACGTTCCAACGAACTAATATTGCCCACATGGAGTAACGTTGTTAGTCCGTATTAGAGTAGTTTTATTTCGGGGAGTTACATTGAAGATAATGTTGTCTTTGTACAAGAGGTCATGCATTCCGTCTCTATGAAATGGAGAACGAGAAAATGGATGGCTTTCAAGAACGATTTGGAGAAAGTGTATGATAGGCTTAACATGTGCTCCTCTTTGGTCTGCTTAATGATTGGACGAAGAGGATCATGAGTTGTGTTATGTCTTCCTAGATGAAGGTGATATGCAATGGTGAACTTGTAGTACTCCGCTAAATAACGTACAATATTAATAAGTTCCGTTACGAGTCTAAATTATATAGATTTATACCGTATAAATATTAGTTGTTTTAGATAAATAATTATAAGAGTAGTAAATAGCTAGGAAGTTCTAGGTAAATTGGTAAATTAAAAGAATAAAATTTTAAATACACTAAAGTAGTATGTCTATAATGTAAATTGGAATGAAAGAGTAGGTTGTAGGCTTGCTTACTTGCATTCTTCTCCATGTCACCAAGTGAGGATGGGTAATTCTTGGCAAGATGTGAAAGCCTACAAGGACACTTGTCCTTAGGCAATCATGATAATAACAAAAAAAAAAGAATTAATTAGGGAAATAGGACCCCTTGAAACTCTCTTTTGCAAACTAGGTCTCTATACAAAAGGAAGAAAAAATAGGTATGGAAACTAAAAAATAGGGGTAATAATTTCTCTAATTGAAATGATGGTGATTAGATGTTTACTTTTGATTTAAGTATCTTTTTTACATGGATTGGTTTTGTAGTATATTTCTTGGGTATGGTTTTGGGTATGATTGTGAAAATAGAGGCAATATATTTCTTGACAAATTTATTTTTGGGTATGATTATGACATTATTTGGGTAAACGGGTTTTTGGGTATGCTTTTATATGTGTATTGGCTTTGTAGTATATTTCTTATTATTAAGTATATTTTTAAAGTGATATCGTGGGTATGTTTTATGATTACCCAAACTGTGTTATAATGATCAAATTCAAGCGAATTTTTGGGTAATGATCAAATGTCATTTGATATTGATGTTTGTGTATAATATCGAGTTTTGAAAATTTTGGGTATGACAAATTTAAATTGGGTATGGTTTTTGTATTAAGTGATATTTAAATTGGGTATAAATATAAAATATTATCCAATTTATGGATATGATTTTATTTTGATATTTGATTTTTTGGGTATGTTGTTTTCGAGTATGTTTATGTACTTTGACAAATTTATTTTTGGGTATGATTGTGACATTATTTGGGTAAGCGGATTTTTGGGTAATAGGTGATAAAGTAAGAATGTTGGAAATTCCTTTTTCTGATCGATGTGACATGTGAGATAGTACAACATGTCACATCCGATGGATTGTCAAACTTTGCCCTCTTTTGTACTCTATTTCCTCTATTCTATTTTATAGGGGGTCAAAATACCAATCCCAAATAGTATGAGTCTTCTTTCTCAATTGATTTGCTTAAAAGGCTAGTTTGCCAATTTTGCCAAAAAAAAAAAGAAGGTAAATGTATCTCTTAATGCTTAAGATACTACATGAGCCATCCTATATAAGGAGAAGTGGTAAGAACGTAAAAGTGTATACAAGAACAAAGTAAAACAGTTAAACGTACGAAGAAAAAATATACAACCCTATTAAGGAACAGTAATTAATTTACGAGTTAAGACCCGACCTAGCAAGAGTCTTCGTACGATAAGGCAAGTGAGTTATAGTTATTTTAAATAACTATCGTAATCGATAATGCTTATATATTTATATATGTATTAGAGAAGTAATAATTATAGGTATATCAATCGAGATATGTATACATATATATTTTTGTACTAGACTGGCGTATATTTTATTGGTTCAGCAATTACTTGATCGGTAAAGTAATAGTATAAAAACCGATGAAAATGTGAAACATGTGTCATTAAAGGGTGCGGACTTTTTGGGTAAATAATAATGACGGCTCGATTATTAGAAATGTTCATTGGGGCTTAGTGGATCCCGGGAATTAGGTCGTCTAACTCCGATCTCGCTACCGGTAGGAGAATTTAGGAGTCATGGATTTACACATTGCCTTTCGGTTGGTTAATGGTTAAAACCAGACCTGATATCCACGGTGAAATTGCTCGCGTAACGCTAATGCAATTAAGTGCTCTCCTTTTAAATTGATTAAGGATTGAATGTCTAGTAAGGTTGAAACTATGAATAGTATTTATTATATGATTTTAAGTTATTTTAAAAATTAGGTTAATCCAGCTTGTCAGTTTATCCGATAAACTGACCCACGTTTTTTTTTTGTACTTTAATTTATTAGCAGGTTAAGGTGAGTAGGAGATGAAGCATTGGAAGCACACCGGAGTTACACGTGATCACCTTTCACCCTCCCTTGGAAGTTTATATATATAACTACACTTAAATCTATGTTTTAATACATGTAAATAAGTCTAAGTTGATGCATAATAAATATGTTATTATATAACTCGTTGAAGCCTCGTTAACTAGCATGAGGCGGATTTCAGTAATAATAAAGAAACCGCTGGCGTTGTAGCAGACCTAGTAAAATATTAGACTGGGGTGTTACAATTGTTGGTATCAGAGCCTAGGTTTTATATATATAATAGAAATGCTGATAATAATACTAAATAAGTAGTATATATACAAAAAGGTAATCGGACAAGGGTGTGATCAAGTGAACTCCAGGTGCCATCTCTACACCTTAATTGTCTTGACTTCATTTATTCTATTATTTTATCATATAATGGTAACAGTTATTATGATGTTGCAAAAAAAAATTTTATGGCTAGATGCCAACTTCCAGTGAACAACGAAGAATCTTAAAGGGAAAAGCCATAAAAATCGAACTAGATACTCCACCTCCAGCTCAGTGGTATGAAGAAGAAGGAGTTATAAACCCAATATCTTCATTTTGGGAATTGTCATCCCCAACCCTAATTCAGTCTTACAACATATATGCCCCACAGCAAGATTTTCAGTATGACTTAACGGGAAACCCTTGTAATGTATATCTTGGAGAGGCTCAAGGTTATCCCCAAGAGATGTGCTATCCCGGACCTCTAATGTCCTTATACGCTCCTCAGGAGCCAATATATGATTGTATAGGCTACTGCGAAATCCTTTGGGATGAAGGTTCAATGCAAGGATCAAAACATGAAAGTACCCTCTCAGAAGAAGAAGTAACATCGAAACCAAAGCCTGCAACTAAAAGACTCCAAGAATTACAAGAAGAAAGAAGGAAACTTAGAGCTCGTCTACAGGACGTGAAAAACGAACTCTAGAAGATAGAGGAAACCCAAGCTGAGAAAACCCCTTGTTCAGAGCCAAACACAAAAATGACCAACAATAAGAAGGGTAACCGCGTCCTTAGGATTAAAAACCCTAAGAAGAACTAGGTTAAGAAAAATGGGACCAAGTTTGTATAATACCTATACATATACATACACATATATATATATATATATATATATATGATTAGAAGTGTGGGTGCGTGAATATTATGTAAGTCTAGCTCTAGAGAAGCAAAACCTGAACCCTGAATTTTTCAAATTGTACACAAGGGAAGGAAAGGATATCGTTGCGTGTATGTAAAATAAAATCTTATATGTATGAAATAAGTATATGTTATAAAATGATATGTTTAAGAATGTCACTAACAAGGGCCAAATCTTGACATTCAGATGAACAACCAACCACAACATTCACACACGGCAGAAAACTAACCTGAAATGGCTGCTTATGAGCAATCTCACAAAGAGATTGAAAGAAATGTGAATGCACCACAACAATCAGCGGTACGGTCTCAACCACCCCAAATTCCACCAGTTAACATTCCGGAAAACACACTGGGACCAGAGGCCTTATATAATCTGATCCAAGTTGCGGTAGATAGAGCGATGCATCGTGCATCCTCTGGTTTGGCCAAGGTAGCCGAATCATCACCTCCACCAATTTTGCAACCATTGGTGCAGAACGAAAGATGGAGTTATGACCGTGCCTATTAGGTGATACGGGCTATGAAACCCGATAAGTATGACGGAACTAGCGAACCGATGAGGCAACAACATTGGTTTAGTCACATAGAACAAAAGTCAAGAGGAGTCAACTGTTCAGAGGCAACCAAAGTTCGCATTGCTGCGTTGTACCTTCGAGACAACGCCCATTTCTGGTGGGAAACAACCAAACCCGCAGATGATAATTCCATAAGTTAAGAGTTATTTAAGACCAAGTTGATGGATCGTTTCTTTCCATCAGCTAGACGAGAGGAAAAGAGACGGGAGTTCTTATTTCCGCATAATAACAAACTCAAAATACCCAAGCTGACAAAAAAGTTTCAATAGTTATTACCCTATGCCAGATCAGTAATTAGGAATGAGGAAGATAAGATCCAACAATATTACGAATGGTTATCCCCTGAGATTGCACCGTCCATGGCATGACACAATTGTGTTACCTTGGAACAATTTATGGACAAAGCTTTACGTATGGAAGCTGCAATAGACAATGTGAATAAGCGGATGAAGAACGAGAATCGGAAGAAAGGAGGACACTCGAGTGTGGGATTTAAAAGACCGACACCACCTTTGGAATCATAAAGAAGGGGATCGACTCAATTTAGCCGACAAACGACCTCTCAAAACCCCAAGGCATCAGGAGAAGAGCGTAGATGCTATAATTGTGGAAATCCAAATCACCTCAGGCGAGATTGTGACAAAGAAGCTCGTGATGTAGAGGTTGTGGAAAGATTGGACACATGGTATGATTTTGCAGAAATACTGTACAAAAGCCAACAATGTCTTATCAACCGTCCACCAATAATCCAAGAGCTAATCCATCTCAACAAGTTCGATCAGCTGCTCCATCAATGTCACACCAGGCAATACAAAACAAGGAAAGGCAAGCAACCGGGACTTCCAAGACAGGCCCCATCCTGTACGAGATGCGGCAAATAGGAGAGACTAATACACCTGTTACCCAAGGTACCCTTCATAGCTATTCGAAGCCAGTAAAAATTCTTTTTGACTTTGGGGCAACACACTCTTTTATTTCGAAGGAATGTGCTAACCAACTCAGGGTAAAAAGTGAGAACTCATGTGAACCATATGTTGTTATCTTACCAAATGGAAATAAGTTGATAGGTACCACAAAACTTGTTGATTTTCCACTCTTGTTTGAAGGTCGAAAATTCTCTACCAACCTAATAGTTATTCAAATAAGCCCCCATGATATTATATTAGGAGTCGATTGGCTAGCCTACCACGGTGCCAAGATTGAGTTTGAGTCTAATACAGTTACCATCAAGGGGAATATAAACTTTAGGTGTAAGTTCAAAGGTAGGAATCCATCTGAAGAGGGTAGGATAATAAATGCAATGACGGTAGTAAAGTTACTCAAACGAGGATGTATTGGGTATTTATGTCATTTAGTGGGGGGAAGAAAACAAAGGGGGTAGATATAACAAGGATACCTATAATACAAGAATTTCCAGATATATCCCTAGAGGAAATTACAAGGATGCCGCCTAAGCGGGAGGTCGAGTTCACCATCGATCTAGAACCAGGAACCTCCCCAATTTCTAAACCACCATATCGAATGGCCCCACAAGAGATGCAAGAATTGAAGAAGCAGTTGACGGAGGTATTGGACAAAGGATACATTCGCCCTAGTGTATCGCCATGGGGAGCACCTGTATTGTTTGTTAAAAAGAAAGATGGATCATTACGACTTTGCATTGATTTTCGGGAACTGAATAGGGTCACAACCAAGAACAAGTACCCAATCCCTCGGATTGATGATTTACTAGACCAACTTCAAGGCGCGAAGGTATTCACTAAAATTGATCTTAGATCTGGATATCATCAACTTCGAGTTTGCGTAAAGGATATTCTGAAGACAACATTTAGAAGTAGGTATGGGCACTATGAATTTATAGTGTTGCCTTTTGGATTAACCAATGCTCCGTCTGTATCCATGGATTTTATGAATCGGTGCTTCCAAGACTATCTAGACCTATTCATAATTGTTTTCATCGATGATATATTGGTTTACTCGCCAAACCATGAGGCCCATGCTCAGCATTTACGAACCACTTTGAGCCTATTAAAACAACATTAAATGTATGTCAAGCTCTCTAAATGTGATTTTTGGATGACCAAGGTCACCTTTCTCGGGCATGTGATCTCGGAAGAAGGAGTCATGGTGGATCCCCAAAAAGTAGAAGCTGTTGCAAATTGGCCACAACCTCACACGGTCAAAGATATACGTAGTTTTCTAGGACTTGCTGGATACTACAGGCGGTTCGTGGAAGGATTTTCCGAATTAGTCAGACCTCTTACTTGTCTTCTACGCAAGTCTCACAAGTTCGAGTGGAGTCAACAGTGTGAAACTAGTTTCCAAGAGCTAAAAAGACGATTGGCTAGTGCTCCGATCCTAACCCTATCCATAGGAGGAAAAGAATATGTGATATACAGTTACACCTCAAAACACGGCCTAGGATGTGTATTGATTCAACATGATAAGGTTATTGCTTACGCATCCCGACAGTTGATATCATATGAGGAAAATTACCTAACCGATGACTTGGAACTAGCTGCGGTAGTTTTTGCTCTTAAGATATGGCCTCATTATCTTTATGGAGTACATTGTCAACTTTTCACTGATCATAAGAGCTTAAAGTATGTATTTAGTCAAAAAGATTTGAACATGAGACAAAGAAAGTGGTTGGATTTTTTTAAAGGACTACGATCTTGAGATTAAATATCATCCTGGAAAAGCCAACGTAGTAGCTGATGCTTTAAGTCAAAAAAAGATCCAAGAAGAATACATGGCATTTCTCACAAATGAAATTCAACACAAGGATTCAACAGGGATCGAGGTTTTATATCTCCAACAAGGGCAATTGAGTATGATTAAAATCATGGCAACCTTGGTAGAAGAGATCAAACAGAAACAAGTTGATGACCTTTATTTGATAAATATATGCATTGATGTAAGTTCTGGCAAAGCTCCTGGATTCATAATACAATATGATGAGTCCTTATGGTTCCAAGATCGGATATATGTGCCAACTGATGAGAAACTTAAGGAAATAATTCTTCGAGAAGCACACAACTCTGCGTACTATATACACCCGGGTTCGAGTAAAATGTACAAAGACTTAAAAAGGAGTTTTTGGTGGGAGAACATGAAAAATGAGATCGCCGAATATGTGGCCAAGTGCTTAACTTGTCAACAAGTTAAAATTGAGCACAGAAAGCCCGGGGGGACTTCAACCTCTTCTAGTGCCGGAATAGAAGTGGGAAGATAATGCCATAGACTTTGTGATAGGTTTACCCAAAACCACCGGAGGAAAGGATTCTGTATGAGTGATAGTCGATCGAAAACAAAGACAACTCATTTCTTGGCTATCCGATCAACTTGGGGACCAACGGAGCTGGCAGATGTTTACTTACGAGAAGTAGTTCGTCTCCATGGGATTCCACGATGAATAATTTCGGACCGTGATGGTCGTTTCATGTCAATATTTTGGAAAAGCCTCCATAAGGGATTATGAACGAATCTGCAGTTCAGTACAACATATCATCCCCAAACAGAAGAGCAGTCAGAAAGAATCATCCAGACCCTAGAAGATCTATTAAGGGCTTGTGTACTGGATAGACCTCAAGGATGGCTTGAATGTTTACCTCTCATAGAATTTACTTATAACAATAGTTGGCACAATTCGATAAAGATGGCCCCATTTGAAGCACTATATGGAAGACGATGTAAGTCCCCAATATGTTGGAACGATCGAGCTGACACGATTTTAATAGGACCAGAACTACTGACAGAAACAACCCAACAAGTAGCTATGATCAGAAAACGACTACTTGCAACACAAAGTCGACAGAAGTCGTATGTAGACCTCAAGCACCGAGAAATAAATTTCGAAGTAGGAGACAAAGTCTTTGTGAAGGTTTCACCTTGGAAGGGAGTATTCAGGTTTAGACAACGGGGAAAACATAAACCAAGATATATAGGACTCTTTGAGATCCTAGATAAAATAGGTCCCGTAGCATATTGTTTGGCCTTACCACCTACCTACCAAGTACACAATGTTTTCCATGTATCGCTACTTCGAAAATACATTCTTGATCCGTCCCATATAATCAACCATGCTGATATTGAAATACAAACAGATGTCACAAATTCCGAGGAATCCGTTCAAATTTTGGAGCATCGAGAAAAATATTTGCGAAATAAGATAATTACCTTAGTAAAAGTTCTTTGGTCAAAACAAGGAATCGATGTGATAACGTGGGAAACCGAAAGCAATAACAAAAATCGATATCCTCACCTCTTTGAAATATGATAATTCGGGGACGAAGTATAGTTTTAGAAGGGGAGGTTGTAGTACTCCACTAAATAAGATACAATATTAATAAGTTCCGTTACGAGTCTAAATTATATAGACTTATACCGTATAAATATTAGTTATTTTAGATAACTAATTATAAGAGTAGTAAATAACTAGGAAGTTCTAGATAAATTGGTAAATTAAAAGAATAAAATTTTAAATACACTAAAATAGTATGCCTATAATGTAAATTGGAATGAAAGAGTATGTAGTAGGCTTGCTTGCATTCTTCTTCATGTCACCACGTGAGGATGAGTAATTCTTGGCAAGATGTGGAAGCCTACAAGGACATTTGTCCTTAGGCAATCATGATAATAACAAAAAAAAGAAAAAGAAAAAGGTAAATGTATCTCTTAATGCTTAAGATAGTACATTAGCCATCCTATATAAGGAGAAGAGTAAGAACGTAAAAGTGCATACAAGAACAAAGTAAAACAGTTAAACGTACGAAGAAAAAAATATACAACCTGATCAAGGAGCAATAATTAATTTACGAGTTAAGACCCAACCTAGCAAGAGTCTTCGTAAGATAAGGCAAGTGGGTTATAGTTATTTTAAATAACTATCGTAATCGGTAATGCTTATATATTTATATATGTATTAGAGAAGTAATAATTATAGGTATATCAATCGAGATATGTATACATATATATTTTTGTACTAGACTGGCGTATATTTTATTGGTTCAACAAGTACTTGATCGGTAAAGTAATAGTATACAGACCGATGAAAATGTGAAACATGTGTCATTAAAGGGTGCGGACATTATGAGTAAATAATAATGACGGCTCGGTAGTATTATTAGAAATGTTTGTTGGGGCTTAGTGGACCCCGGGAATTAGGTCGTCTTACTCCGATCTCGCTACCGTCATGGATCTACCAAGAGGTTCTCCAAGAATTGCCTTTCGGTTGGCTAATGGTTAAAACCAGACCTGGTATCCACGGTGAAATTGCTAGCGTAACGCTAATGCAATTAAGTGCTCTCCTTTTAAATTGATTAAGGATTGAATGTCTAGTAAGGTTGAAACTATGAATAGTATTTATTATATGATTTTAAGTTATTTTAAAATTTAGGTTAATCCAGCTTGCCAGACCCGTGTTTTTTTTTTGTTTTTTTTTGTACTTTAATTTATTGGGATGTTAAGGTGAGTAGGAGCTGAAGCATTGAAAGCACACCGGAGTTACACGTGATCACCTTTCACCCTCCCTTGGAAGTTTATATATATAACTACACTTAAATCTATGTTTTAATATATGTAAATAAGTCTAAGTTGATGCATAATAAATATGTTATTATATAACTTGTTGAAGCCTTGTTAACTAGCCTGAGGCGAATTTCAGTAGTCATAAAGAAACCGTTTGCGTTGTAGCAGACCTAGTAAAATGTTAGACTGGGTGTTACAGAACTTATTGACGGATTCCAAGCTTCAAGGGGTATTCATCAAGGGGATCCTCTATCACCCTATTTGTTTATATTATGTTTTGAGAGACTAAGTCACTCAATCAATGAACTTGTTGAGCAGGGGACTTGGAAGGCTATTAAGGTAAAGAGAGGTTGTCCTAACATCGCACATATCTCCTTTGTTGATGATATTGTTCTATTTGCCGAAATGTCTACTCATCAAGTAAAAGTGATTAGAGATTGCCTCCAAAGTTTTTGCGATGCTTTTAGACTGAAACTAAGTTTGCTTAAATCCAGACCGTGTGTATCTCCTAATGTCTCTGGCAGGTTTTCGTGATAGGACTCGACAAATTGCGGGTGTTCCTACAGCGTTTGAATTTGGACGTTATTTAAGAATTCATATATTTCAATCAAGGTATACTAAACATGCCTTCTATTTCCTTGTAGACAAGATGAAACAATGGTTATGTTCCTGGCGTAGAAGGCCCCTTAGCCTTGTAGACAGGACAACTCTCGTTAGAGCCGTCCTTAACTCTATGCAGTGGCGGCCCTTGGGAGGGGCAAGGTGGGGCAGCTGCCCCACCCTCCAAAAAAAAAAAAACTCAGAAAATCAAAACGACATCGTTTTGTAGTGCTTGAAAAAAAAAATTCAGAAAGGCGTTAAGGGTCTTTGACTCTTTCTCGCATCTTCCTCCCGTCCCGCTGCGCTCGCTTCCCCTCGCACAGTTGCACACCGCTGGACCGCTGGTGGCTGCCGTCGCTGCCCGTTCCGACTTCCTGTCTTCCTCCCACTCTCGCTCGCTGCAGTGCCGCACTCTCCCGTTCCGACGTCGTTTTGTGTTGCACTCTCGCTCGTTGTAGCTTGTAGTGCTGCACAGCCTGCACTCTCGCATCTTCCTCCCGTTCCCGACTCCAATGGTGATTGCCCGTCCCACCCTAAGGCCGACTCCACTGGTGGCTGCCTCAACCGGCTCAACGGTCAACGCCTCGCTTCAAAGCCGCCCTCACTGTAAGCTTGTAAAGTCTGAAAATTTTTAATTAAATGATGATTTGGTGGGTTTGGTTCTAATTTTCGATTTGATGGATGAGTTGGTGGTGGTTTCAGGGTGTATGATGATGAAGAGGAATGGTTTAGATCCATTTTTGCAAATTCTAAGAAAGAAGATGCAATTCAGAATCAATGATTCAATATGAGTTCTTTGCATAGAGGATGGGTGGGCCTCCTCTTTTTTCTTTGAGAAGAGTAAGTCTTTAATTCTGAATCAATATGAGCTCTTTGTTTTCTTTTGAAGTAGGTTGTGTTGTTGATGTAGAAATGGATTTTCATGATAGGAGGTTGAGAACCCGCTTGGTATTCCTATCTGGATATTAAGTATGGGTGTGGGCACAATGTTTTGTATTTCAAGTTATAGATATCAAAGTTATATACTTTATATGACTTTCTAATGCTTCAGGTATTACTTATTTCAGCTTGTACCTAGTATCATTCATAATCATATCTTGATACCAATATGATGATATGTGATAGATATGAATCATATAAGCACCAAATGAAGAAAGCCATATTGAACTTTGTTGTTTAAAACCCATTTATAAACAGCCTCTATAAGCACCAAATGAAGAAAGCCATATTCAATCGTGTGTTGTTTAAGCACCAAATGCTCCAGGTATTACTTATTTCAGCTTGTACCTAATATTCAATTGTGTGTTGTCTGGTTTCCATATTGAACTTTCTCATTTGAACTATGCAGCTATTCTATGTCTCTCAATCTCTCAAAATAGATTGTCATGAATTGCAATTTGCAAACCCTTCTAATTACTTTTTTGGGTGTGTGAATCTTGTTTGTTGATTTGCTTCAATAGCATAACATTTTGTCTAGATAGTTTTATGTCAGTAACATTGGTGTTTATATGTTAGCATACAAAGTTCTTTCTTATTGCGGGCAATGAGCCGATGACCCAGAACCAGGAAGTCCAATGCAAGAATTGCAGCTGTAAGCATACTGCAAAGAAAGAAGGTGCAACTACAAGCGAAACAGCTGAACGCAACACTTCAAATGAAGATTCATAGATATGAAAGATTTATGAAATGTTATTCGTTCAAGCTTCTTGATTTACCATAATATCAGGCCTCCTTCTCCTAGATATCGTCAAACTTGATATTGTTATCGCTATTTTGTTTTCATAAAATTTTTTATTGATAATATATTTTTGCCCCCCCCCCTTCAAAAATCCTGCGGCCGCCACTGACTCTATGCATTCCCATGTCATGAGAGTTTTGAAGATTCTTAGTAGCATTGTAAGGAGATTGACAAGGTGTGTTTTAACTTTCTATGGAATGACACCGACCAAAAGTGATGTATACACCTTGTTCCTTGGAAGGAGGTGTGCAAACCGAAAGATCTTGGAGGCCTTGATATTCGAATGGCAGCTAATAGTAATATTATCTCGCTCGGGAAGCTTGCATGACGCCTAATACATGATTGCGACAAACCTTGGGTTGTTCTTTTTTCAAAAAAATGTGACATCTTGGGTGCTAGGGATCTCATCGATCTATTGCTTCATAAGAAAGGTTCGGTCATTCTCAAGAGCATTATTTGGGCTATGGAGGATGATCTTTCTCGTGGTGTTAGATGAAGTGCCGGGAAAGAAAATATTGCAAAGTTTTGGCTTGATCCTTGGTGTAGTAACACCCCTCTCATTATTAATACTATATCTTGTCTGATTGGGTATTCTTAGACTAACAACGTTTCTGAATATTTGATGCATAACCTTGGATGACATTTATTCAATGTCTTCTACATACAATGCTATTTTCCCCCTTTGTTGATACCAACTCCATTGATTTAAGACTCTTTGCTATCATTTGGAAACTTTTGTTCCAAAGCGGGTGTACGTGTACTATCATGTGGTTAATGATACGGGGCAAACTGTTGACCAACTCCGAATGAGCAAGGAGACATCTAGTTGAATATGACTTTTGCACCGTATGTTCGTCGGGTTTGGAGTCTATCATGCACGTCTTTCATAATTGCAATGAGACTAACACCGTGTAGGGCAATCTTATACATCCGAACATGGATGGCCTTTTTTTCTCTCTTGATGATAACCAATGTTTACTTTTCAATCCGTCAATTAACAATATCCATGCATATGGTATTTCATGGGTTGTTATCTCGCTTTGGAGTTGTTGAAAATGGAGGAACGAGTTCATCTTTTATGGAGTTGCACCTCTTGAAAATCGGACAATTCGTGTCGTTTCCATAGTTCAAAACCTTTCTCGGGCACTTCTAGGTATATCTTTTGTGGGTTCGAATGGACACTTTAAGGATATTGTAAGCTCAAAACTAATGGTGTTTTTTTTCCCTCTAAAAAAGGGTTTGCTTCAGCTGGTGGATTATTGCGTAATGATCAAGGTTAGTGGATGCATGACTTCGGTTACAAATTCAGTCTTTGTTCGGTCCCTTCAGTTGAGTTGTGGGGACTTATCGCGGGCTTAAATTTAGCATGAAATCTGGATATCCGGAGCATTGAGATCTAGATTGACTCCGAGTTAGTGGTCAATTTGGTTAATCGTCATGCTTCTTTTTTTCGTTAGGTTTTTATCATTTGAATGATCCACCTATTGTCTTTTATATTTATTGAACAACGATGCCTGAGGTGTGGCGAGCCAAAGGTATGTTAATTGTTAGCCTCTTTCGTTAAATAAAACGGGGTGCACATGCACTCCCGTCAATCTTCCCAAACACAAAAATAAAGATAATACGCAATTAGTTTTTTTTTGTGAGTGATATCTTTGTACCTTTTTAGACCTTTTTATTTTATAAAATCAAAATAAACATATCTAATTAACTAACCGTACTAATTGAATCTCACAATTTTTTTACTAGTTATACTAATTGAATATCACAATCCTTTATAATTAATTTTATTAATTATAAAGGATTGAATCTCACAATTTTTTACTAGTTATACTAATTGAATATCACAAACCTTTATAACATCTATTTATGAATATAATTATGGGGTGCTGTTCAGGTCAGACATATTATTCCGGTAGGGCCGTGCGGTTGAATGTAAAGCTGACACATGTCCCAATTTTTTTTTCTTCAGAAATTAAAAATGAAAATGATAGTTCAAAAGTAATTAATGGATAGTTCATAACTTATGAAAGGATAGTTCATGAATTATAATAGAATAGTTCATAGTACAAAATTTATAAAGGAGTGAAAGTAATAGTTCAAAACTTATTAAGGGATAATTCATAACTTACAAAATGATAGTTCATGAATTATAATAGAATAGTTCATAGTGCAAAATTAATAAAGGAGTGAAAGTAATAGTTCAAAACTTATTAAGGGATAATTCGTAACTTATAAAAGGATAGTTCATGAATTATAATAGAATAGTTCATAGTGTAACATTTATAAAAGATGTGCATAACTTATAAAATGATATTTCATGAATTATAATTGAATAATTCATAACATATAAACGATTAATTTATAAATAATTTGATATAATATATTAAAAAGTAATAGTTCATGAATTATATATGAATAGTTCAAAGTTTATAAAAGAATAATGCAGAATTTATAACATGTAGTTCAAAACAATTTTCATTTGTTTCTGGAAGAAAAAAATAAAAATAAAATAAAAAAATCAATAGTTTCTGAAATTTTTTTTTTTAACACGTGTCGGCTTTACGTTCAGCCGCACGGTCGTACCCAAATTTATGAATCGCACCTGAACAACCACCTATAATAATGACCCAATTAATAAAAATAATTTTTTTATTCAATTAACTAACTGTACTAATTGAATCTCACATTTCTTTGTAATCGTTCGAATAGAAGCAAAATCAGAGTCAGTTTCTTTCCATTTATTGACCAAAGGGGCCCCGAATAAGAAAACATTCAAAATAACATTTGGGGCACTTGTGTAATCAAAAGCATCGCAACTCGACAAGTGGAGATATTACTTTAGTTTGAAAAATGTTCAAGTGGTAAACTTTGACGGACCGCACCGAAGAGCAGCTATAAAGACGGCCGTTTGCCCTCTCATCTGTTTTTTTCCCCTTTTCTCTCTCTTCTACCTCATCTCAATCACCTTCGTCTCCAACCATCCTCTCTTCTCAGATCTCTGATTCTGATCTCCACACACCTCAGTTCGCCTCTTCATATATCCACAAGTCCTCATCCCTTTCTCAATTTCACTCTTTCGCTTTCCTCTTGTTCGATTTGTCGATCTTATTGGAAATTGTTAAGAGGAGCTGGAGCAGAGGTAGAGATTGAGATGCTGATAGAAGAGAGATCTTAAAGTATATGAGCAAGACTGTGAACTCGAGGTGTTGTTGTGTATATAGCGTTGTACTAGTGATTGAGAGCTGGAACGAGAGGGTTCTTCGTAGAGATTGCGGTCTAGTTATCCGTGGCCGCTGTCGGTGGGGTAATTGCGGTTGATTTTGTTTTTGTTCAGGTTTTCTGGTGAATTTATCATTCTTGTGGTTGATTTGTGATCTTATCGTCGAGAAGCAAGATGCATCCAGATCAGCGAAAGAGGGTATGCAATTTCGCGCTTCTGTGTTGTTTTTGGAGATGTTTGTACTTTTCTAGGGTTTGGAATCCGCAACTGTGGCTATGTTTATCATTTTCCTTTCCCTGGTTGTAAGCTGAATTTCTAAACATCGCCTAGCTATTTGAAGGCGGCTCTTGTCACTGTTTTGATAAAAAAAGAGATTGTTCATGAGCCTGGTTGCTTGTAGCTGAAATAATATGCAGTTTATCCCTTCTTGATACTTGCATGTGTTTGTTCACTGAGCATGAAGCTCGAGGAAGTATTGAGCTGAAGTTCTCGATGAACTAGTTTATCCTTGTGGTTTGGCGTCTTCTGATTCTTTTTTTTTTTGGAATTACGAGCATATTCTCTAACCTTCTGCTTTTCCACTTGGTTTTCGTGGGGGATCACATCACATCATCATATATCTACTGAGTGCTAACGTTTGCACTGTACATTCTCTGTTGATGCTCACGGTATTTCGTGTGATGTTCACATTCACTTGTGTCTCTAAGACTAAGCTTATGAAAAACAATTTTATTTAACTGTCGTGTTTGGGTTTCTCTCCTGTTTTCACTATTTCTGTATTGGTTTGATCGCTGGATGTTCCATGTAATTGAATATTGTTGATAGAGTCATTAGATCCATTGATCTGTTTCCATTTTGTATGGTCGGCAAGTAGTTTCCATGAAGTTCTTGTGTGTATACAGGAATTATATGTTTATTGTGTTAGTTGTTTGCTTAGTAAATACAATTGTGTATCAGACATGCTGTCTGCTTATGTTGTTCTAGTGTATTTATTTTGATGTTTTCTGTTACTTGCAGAGTCTCAAAGAACCAGAGTTCTTCACAGACTATGGTGATGCCAGCCGATACAAAATTCTTGAGGTTGTTGGTAAGGGGAGCTATGGAGTTGTTGGTGCAGCTATTGACACACAAACTGGAGAGAAGGTAGCAATAAAGAAGATACATAATATTTTCGAGCACATCTCTGATGCTATTCGAATTCTTCGTGAGGTCAAGTTGCTCAGGCTTCTAAGGCATCCAGATATTGTGGAAATTAAGGGCATCATGTTGCCACCATCGAAGAGGGACTTCAAAGACATCTATGTTGTTTTTGAGCTTATGGAATCCGATCTTCATCAAGTCATTAAAGCTAATGATGACTTGACCCATGAACACCATAAGTTTTTTCTTTACCAAATGTTACGTGCACTGAAATTCATGCATACAGGTAAATTTCATTTTGGATTAACGCATACACATCTTATTAAAATTACAGATTTTTATGTTTCTAGCAAGGAACAGCAACACTCCCTGCCATTTAACACTTGTCTGCCAATTCTGGTCTTTTACTGATGGATTATGTGATTGGAGGACAACTGTACTTTTGGGTATCATTCTGACTTTTAAATATATTTTTTATCCTGCAGCAAATGTTTACCATCGGGATCTCAAACCAAAGAATATTTTGGCGAATGCTAATTGCAAACTGAAGATTTGTGATTTTGGGCTGGCAAGAGTCGCATTTAATGATACACCTACAACTGTATTTTGGACTGTATGTTAAATTATATATGATGGTTATACTCAATTTAGCGGTGAGCTTTATTCACCAAGAGCTAAGCCTTACTTTGGTTGATTGTGATCTTTCTAATTGAATCAGGATTATGTTGCTACAAGATGGTATAGAGCTCCCGAGTTATGTGGTTCATTTTCCTCCAAGGTAAAGACTGACTCTGCTGATTAATGGTTATAAGTTCTAACAAGTCAAAGGACAAATAGTCTGCACATCTTTTCACTTAGCAGAACTCCCCAATCCTTCATGTCCTGTATACTTATCTGCTCTTTGAAGTGATCTTAACAATGATTTATGAAAAATACTTAGGTGCATGTGTTTCTATGTTATTCACTTATTATGTTTTGCAGTAGATTGTACTGTCTTGCATTATAGGTAGTCCTCACTTTCGACAGATTCTTTGGATACCAAACGTAAGATCTTTGAACTTCTAGTTCTGTAAATTGTACCATCCTGCATTGTACTTATGTATATTGTGCTATACTTCTATGCGTACCTTATAGTAAATTAGTGATGTCTAGATTAAAATTATTCTTGTTCAGGGAGGATAGTGAACTTCCTGGAAGTTGATATTTCTTTTCCTTAAGGTAACAGTGTCTAGTTCTACAGTTCTCTGAAGCAGTTTGACTGGGGTGGTAACTCCTAGATTTTAGTAAAATGTGCTATTAATGGGATTATTTTAATGCAGTATACTCCTGCAATAGACATTTGGAGCATCGGCTGCATCTTTGCGGAGGTTTTGCTCGGAAAGCCACTTTTCCCTGGTAAAAGTATTGTCCATCAGTTGGATTTGATCACGGATATGCTAGGAACACCCTCTATTGACACAGTAGCTGGGGTATGTTGCTTGAGAATATCTTGTATCTTTTGGCTATTGTAGGATGAAAAGTTCGATGTGCTCAGTCTGTTGCAGTTGCACTGATTTATGTTTGATGATGCAGGTTCGTAATGATAAGGCACGGAAATACTTGTTGGATATGAGAAAGAAGAACCCTATGTCGTTTTCTCAGAAATTTCCGACTGTGGATCCCTTGGCACTGCCTCTTTTGAAGAAGCTGTTGGCATTTGACCCAAAAGACCGTCCAACTGCAGAGGAGGTTAGCACTTTTGTATAACTTTCTGATCCAGCCACTGCAGTTTCAGTGTTATCCAGCAGCTGGATTTTTAATGTAGCTGCTGATCCAGCAACTGCACTATTTATTTGCTGATCCTGCACTTCTATTTACTGAGTTTTGTTTCCAGGCATTGTCTGATCCTTATTTCAAGGGTCTGTCTAAAGTGGAAAGAGAACCTGCCTGTCAGCCAATCTCAAAACTAGAATTTGAATTTGAGAGAAGACGAGTAACAAAGGAAGACGTTAGGGAATTAATATACCGTGAGATACTAGAATACCACCCTCAGCTCCTCAAAGATTACATAAATGGAAGTGAAGGGGCAAATTTCATATATCCTAGGTAAACATTTGCATTCTACCATTTCTGTTCTATGAACTTACATTTTTATAGCCCAGAGAAGTTCTAAATTTCTTTTTGTGGATGTAGCGCTATTGATCAGTTCAAGAAACAGTTTGCCCACTTAGAGGAGAATAGCAGCAGGAGTGGACCTGTCATTCCTTTAGACAGAAAGCATATCTCACTCCCAAGGTTCTGTACTTCTCTTTCCAAAGTGTATGTCCCAAGCTTTCGTTCCAGCTACATAACATTATGGTTCCTGAACTTCTCTTTTCGGCCTTACAGGTCAACGGTTTATGCAAGCACCGTTACTACCATACCTCCCAAACCACAGCCAGTTTCTTATTCAGTTCGGGATCAGCAGAGGAAAGAGGAAAACAAAATTACAGATTCAAGATCAGGAATTTACTTTACTCCTTCAAAGCAACCACCTAAGATTCCTTCAGGTGAACTTTCTATTGATTTTGAAGTATTGTGTCCCTTCAATTCGTCAAACTTGAAATAGTAATGTATTAATGATATTGCGGGCCTTTGGCTATCGCAGCAAGAACTGCAGTTACCCTCCAACAATCCGTGCCTCCCCATTACTTCTTCAGGCCTGCTACTACATCAAACCAGGTGAAACCCGCTGTTGTGATGCAGGACCCGAATAATGTCATGACAACAAAAGCAGACCCGCTGACCAGTAGGGTTACTTTGGACGCGAAGATAATACAAGCACATTCGCAGTTCAGTGCCATTGGAGCCACAACTGTTGCCATGGGCACTCAAGTACAAGCGCATTCGCAGTTCAGTACCATTGGAGCCACAACCGTTGCCATGGGCACTCAAATACAAGCGCATTCGCAGTTCAGTGCCATTGGAGCCACAACCGTTGCCATGGGCACTCATCGAAACGTCGGCACAGTTCAGTATGGTATGTCTTAGATTTTAGCTTTGAGATGGTGGTGGAGTTGAGAGAAGTCAAAACCTAGAGTTTGAAAAGGTGGAAGCTGAAGGTAGCAGTTCTATTAGTTGAATAGGCTAAAGTTACTTGGCTACTTTAGAGGTGAAATCTATGGTGTTGCTATTTCCTGTTCTCTCAGTTGTTTTAGTTGCTGTAAGTAAGTGTATGGGTGTTTTTACAGTATAGTAATTCAATAGAGACCCTTTCTCATAAACTAATTGTCAGGAAAATTACTGTTTTTTAGCTAATCTAAAAATAATAAAACATATAACATAGAACTGAACTATTGGAACAGAGCGAATATGTCACTATTATTATTGGTAGAAATAGACTAATGTTTCATAATTATTATTGGTAGAAAGAGACGAATGTGTTACAATTATTATCGGTGAGGTTGGACTTTGTATAAGAGAAAATACTTTCTACATTCGGTAAAAAAACAATTCGTGATGAGTGACTATTTTTTATTTTTTTTATAATGGAAAGCGCTTCGATCCAATAGACGGCGCGCCGACTATTGGATCGAAAGGCCGAAAAGGATCGGCAGACGGAGTTCGTCATGAAAACTATTGGATCGAAAGGCCGAAAAGGATCGGAAGACGGAGTTCGTCATGAAAAACGGGACGTCTCGTGATGATTGACTATTGATTATGAAAGAAATGTGAAATTCGGTGATCGATGGTACACAAATTGGTTCTGCGGTTGGGCTCCGGAACTTCACGGTGAAGTATTATATGATACGTGGATTTGGACAATTGATTATAAATATTGACTTTATAATTATTAACTTTGACTTTTACGATGTATTTAATTAATTTGGATCATTATTATAATTATTGTTTGATATTCGTTTCTTAGATTTGATGAAAAAAAAATATTTACAAGATCATATGTATATTAGTTTAGTAAAGAGGTTAATTTTAAATTTAAATATGGTAGATATTAGTTTATCTAAAGAGGTTAGTTGGAATTGTTCTTCTTAGTCAGAAATAAAGCGATTGTACAGTCCACGTGAGAGCGACAAAAATTTACAGAGAGCACCAAAAGATATACAGTATAAGTTAGCTGACCAGATCTACAGCTTTTTACGCAGATCAATAATTCACCTTCAATAAACCATGCAAACCGGTGCCGAACTTATCTTCTTCACCGCCCCGGAAATGGGCCACCTCCTCGTTGAAATCGAGGTCGCCCGGCGACTTGTGGAGTTAGACCCTGAAATCTACGTGACCCTGAAATCTACGTAACCATCCTCATCCCCGCCCCCCCCCCACGAAAAGCTCAACGCCTCCATACGAACCCTCCAAGCCGATCTCCAGCAAGAAAGCCCCCACCAGCGAATCTCCCTCGTCGAGCTTCCTCCGCTTGCTGATATCCTGACGGAGATGTAGGGAAAAGTGACAATACGATATTGTGTGAACTTAATATATAAGCACTACGTTACTCCTCCTATTGCCAATTGGTTCTAGGATGGAACCCCGTGTGCTTGTATGTGTGGTTCGCTAGACGTGCGACCTCCGCGTCATTTGGTCCCGGAATGGATATAAGAAAAAGTAACATGGTATCAAATCAGGTAGTTAACACTTAAGGACGATATTGTGTGAACCTAATATATATCCCACCGGAGTTTTTCAGCCCCGGTCCCCGCCCTCTCCTCATCGACACCCTAGCAAGACTATACAAGTCAACTGTCAAGCAAATAGTCGAAGATCACCAGCGCCGGAGAAAAATCGGCGGTATTGTGTTCGACATGTTTTGTACGCCGATGGTCGAGGTGGCGGAGGAGATGGAGTTGCCGTCGTACTTGTTCTTCACCTCCGGTGCTAATATGCTTAGAATGATGCTCGAGATTGAGTCGCTCCCAGTGGATTCAATGTCGTTGTTCAGTGAAATGTCTCAGGATTCAACGCCGGTCAAGCTCTCGGGATTCAAGAATCCGGTGCCGATCAAGGTCTGGCCCAGTGTGTTTACATTGAAATGGTGGGATGCCTTCAGGTACTTTGCTTCTGGGTTTCGCAAGACCAAGGGCATTTTGGTAAATACATTCGAGGAGTTGGAGTCGGATCTTCTCAAATCCTTAACCGGAAGCGCCGGTACCGGTGTATTCTGTCGGCCCCGTCCTCCAACTCACTCACGAACCTAACGGTAACGATCTTGGCTCCCGGGGTCCAATACTGAGCTGGCTAGACGCGCAACCGGTTGGATCGGTAGTGTTTTTGTGCTTTGGCAGCAAGATTAGAAGCTTTGACAAGGTTCAAGTTGAGCAATTGGCGGTTGGGATCAGGAGGAGCGGTTACCGGTTCCTGTGGACCCTACCAGACTCGTCGTTGGAGGCTCTCCCGGAGGGTTTTCTTGAAAAGACGGCAATGGTCGGGAAAGTGATAGGGTGGGCCCCACAAACGGAGATTCTAGGACACGTGGCGGTGGGAGCGTTTGTGTCGCATTGCGGGTGGAACTCGGTGTTGGAGAGCCTGTGGTTCGGGGTGCCGATCGTGGCGTGGCCGATGTACGCGGAGCAGCACTTTAGCGCTTTCTTGTTGATAACAGAGCTTGAGTTGGGGGTTGAATTGAGTATGGAATTCCGGTTTAATCATTGGGAGAGGAACGCGAACATGGTGGTTGGTGCCGCGGAGGTTGAGGCGGCGATTCGACGGGTGATGGAGGAGGAAGGTGCAATGGTGAGAGAAATACTAAGAAGACGAGTGAGTTAGCAAGTAAGGCTATGGAATCGGGTGGATCGTCTTATTTGTCTCTTTCTCGTTTTATTGAATTCGTCATTAAGAATGTCGGGTTAAATTGATATTTGAATGTATAAGACTACCCACATGGGAGTCTCTAATCTATAAAATATAATAAATATCGAAAAAAAGTGATAAATTACCACATGAAACTCTTCTGACACCTCTAAGTAGAAAACGATGAGAGAGAAATATGTATTCATTTTGATTGGTGTCACGTGTCAAAAAAAAATGTTTTAACATTTGTTTGTTTTTAAAGTTGTTAGATTATAATTTATTAAATATCATGATTAATGTAAATTATTTTGATAATTTTTTTTTATTTATAATTTATTTTTCTCTATTTATAGAGTCTAATATTGAATATATTAAAAATACTAATTTTTTATATAAAAAATAAGTAATATAAGCAAATGAATTGGTTTTAAGTTGATATTGATAATATAAATTATTAATATAACACATAAAATTGATATAATTATAAATAAATTAAAAGCATCATATTTTCAAAAATTATATAAATATATATAGAGTTAAGAAATAATGAAAGTAGATAAAAAGTAGATATAGTTTTGTAATCTGATGTGACAAAAAGAGTGTGTTAAGATACCACCATTGTACATGCTCTAATGTGTCAATTTTCTTCTGATTGCATCTTTTGACTGTTATCTAACTTATGTTGCTTGCAGAAAGTCTTATTATTTTAGAATTCTCTCAAACCCATTTTCTTTCCTGGCCATTTCTGTTTTGTTTTTTTAGAAAGGTAAAAAACTTAAAATACAGGAGGCTGCAGATCTAAATTAAAATTCATCTTTGCACAGAGTTGATCAAAATCATGTCGTGTTGCAATAAACTTAAAATATGATTGTTTGTCGACAAGTGAATGTGAGCTCATTGATGTTAAACTATTAACATACTGTTGACAACATAAAGCTCCATGTAAAAATCCGGTACGATTTGGTCAAAGACGGTCCGATCCGATCCTATCATGTACCGTAATGTTCCGATCTAAACCAAATTTTTTACAAACATGTTACCTGATTAGGTCCAAATCTGAACTGGACTGAATTTAATCTATCTAAAATTATATTTAAAAAAAATTTAAAAATATATAAAATAAAGAGAAATTCTAGATGGTACGCTCGTGGTTTAAGGTTTTTCGGATTTTGTCAAAGAGTTTTTTCGAGTTCGGATGATACCCTTAATTTTTTTTTTGTTACTTTTCAGATTTTGCCCAAAATTCATTAAAAATTTCAAATTCCATTAAAAAATTATAAAATAAATAAAGTAAATTTGAAAAATAAAATAAAATAGAAAGAATAATTTATTTATTTTAAAAATAAAGAAACATAATTTTTTTTAAAAAAAATCAGTATTTTATGTTAATTTAAAAATAAATTAATTAGATAACTTTTACAAAATTAAAAAAATCAGTGTTTTATTTTATTTTAAATATAAATAAATTGGATTAGCATTTTTTTTAACAAAATCTAAAAATATAAGTGTTATACTTTAATCAAAAAATAAATAAAATAAGGATTCTTTTATAAAAAAATAAAAAAAAAGACTATTTTAATTTATTATTAAAATAAATAAATCAGTTTTTATATATATATTTTTTTTAATATTACTTTATTTTCTTTTATATTTTTTAATGGAATTGGGCAAAATGCAAAAAACAACGTAAACTTCCATCCAATCTTGAAAAAATTAGTGTGCGAAATTCGAAAAACCCCAAACCATTTAGTTCCGAAACTTTCCATATGGTCCGGACTATACTATATTGAACCGGACTGTTTGGAGAGATGTTATTCACGTGCTTTGGCAGCGGCTATTTGACATTAAACTATTAACATTCTTTATTTAATAACCTCACCATCTGATTATAAAGGCATACAAGTTAACTGCACACCTTATCCTCACCAGTATTACCCTCAATAAACAATGGAAACCGGTGCCGAGCTTATCCTCTTCACCGCCCCCGATATGGGCCACCTCCTCGCCGAAATCGAGGTCGGCCGGCGACTTGTAGAATTAGACCCTGAAATATACGTAACCATCTGCATCCCAAAGCACCCAGTCCCCAGCGAAAAGCTCAATGCCTCCATACGAAACCTCCAAGCCGACCTCCAGTGTGACGGCCCTCACCAGCGAATCTCCCTCGTCGAGCTTCCTCCGGTTGCTCAAATCCCACCGGAGGTGATCTTCAATGGTCCCGCCGTTCTCCTTATGAATACTCTAGCGAGACTCTCTAAGTCTACCGTGAAAAAACTAGTTGAGGATCACCGGCGCCGGAGAAAAATCGCCGGTATTGTTTTCGACATGTTCTGCACACCGATGGTTGAGGTGGCGGAGGAGATGGGCTTGCCGTCGTACTTGTTCTTCACCAGCGGTGCAAACATGCTTAGCATGATGCTCCAGCTTGAGTCAGTTCAAGAGGATTTACCGTCATTGGTCAGTGAAATGCCGCCGGAGTCTGCTCCGGTCAAGTTTCCGGGGTTCAGTAATCCGGTACCGATCAAGGTCTGGCCTTGTGTGTTCATTGATAAAACTTTGAACTTGTTAGAACCGTTCAAGTGTATGGCTTCTAGTTATCGCAAGGCTAATGGCATTTTGGTAAATACGTTCGAAGAGTTGGAGTCGGATCTTCTCAAATCCTTTTCGGGAAACCCGAGTATCCCACCCGTTTACTCAGTGGGCCCCATCCTCCACCTCCCTCACAAAGACGATCATGTCTCTCAAGATCCAATCTTGAGTTGGTTAGACGAGCAACCGGCCGGATCGGTAGTGTTTTTGTGCTTTGGTAGTAAGATTAAAAGCTTTGACAAGGTTCAAGTGGAGCAATTAGCAATTGGGATCAAGAGAACCGGCTACCGGTTCCTGTGGTCCCTACCAGACCCGTCGTTAGAGGCTCTCCCTGAGGGCTTTCTTGATCAGACGGCAATGATCGGGAAAGTCATAGGGTGGGCCCCACAAATGAAGATACTGGAACACGTGGCGGTGGCTGCATTCGTGTCGCATTGCGGTTGGAACTCGGTGTTGGAGAGCTTGTGGTTCGGGGTGCCGATTGTTGCGTGGCCGATGTACGCGGAGCAACAGTTGAACGCTTTCTTGCTGTTAAAGGAGCTTGGGTTGGCGGTGGAATTGAAGATGGACTACCGGTTTTATCATTGGTTGAGGAAAGGGAACATGGTGGTTGATGCGGCGGAGGTAGAGGCGGCGCTACGGCAGGTCATGGAGGAGGAAGGTGTGACGGTGAGGGAAAAGACTAAGGAGATGAGTATGTTAGCAAGAAAGGGTATTGAGTCAAGTGGATCTTCGTACAAGTCTCTTTCTGTTTTTCTTGAAACCGCAATTAAGTTTAACACTTGAATAAATTTAATGCATGATACAACTGTTAGGTTGTTGATTATAGTTCTTAATTTCAATGGGAGATTTGGTTTCAGTTTAACGTTGATTACACGAAATATAAACTACTTTTTAAAATCTATGTAGGATAACATATTAGCATTTAGCTTATTTTTATTTATATAAAAATAAATAAATAAATATCTTGTAAACATAATTAGGAAAAAAATAAAATAGTAACCTTTTTTAGAAATAAATTATCATTATTCAACTTTTTTTTTTATCTATGTAAATATTACAAAATTCTTACTCAAATAATAATTAGAAGTAAAGAAAAACTAATTTACCAATTAAACTAATAAAGAACCATATTTCCTTAAATGTCACAAAATATTGATATTATAATACCTAGACATTTGAGTTACTCTTACTAAAACAGTGCTCCCCTCTATACCGGTGTATTCGATGGCTACGTTAACCCCCTTGAGTGTTTGTAGCTCCATTGATAAGATTTGTAGGAATTTTATATGGGGTCATGATGAGGGTCGTAGGAAAATGCACACCATTCAATGGTCTGAATTTTGTATCCTGAAGGATAAAGGAGGTCTCGGTATCCGTCAGATGCATACAACGAATCTGGCGCTTTTGGGTCGCTTGGGTTGGCGCTTCCTACGGGATCGACAAAGTCTCTGGTCCAAGGTCCTATACAACAAATATGTGAGGAATAACAACAGATGCAATATTGCTGCCTCGCATGTCTGGAAAGGCCTAGTTCAGGGTATACAGAAAGTTGTAGTGAAATGGGCGATCTGGAGGTTGGGTGACGGGAAGACCATTAGGTTATGGGCTGATAATTGGCTTGGGTCGGTCCCTTTCTGTACTAAAGCTCTGGTTACACTCGAGGATTCTGAACTTACACATACTGTAAGTCGCTACTGGAACGTTGGAGATGGGTGGGGTTGGAGAAATCTCGAGGATAAGCTACCCTTAATTGCCTTGGCACGGTTAGCAACGCTGCAGCCTCATGTCAGGGACCTCATTGAAGAGCCTAGCAATCAATTGGGTTCGACTGATGATGAGTTGGGGTGGCGACTGTCTCAAGATGGAAACTATACTACAACAATTGCTTACAAACTCTTAATCGGAGTGGAAGAGCTACAAACAAGTGATGATTCATTGTACAGAGCTGTTTGGAAACTCAGAGTTCATGAACGCATTAAATGTTTCATTTGGAAACTCGGGAAAGGAGGTATTCTATGTAATACAAAGAGAAACCGAAGACACCTATGCAATGATGATACTTGTGCTAGCTGTAATGTGGATCTAGAGACTTTGCTACACCTCTTCCGGGAATGCACCAGAGTGAGAAACATGTGGATTTCGGCAAAAGTTGGATCAGTGATGTCAGATTTTTTTCATTCGTCATTTGCTTCTTGGATCCGAGGTAATATCCTTGCCCCTGTTCAATTTAAAAATATTTGCTTGTGGAGTGAATTCTTTGCAGTGGGGCTATGGTGAACTTGGAAATGGCGGAATGATAAGGTCTTTAGCAACGCTACCATGAACGGAGATAGGAGTAGCTTTGTCCAAGAGAGAGTGCAAGAATACATCGGAGTTTGGAGCCCGTCAACAACAAGACGAGTCGAGTACTTCATATTGCTTGGGAACCGCCTCCAGAGGGATTTGTCAAGGTCAATACGGATGGCGCTAAGAATTATGAAGGATTTGCGGCTGCGGCAGGGGTCATTAGGAATAACAAAGGAGACTGGTTGAGTGGGTTCGGTGTCAACTTAGGTGTTTGTACAGTACCCACGGCTGAGCTTTGGGGTATGGTACATGGCCTAAAACTTGCTTGGGATCTGGGTTATCGGTTAGTTATCATGGAAACAGATTCTCAACTGATAACTCAGCTTTTAAGTAAACACTTAGCCCCTCATCATCCCCTTGCTAGTCTGGTGCGTAGGTGCCATGACTTTTTGAAAAGAGATTGGATTATCCAGTTTCGTCATGCCTACCGTGAGGCGAATAGAGTAGCGGATTTTGTTGCTAGCTTTGCTATTAACTTACCGTTTGATTTTATTGTATTGAGTGACCCGCCGGAGGGTGTAGTTGATCTTTTACTTGATGATGTAAGGGGTCGGGCTATCCCCCGTGTGCTGACTACTTAGCTCTTTTTATGAATAAAAAGCGCGTCTAGATGCGCCGGAGACCATTGCCTCTCCTTCACACCAAAAAAAAAAGACATTTGAAGTTGGGTCGAGGTTTGTTACCTTAACAAAATGCAAAATATAGTCTTCCTAGGTTAACACAATGACGATTGACGAACAAACATTATTACCGATACAAATTGTTCAGTACGGGCTGAACAAATCAGCTTTTTACACGTCCTTCACGATCTCAATCTCTCAGGATTGTGTCACGACAAAACAAAATCTGTCAGGAGTTGTTTGAACCGTTGGCACTCGGGAGGGACAGGCGGACGATAGATGTACCGGCGAAAATCGCTATTAGTAACCTAAACTATCAACGCGAAATGCGTAGTTTCGTTTTTCAGCCCCGGAGTCTAACTACGCTTGTGGCATACGTAGTTGAAGCCGATGCGAAGCCGATAGGAGCCGATAAACTACAGTTATGGTAAGCGTAGTTGAAGTTGAATTTAATATAACAAAAAAACTTCAACTACGCTATTGGCAAGCGTAGTTGGAGTAAATTTTTTTAAAAAAAGGGGAAAAAAAAACTTTAACTTTGGTTCCCATTACCAAAGTAGAATTAAAAAAATAAAAACTTGAACTACGCTTTTGGCAAGCGTAGGTAGAGTGGTGAACTTAAAAAACTAAAAAAACTTCAACTTTGGTTCTCATTACCAAAGTTGAATTAAAAACAAAAAAAGAACTTCTTCGACTACGTTTTTGACAAGCGTAGTTGGAGTTTTTCTTTTAAAAAAAAGTCTAACTACGCATGTCATTACCGAAGTTGTAGTTATTTAACAAAAAAATCTTCATCGGCTCCAACCAGCTTGGGACGGCTCTCCAACTACGTTTGTCAAACGCGTAGTTTAAACCCAAAAGTGAAAAGGGAAACTACGCACTTCGCGTGCGTAGTTGTGACTACAAATAGCGTTTTTCGCCGGTATGTCTAAAATTCCCGTTAAAAAGTATAGTTCATATTAATTAAGTTGATTACACTTAATTACTAATAAGTATATTTTGAAATTAAAATATAATAATTTGAAATTATAAGACTCAAAAATCAAAAGAGATTTTGGACGAGCCTTTCAATTTATCATCCTAAATATTCGTACATAACCTATTATTCAATTTATCAACCTATAATCTCCTCAGACCCAACACTGCTACCTCTTGGTGTCCTCCCATCTGGAATAAGAATAACCTCAACTCCCCTAACTGTAATTTCATTACCTTTCTCGTTCTCCATATAATCTCGAAATGGACCCGTCACCCCCACCCTTGCCTACCTCAACAACCTCTGAGATTGACTCAACTCCCACACCAACTCAAAACCCAACTTCATTGACATTGTTCGCATCTCAAGCATCACAAGCCTACATCAGTTTTACTTGAAAGGCTAACAATATTATCGATCCCACTTCGTACAAGCAAGCTGCTTTGCATCGTCATTGGCATCATGCCATAGATGTTGAGATTTCTGCTCTTGAACGTAATAAAACATGGTCCATTGCTACTCTCCCTCCCGGAAAGAAAGCACTCGGGTGTAAGTGGGTGTTTAAGACGAAGCTTAAGGCTGATGGGACGGTCGAACGACACAAGGCGAGGCTGGTGGCTCTCGGCAATCGACAAAAACAAGGTATTGACTATATTGTCACCTTTGCTCCCGTCGCTAAACTAGTGTCTGTCAAATGTTTCCTTGCAGTGGCTTCGATTAATCGTTGGGAACTTCATCAAATGAATGTTTACAACGCTTTCCTCCACGGAGATCTCATTGAAGACGTCTACATGACGCTACCTCTAGGTCTCTCATCCACGGATCCATCCCAGGTTTGTCGCTTACATAAGTCGATACATGGGCTTAAGCAATCACCTCGAAATTTGTTTGCTAAATTAAGCAATGCTCTCAAAACCGTGGGATTCACACAATCCTACGCCTATTATTCTTTATTCTCCTTCAATCGACCAGGTACAATAATTCATAATCTTAATTTACGTCGATGATTTTATTATCACCGGTAATAATTCATCTTCTATTATTTGTTTTAAAAATTATCTAACATATTTTTCAATAAGGAATGATCTCATCTACAACCAAACCTCCACCACTGCCACCCTCTGTGCTAGCATCATCATCCATCACACGAAGAACTACGCCTCACATCAGTGGAAGGACAAATCACCCGACTCCTTATCATGGGCTAAAATCCTTGGGATCCATCTACTCTGGCGCTCTCTTACTCTTCATGTAACTATGGTTTCTGCGTTTGGTCTAGCATACCATATGTAAATTTTCACTCTCCTCTAATAAACGTAATTTTAAAAATTCAAAAAAATAAGTATAGTTAATAATTCATATAATATTGGAATTTCCATGTGTTCAATATTATTATATAACAGATTTATTACGAAAATCAACTTTCAGATTTTGTATTAAACTGTTTTTCTTGGTTGACAAATTCATTATCCAGATTTTATTTTTAAATAATTCATTCAAATTTATATTATTGCAAATTTTTAATTTTTTGAAAAGTTGAACAAACACGGTTAGAAATGCGGGTTACATGCAACACTTTTATTCCGACTACGTGCTAATGTGTCATAAAAACTCTGAGACACCAGCTTCCGGGTGGACATCGATGAATCAAGTTCGGGACTCTACACGTACACCAGCGTACCTTCCATCTTAGTCCACACCCTCATCTACTTTGGCCTCCTTTGCGTCTTCCTCATCACCATCGGCGTCCATGTCTACGCCGGCTAGCATCATCCTCCGTCTATCGGTTCATTTAGTTGTTCATCGTTCAATTTGGCATTTCCAGAACCACAAAGTCCTACTCAGTTTTCATTACTGTGATGAATTAATTTGTTTCAAAATCGACCGTTAGATTCGTAGTAACGGGCTCAAGGCGAGTGTCTTAATCAAAGGCCCGATTCCTATTTGCAGCCTATTTACCTTCCTGTTTCCAATTTTCTCAAATCCATACTAAAAAGACATAAAATAAATTCAACGTCCCTTTGGAACAAACTATTGTATAATCAATATTATAATTGTCACATTTTATATGGTAGAAGGTTCCGTTTTGATTGAAATGTGTAGCGTCCACGCAATCCACCCCCAAAGTCCAAACATCATTAATCACATCGTCTCTTCAACTTCAAGGAACAATGTTGTTAGTTCTTAAAGTCCAGCGCAATATATATCAACCTCATCATCACACTCTAAATAACCTGTCATTCTCTAAGCCCTAAATTCATGTCTTCCCCACACTCATCGTATTCTCAACCTGCCGCACCTTATTCTCAAGGTCCTCGTCGTTTATTTTATACTCTCATTCTCAACCTCTGGTTGCTTTAGCTCATACTGAACTCTCATTTTCGAAGAAGAACAAAGCCTTAAGTTGTAAGCATCCATGACCTCCACACACCTTAAGCCGTAAGCTTTTCGAGGTGAATTCTTCCGACTACTTATGTTGTTAGTTTAGAACTCTCTTTCTGAACCTCTTCATCGCTTCTCCTACTCAACTCATCTCTATCTACTCATCATCAAAGATGTGAGCACACACTCTTGGCCAATGTAGAACTAAAGTTTCAAAAAGTAGATGAGTTGTAGTTTCTATTTAAGTTTGCACTCCCACTAGGACGTTTTGTCTAGGCATAAGATAGTATTTTGACGAAGAAGACATATAGCAAAAAGTCTTAGAAGGAATCTATACCTAGAGGCAAAGTATCAAAGAACCCAAAGAACACAAAGTTTTGATACCAGTTTGTTGTGCGGAGTTAAGAGAAATAATAAAATTCAACAAACAAGAAAGACGGCTCGCAAAAATTTATAGTGGTTCACCCAATAATGACTACACCCACTTTTCAAAGATATTTTAGTGAGGAGTTTCATAATACAGATGAACATATTACATATAATTGGAGGCAAAAGGAACGCTACAATACATAGAATAACGAAACTCTAGGTTATACTTGAACGCCAAATATAAGTCTAAACCAAACAGTAAATATCCAAACAGATGAGGCCCATTTAAGACATATCCAAAAAGTCTTAACCAAACTAATTTTCTTATAAAACTTAAAAGGTTAGGGACAAGGTTAGGTTAAAAATCCATATAACTTCATAAACTTTATATGATTTGTTTCTTCGATATACATATGTTACTAACAACATAGTTACATAGGTTAAGATCCTATATTTAGTAATATAGATAATTTTATCATATTTTTTAATGAAGAGTAAAATTACCATGGTAATTCTATCTTGATTAAAATAATTAGTATTATCAAACTGTGTGGTTAATCATACCTTAACCAAAAGGATTGTTAACACTACAATTTTGGACTTAATTACAAGTTAATACATTAGATAAAATTAAATAAGATATAATCATAATTTTAAATTGTCATTAAGGAATAAAATGATACAACAAAGATGTTATATTAGAAGACACCAGCCAGCGAAGCAACATGAGATATCTCTTGACCAAAATATCACAAATTATTATTTGTGAATTTGCAGGAAAATAGTTTTTCGATATTGCTTTTCGATACAATTTATTTGAAAAGTGTATTTACGAAAATTACGTATATTTTTTTTTTACGTAATTTGAGTTAACATGTAAGATATTCATATTTTCGGTTGAAGATTTCAATGCCATATTTGATTTCAATTAAATGTTTTTTTTTAAAAGGAAAGCAACTCGAAACAACTAGGTGGCGTAGTGGATCGAAAGGCCGAAAAATCGGCAGACGGTCTAACCGTCATGACACAAATAAGAGAGAAAAGAACTACACAAAAATACATCAAAATGAAACCGAAAGCAAAAAAGTCTTCAAGTGGAAAGTAGGTTGATTCAGCCAGCAGGAGGCAACAAGTATAAAAGTTCATCTTTGAAGTAAGTACACAAGAGAAGTATGAAAAAACAACTGTGACACCTCAGATTTGGACGGCAACAGAATTATCAAGAGTCGATCACACATTCACGCCTTCTTCTCGATAAACGTACAAAACCGCCGTCAAATAACTTTTACACGAAATATAAAGTACTTGTTAAAATCTATTTATATTTGGATAAATATTACAAAATACTTAATAATAATAAAATATTTCCATAGACTTCAAAAAAAACAACAACCTGCTTTACCGATTAAAACTTATAAAGAACCAGACTTCCTTAAAGGAATAAAATGTCAACAAAATTGATATTATAATACCCAAACATTGAAGTTCGGTTGAGGTCTTATATAAGTTAGCTGTACACCTTGTCTTCACAGTTTTACAGTAAACCATGGAGACCGGTACCGAGCTGATCCTCTTCGTCGCCCCAGAGATGGGCCACCTCTTCGCCGAAGTCGAGGTTGGCCGGCGACTTGTAGAATTAGACCCTGAAGTCCACGTAACCATCCTCATCCCAAAGCTCCCTGTCCCGATCGAAAATCTCAACGCCTCCATACGAAACCTTCAAGCCGACCTCCAGCGAGACTGCCCTCACCAGCGAATCTCCCTCGTCGAGCTTCCTCCGGTTGCTGAAATCCCACCGGAGGTGATCTGCAAAGGTCCCCTCACTATCCTCATCAACACCCTAGCGAGACTCTATAAGCCGACTGTCAAGCAAATAGTTGAGGATCACCGGCGCCGGAGAAATATCGCCGGAATTGTTTTCGACATGTTCTGCACGCCGATGATCGAGGCAGCGGAGGAGATGGACTTGCCGTCATACTTGCTCTTCACCAGCGGTGCTGATGTGCTTAACATGATGTTCAAGCTAGAGTCCCTCCAAGGGGATTTACCGTCGCTGTTCAGTGAATTGCCGCCTGAGTCTACTCCGGTCAAGTTCCCGGGGTTCAAGAATCCGGTACCGCTCAAGGTCTGGCCTGGTATATTTATTAATAAAGCTTTAAATTTGTCAGACCATTTCATGTACTTCGCCTCTAGATATCGCATGACCAAGGGCATTTTAGTAAATACATTTGAGGAGTTGGAGTCGAATCTTCTCAAATCCTTCTCCGACAACCCGGATATTCCACCCGTTTACTCGGTGGGCCCCATTCTCCACCTCCCTCACAAATCCGATCATATCTCTCAAGACCCGATATTGAGTTGGTTAGACGAGCAACCGGCTGAGTCGGTAGTGTTCTTGTGCTTCGGTAGCAAGGTTACAACCCTGGACAAGGTTCAAGTGGAGCAATTAGCAATCGGGATCAAGAGGACCGGCTACCGGTTCCTGTGGTCCCTATCAGACTCGTCGTTGGAGGCTCTCCCTGAGGGTTTTCTTGATCAGACGGCAATGATTGGGAAAGTGATAGGGTGGGCCCCGCAAACGAAGATTCTAGAACACGTGGCGGTGGGTGCGTTCGTGTCGCATTGCGGGTGGAACTCGGTGTTGGAGAGTCTGTGGTTTGGTGTGCCGATTGTTACGTGGCCGATGTACGCTGAACAGCAGTTGAATGCGTTCTTCTTGTTGAAGGAGGTTGGGTTGGCGGTGGAACTGAAGATGGATTACCGATTTTATCATTGGGAGAAGAAAGGGAACATGGTGGTTGATGCGGAGGAGGTAGAGGCGGCGTTACGACGTGTGATGGAGGAGGACGGTGTGACGGTGAGGGAAAAGACTAAGGAGATGAGTAAGTTAGCAAGAAGGGCTATCGAATCAGGTGGATCTTCATACGAATCTCTTTTGGGTTTTCTAAAAACCGCAATTAAGAATATCGGGTTAAACTAAAATAACTACGTACGTACCCTTTAATTACTATGGTATTCACTAGTGAAGAATACATTTGAAATGAATAATTTTGTGTAATTTATTTATTTTGAAGCTTCACCTTTTTTTTTTGATACAAAGGTAAGAAAACTGGGTGGATCAGTTTCTAGAAACCAATCGGCCTAAGACATCCTTGCGGATGAGGTCTTGAACATCTTCTAGAATCTCTTCAATATGAATGTCGGAATTGTGTCCATGAGAAGCTATCTTGTCCGCAACCAGATTAATTTCCCTAAAAATATGTCGAGTGACGGAGACCGTAAACTCAGAGATGATATTCGAAATGTCGTTGATAATCATATCCAATTCCCAACGAGGTTTCCAGATATGACTGATCGAGTTAACAAGAGTCAAATTATCTCCTTCAATCTCAATGAATTTAATTCCAATGTCCTTGGCCTTTTGGAGGCCATTTTGTAAGGCCAGAGCTTCCGCTTCCAAAACGGATTCAGCATCACACCTGCCACCTCCAATTTCGATTGGGACGGCATTGTGATTTCGGATGATAAATCCAAAAGAAAATTTACCTGACGCTTTTTGTGAGCCATCAAAATTAAGTTTGTGAAAGCCATTAACCGGAGACTTCCACTTAATGTTCTTCTTTTTTCTTCTTTGTGATTTATTTGTTGTGTTGTTCAAATTTTGTTTTCTATTTGCCTTGTTCCACACTTCTATTTGGTTTAAAGCTATGCCTTTTATATTTTCTGGAATTTTTGTTTTGTTAAAAATGTATTGATTTCTTGCCATCCATATGTTCCACCATGTAACTACAGTGAGGTTCATTTCTTTATTTGATAATAATCCTTTCAAGTCATGGAGAGCCTCGGCGATTCTCCAATTAGTAAAATCGTAGTTTTTTAAGATCGTTGTTATATTTTGACTTTTGATAGTCGAAATCATAAATGGACATTAGAAGAAGAGGTGTTTGGTGCTTTCAGTATGGTGATTACAAAATTCACAATTCATTACAACAGGGATCTTTTGTCTATCTAGATTTTCCTTTGTCGGTAGGCCATCCAGGGCTAGCTTCCATAAGAAGTTTTTAATTTTGGGCATAATGTCCATTTTCCAAATCCAAGATTTATCCGAAGTAACTCCGACCTTGTGTTTTTGAAAAAATTCTAAGGAAGATTTAGTCGAGTACCATCCTTCCTCATTCCCTGACCAGTATAATCTGTCCCGAATGTAACTATTGGGAAGATTATATTGTAATAACCGAAAATTTTAAACTCCGTTAACCCGGATGTTAACTGAATTCCGATATGTCAATCTTAAATAAATAAATAAATAAATAAATAAAACGAGTTTTAGGTTCTATCATTTTATGTGACCTTAATTCACATAAAATGATGAGACTATGTAACTGGAAATAAAATTTTCGCACGTTAAAATTAAACAATAAATTATACAAAACGGAATATAATTCCGTACTATATAAATTCCGCGCATAGCCGGAAATCCGGGGCGAGTAACGAGTTTCGTATTCTTATTTTTATGCGAGGGCATGCCGGATTTGGCCCATTACTAGGCCCACATACCAAGCCCACCAGCCCACTTCCTAAACTAAGTTTAACCCTAACCTAATTATGCTTAAACCTAATCTAACCCAATTTCACTCACCTGCTGCGTGCCGCTGTGCATCTTCAACCTTGCATCCTGGAAACTGATAGCAACAGCCATCACCGAGAGAGAGAAAGGACCACCGACGCCCTGGTGGCGGGGAGAGCCGCCGCTGCTGCCACCGATCAACAACGCCGCAAGCCACCCTCCTCCCTTGCCGCAGAAGATCGTTCCTTTCTCTTGTGCCGATGCCACACGCCACTGCACCACTCCCGTCGAGTCGTCACAACACCACTTCCGTCGACCGCCAGACACTGTCGGAACCATGGTAGACCGTTGTTCTTCCCCTCTCTTCCTCCAGCCCTGCACATCGTCGATCTAGACGACCCGCCCAGCCTCCTCTCGCAACCGACAGTGGCCTAGGAACCGGTACCGTCATCGACCGTAACCGCTGAGATCCATCGCTTACCAGCGAACGCGGCCGGACTCCTCTCGGTGGTTGCCTAGCTATCCAGACGAGCCTCCTTACCTTCTCCCGATCGGTGCGTGATCGTTGTTGCCGATCGACTTAATTATAACCGTAAGTCAGCTCCACCTTGCAACTTCTATTGTTGATAGCCTTCATTGTGTCCTAGTAAGACTAAAGGGCTGTGCAGATTACAGCAAAGTTAGGAAGAAGAGTGCACTGCCTCCCTTAGTCGACTACAAGCCTGGGTAAGTGGAATCTTAGCTTTCTTTTCCCATTGTGTATTCATGAGTTATGCTTTGAGTTAGCCAATGTTTTGGTGAGTTCCGAACCTGGGTTTATGGGCTGAGTTTTGATTCCAAGAGCTGTGAGTAGTGAGGCTCGAACCTTAGAGTTTTGACATACTTTTATGTTTCTAATTTCCAGCTTATGTAGTCCCCTTCGAACCCAAATTTAGATACCTTATATATAACATCCACCGTTGAATTTTTAAAATGTTGTAGATTAAAATACATAGTTTACTGTGTTAAATTTTGAGAGAAAGTTAACGGTCGGATTGAGATTTACGAGGTCCTAAAGTAGGGCAGATGAGCTGTTTTTTTTTACAGCAGGAGAAAATAAACTAAGTATGGGAATTTCAGCTTTTATACAACTTTGGAGAATTACTGGGAGAGTTATGAGTAAGTATTTTGTGAGATATATTTACCCTATAATTAGTATGCATATCATAGAGGATCTAAGTTTTTAGTTTAGAATTTTTTATAACCTTATCCAAGCGGCGTTTATGAACCCAAAATCAAGCTTTAACGACTATGGTATAAATTAAGAATGTTGGATAACTCTTACAAAACCTTAATAAATCCTTACCAAACTTTTCAATGAGAACTAGATTATGGACATAGGTTCTAATAGAAAATATTAGAACTAAATGTTTGACTTTGAGAATTTTCGGCACTAAGGGTAAAATGGTCTTTTACCATAAGAGAGCTTTTTCCGTAATTCCTTCGCACGAGGTTGGACATCTGGAAGTGATTTTTGATCCACATGCCTTATTTGACAGGCGTTTGAGTTATCACGGGTTCGGACCGAGTTGAGATTTGAGAAAACGATTTTGATCAAGGTAAGTCCATGCGACTTACTTAGCCGGTTTCTGGATGTAGTTGAATGGTAATGGTGGTGTGTGCGATGTGTGTTTATAATAACAACTTGTTAGGACGACCGTTGTTATTATGTGTTAAGGCCCAAGTGTATGTATAACGGGCCGTGACATCACTGCCCAGCTCTGCCAGGAGACTGGGAGGTTCTCTATACCCAGACCATCCAGGTACACGGTGAGATGCATCGGATCCACTCCTGATGGGTACACGGGGGCGGAGGCGAGGTTTGGGAATCCCTCGTGTCACAAAATAAGTATCATTAGAGTGAATGACTTAAATGAAGATAATAAATGGATTGTTTGAAAGCATGATGAGTGTTTATTATTTTATGTGTGTGTGTGCTATTATTATTCTTCAAATGTTTAGATAACTAGCTAATGGTTGTTTTGTTGTGGTTTTAGTTTTACAGCAGGTTAGAACAGCAGCTGAGTGATCCGGAAGTAGTGGTCAGCCGGGTCTCCGTACTCTTTAGAGTGGGGTTGGGTGTTTATCTTGTGGTTTCCTTCTTCTGGTTAAAGACAATTAGTCTTTTTGTGGTTACAGTACTTTAGGCTGTTAGACGTTGTTGCATTCATCTCTTAAATGAAAAAAATATTACTTTTATATATTTCGGTTTTCTTATTTGTGTCTTGTTGCAAGATCCTAGTAATATTGTTGTCAAACTGAGGTCGGGACCCATTGTGAGGTCCTAACCAGTAATGTCCCGAGTTCCGAGAATTCGGGGTGTTACAACATGGTATCAGAGCTAGGTTGGCAACAATGGCACTTGAAATCTTCTGAAAGACCGAATAAGTTTTAAGCAGAACCCGAAAAGGGGTCTGAGTTTTAAAAAGAGAATTTTGGTTTTAAAATGCATGCATAGTCTTGTTGGGAATAGAAAAGTACGGCTGACCACCACTACTACCGCGGATCTCAGTTTGCTTAGTATGGACTTTAGGTTTTACTGTAGTTGGACTTTTAGCTTGTGTATAAAGATATGTGATATAGATAAGTATATGACGAAGATTAGTAGAAATTTATAGTTATATTATGCCCTTAATGGAGATAACAGAATGAGATCCTCATTCGGTTGACACACCTAAGTATGCTGAGCTTATGAGCATTAAGTTAGGCGAACATCCGATCAATCCATTGAACTCGTTAAGGCACAGGGAGACGGAGGAGTGAAGACTACAAGATAATACCCACGAAAATGGAAAGCGGAACCTGAGTCAACTCAACGGGATCAAATGAAGGATATACAAGAGAGTAGTTCCGGAGAAGCAAGGGGTGATCGCCAACTAGGGACTTTGAGAACGACAACTTAGAGGCTCTTCCAAGTGGTGTAAAGTGACTTCCCAAACAAAGAGGATGACGTTGAAAATTGCCATAGACATGAAAGTCAAAAGGGATATATAGTAGCGATCAAGGAAAGAGACATAAATTTTAAGCTCACTGATAGGCTAGGAAGAGAAAGTTGATGCCAAAAACAAGGCGAAATATGATCACTCTCAACAAGCTATTTGCCACCACAATCCAGATTGATAATCGAGACAGTCAAAAGTATGGAAGTCAACACGAGATACATTATCCATCCAAATAGAAAGAATTACAGAGCTGTAACTTGGAAGCTTACACGTTGCCAGAAGGAAAAGGTGGATTTCACCAACATGGAAGTGGAGTGATCTCGTAGAACACACGAAAATTTCGACATAGACCGTGATACAACAATAATCAGCTTCTGTAAAGGCATCATTACAAGCAACACCCAAAGAAGAAGCATGTGCGGGAATGATCATGATGGACTTGAGGGATCATAATAACTACTCAATCACCAAGAGACTTAATTCAACCATACTAGTGGTTCACTACAAAGAGCTGCAGGTAGACGTTAACTTAGGAAAAAGGAACTACGAAGATGGGTTTTGAAAGCTATCACGGAAGGTTTGATAAACCCATAGATGGTAAGTGTAAATTGTGGAAGGAGCTAAATGTGTATAAACGGATAACCTATATAGGATAAGTTTTCACCTTGAATATCCGCATCGAAAGAGATAGAAGAAAAGTAAGTCTACGATCTTATATAAGGTCAACTACAAACTAATTGGTAACAATAGATAATTTACACGTATTAGCTGACTAGCGATGGTTAGTTGACAGATAAGAAGAATAACCACAGGGTTATAAAGGGATTTTACCGATATCTGGTGAATTTCTTCCAGAGATCAACGACGACAATGGTGAGGTTGAAGCAATACAAGTACTAGTAGCCTTGATGGTAACATTGAAGGAGTACAATATGATAGCTCTAATAAAGAAATTAAAGAGCAGCTCTTGACGGTCGATAATGACCATTGATGATAGAATTGGTGTAAAGGGAATTGTTGTGAGTAGTTACTTACTACTGACTAAGGAAAGATACATATCAAGGTTAGTATGAAGGGATCCCTGTAAGGAGAACTAGAAGAGTAAAAAGAAGTAGATGATTGTGAACATGTCCTATGACTTAGCACTCCACACATGTAGGACTGACGGTGCTCCTCCGGGGAAAGGTGGGGTCAAACTACCTAGATTGACAGGGGAAACTCTTGCGATTTAAAGATATGATATAGAATAAATGGAATTTCAGAAGTGGCACAAACATAGAGAGTATGATTTAAAGCCTCGGTGAAATGTGTGGTCGAGTTGTGAGTTGATTGCAGATGGAATCTACATGTTGACTAGAACCGACATGAGAAGGAGTAAAGTTGAATGACTAAAGGCTGTTATATGGACCCGATATTACCCCCAATAAGATGATTACCGAAAGGTGCATATATAAAGGTTTAATGAGAAATGGGGGTACTCCATTGAAAATTTAAAGCTGGACTGATGACATAAGAGTTGATGAAAGTAATAAGACCAACTAACGCGATTCGTAAAGCGAGCACGAGGAAACTCAAAGGCGTAACTATCCTACTGGGTGTAAAGATTTAAAGAAGGTAAAGCGACATGAGTATAAGGAAAGCATAATAAGTGCAATGCGGAAATTTTGATTGGTGATACAATCATATGCATATGATGTGTCGTATACAAATGGTAACATTAGATGTTTAATAAAAATCATACTATCGGACTGAGGACACTATGAGGGATTAAGTGTAAACTAAGCGTATAACTTAACCGGTGAGAAGGAAAGTCATGTATCAAAATGTGGGTCATGCTAAATTTAAATAAAGTCTTGAGATAAGGATGCCCTTAGGAAATCTATGCAAGAGTACAAAGTAACTGAAGTTTCAACACTTAATGAGTAGTAATGATCAACAGATAATTAGAGACCGATGCAGAGGAGAAGAACGTATAAGATGAGTCACTTAGCAGAAGAATTCACAAGACGAGTTTGAGAGACCAAAAGAGACAAAATGTCGACCCGGATATGAGGATCTAAGGTGCATGGAATGGATACCTACAAGGGAGTGTAGAAGCAAGATGTAGACTATACAATTGTGAAGAGGTTTTGATCAAAAGAGACAAAGATATAGGAATTTGAAAGAAATCACAATGCCGGTACCAAAGTGTTGAAACCCTGTAGCGGAAACAACGGAATTGCATGAAGACAATATTGCCGGTAATACCAGCGAAGGAATGTATATATGATAACGTCCTGGGTGAACTCGAAAATCCAAGGTAACCCCAATTATCACGGGACCTAAGTCATCAACACCGACGGTCCATGCAAGGGGAACTGCAAGCTGATGATAATTAAAGTCACCAGAACTACAAAGACACTTACCAGCCATCGTTGAAGACTTGGAATGACTATTTATGTCAGGATGAATGACCCAGTTGGGCTCGAGAAGTAGAGTTAGCCTAAAGAAACAGAAGTGTGGAAGATAAAATGAATTAGCGAAGCATGAAAGGATTAATCGGGCAGATGATGCTCACCAAGAATTTAACGCCAGTATAGGTATGAAAAGAGTAAGTCCGGGATATTGAGGTAAGTCAATTATAGACGAACTGACGTCAGCTGAGGATGTGTAAGTGTTGGTTGGTATTGACGAGTAGGTACCGTTAAGAAGAGACATTAGTGACTGCAGATTTAAGAGGTAACTTTACCGATGCCTTGGAGGATTCCCCAAGTAGGCAACGACAACCTTCGAGAATGATCTAAGGATATGGAAGAATCGGGTTAGAAGTTGCTTGTTGGTTGGTGAAGAACAGACTACGGTGGAGTAAGAGAGTAAGGGTCTGTTTGAAGAGGATCTTGCGAGTATTAGAAGGGAAGTATAGGCGGGAGTTGAGTAAATCTTGTTGACCCTTAGAATGACGCCATTGTGACTAATGGGTGTTACACCAGAAGCGTGGTAGACCATAAACCACAAATGAAGAAAATCAATGTTAGGTTAACTCTGATTTCAATAAGGAAGTAGCGATCTATATGAAAAAGTCCACTTGGGTGTGTGATTTGTTTGGAGTTATATAAATTTTAAAGCTTGACAAAAAGTAGGTGAAAACAATTAATTAAGGAACGATCCGATAAGGTCACATTGAGGAAACCGGGTCAAGCGGTTTGTATTACAAAGGGCATTAGGCGACAGAAGTTTAAGATCATTATTTCATAATCGATAGTCGGGAACTTTCGAAAGGAAAAAGTTTTTATGGTTTGGTAGAGTCATCAACATAGCTGGAGGTAAGTTTAGAAAATCAAACCGTGAGAAAGTACCTACCGAATCCGAGATACGTCATCAACTATGAAGATCAGAAAATTTAGCCGGTTGATGCTTTTGTAGAGTTCCAGTGGTCTAGACGAGGAGCTGATGAGGCTACCTGGGAGATAGAGGAGAAAATTAGACGTAGTTATCCCGAGTTCTTTGCGGGGTTAGAGGTTACTCCTGTATTGACGAGTTAGTACTCGGATGTTGTGTTGTTTGACCTTTCAGGTTCTTATATTGATTTGAGTGATTACGTTTTATGTGATACAAGTCTGCTTTTGATGATTGAGTAGTTGCATGGTAGCAAACAAAAATGTTTAGAAAACTAGAATATACCAAAGGAAACGTGTGAGTAAAACAATGATGCTAAGTTTCGGGACGAAACTTCTTTTAAGGGGGCACTGATGTAATAACCGAAAATTTTAAACTCCGTTAACCCGGATGTTAACTGAATTCCGATATGTCAATCTTAAATAAATAAATAAATAAATAAATAAAACGAGTTTTAGGTTCTATCATTTTATGTGACCTTAATTCACATAAAATGATGAGACTATGTAACTGGAAATAAAATTTTCGCACGTTAAAATTAAACAATAAATTATACAAAACGGAATATAATTCCGTACTATATAAATTCCGCGCATAGCCGGAAATCCGGGGCGAGTAACGAGTTTCGTATTCTTATTTTTATGCAAGGGCATGCCGGATTTGGCCCATTACTAGGCCCACATACCAAGCCAACCAGCCCACTTCCTAAACTAAGTTTAACCCTAACCTAATTATGCTTAAACCTAATCTAACCCAATTTCACTAACCTGCTGCGTGCCGTTGTGCATCTTCAACCTTGCATCCTGGAAACTGATAGCAACAGCCATCACCGAGAGAGAGAAAGGACCACCGACGCCCTGGTGGCGGGGAGAGCCGCCGTTGCTGCCACCGATCAACAACGCCGCAAGCCACCCTCCTCCCTTGCCGCAGAAGATCGTTCCTTTCTCTTGTGCCGATGCCACACGCCACTGCACCACTCTCGTCGAGTCGCCACAACACCACTTTCGTCGACCGCCAGACACTGTCGGAACCATGGTAGACCGCTGTTCTTCCCCTCTCTTCCTCCAGCCCTGCACATCGTCGATCTAGACGACCCGCCCAGCCTCCTCTCGCAACCGACAGTGGCCTAGGAACCGGTACCGTCATCGACCGTAACCGCTGAGATCCATCGCTTACCAGCGAACGCGGCCGGACTCCTCTCGGTGGTTGCCTAGCTATCCAGACGAGCCTCCTTACCTTCTCCCGATCGGTGCGTGATCGTTGTTGCCGATCGACTTAATTATAACCGTAAGTCAGCTCCACCTTGCAACTTCTATTTTTGATAGCCTTCATTGTGTCCTAGTAAGACTAAAGGGCTGTGCAGATTACAGCAAAGTTAGGAAGAAGAGTGCACTGCCTCCCTTAGTCGACTACAAGCCTCGGTAAGTGGAATCTTAGCTTTCTTTTCCCATTGTGTATTCATGAGTTATGCTTTGAGTTAGCCAATGTTTTGGTGAGTTCCGAACCTGGGTTTATGGGCTGAGTTTTGATTCCAAGAGCTGTGAGTAGTGAGGCTCGAACCTTAGAGTTTTGACATACTTTTATGTTTCTAATTTCCAGCTTATGTAGTCCCCTTCGAACCCAAATTTAGATACCTTATATATAACATCCACCGTTGAATTTTTAAAATGTTGTAGATTAAAATACATAGTTTACTGTGTTAAATTTTGAGAGAAAGTTAACGGTCGGATTGAGATTTACGAGGTCCTAAAGTAGGGCAGATGAGCTGTTTTTTTTTACAGCAGGAGAAAATAAACTAAGTATGGGAATTTCAGCTTTTATACAACTTTGGAGAATTATTGGGAGAGTTATGAGTAAGTATTTTGTGAGAGATATTTACCCTATAATTAGTATGCATATCATAGAGGATCTAAGTTTTTAGTTTAGAATTTTTTATAACCTTATCCAAGCGGCGTTTATGAACCCAAAATCAAGCTTTAACGACTATGGTATAAATTAAGAATGTTGGATAACTCTTACAAAACCTTAATAAATCCATACCAAACTTTTCAATGAGAACTAGATTATGGACATAGGTTCTAATAGAAAATATTAGAACTAAATGTTTGACTTTGAGAATTTTCGGCACTAAGGGTAAAATGGTCTTTTACCATAAGAGAGCTTTTTCCGTAATTCCTTCGCACGAGGTTGGACATCTGGAAGTGATTTTTGATCCACATGCCTTATTTGACAGGCGTTTGAGTTATCACGGGTTCGGACCGAGTTGAGATTTGAGAAAACGATTTTGATCAAGGTAAGTCCATGCGACTTACTTAGCCGGTTTCTGGATGTAGTTGAATGGTAATGATGGTGTGTGCGATGTGTGTTTATAATAACAACTTGTTAGGACGACCGTTGTTATTATGTGTTAAGGCCCAAGTGTATGTATAACGGGCCGTGACATCACTGCCCAGCTCTGTCAGGAGACTGGGAGGTTCTCTATACCCAGACCATCCAGGTACACGGTGAGATGCATCGGATCCACTCCTGATGGGTACACGGGGGCGGAGGCGAGGTTTGGGAATCCCTCGTGTCACAAAATAAGTATCATTAGAGTGAATGACTTAAATGAAGATAATAAATGGATTGTTTGAAAGCATGATGAGTGTTTATTATTTTATGTGTGTGTGTGCTATTATTATTCTTCAAATGTTTAGATAACTAGCTAATGGTTGTTTTGTTGTGGTTTTAGTTTTACAGCAGGTTAGAACAGCAGCTGAGTGATCCGGAAGTAGTGGTCAGCCGGGTCTCCGTACTCTTTAGAGTGGGGTTGGGTGTTTATCTTGTGGTTTACTTCTTCTGGTTAAAGACAGTTAGTCTTTTTGTGGTTACAATACTTTAGGCTGTTAGACGTTGTTGCATTCATCTCTTAAATGAAAAAAATATTACTTTTATATATTTCGGTTTTCTTATTTGTGTCTTGTTGCAAGATCCTAGTAATATTGTTGTCAAACTGAGGTCGGGACCCATTGTGAGGTCCTAACCAGTAATGTCCCGAGTTCCGAGAATTCGGGGTGTTACATATATCTTTTTATTTTTTCGATTATGTTCAGTGGTAGTATACTACTTAATTGGTTGATTCTATGGATGTCCCAGAAGTTATCCTTAATGTATGCTGACGTAAGTTCCACCTCATTCAAATTGTTTGTGTTTGTTACCAAATCTTGCAAAGGTTTATCTAGTAACCATTTATCCTTCCAGAATCTGATTGTGTTTCCATCCCCAACCCTCCATTTGAGACCTTTGTTAAATTCTTCGTTTAACTTAATTAGTTTCTTCCATTGCCATGATGCGTTCTTTCTACTATCATACTCCCAAAGTCGGGTACCCCTTAGATATTTTTCTTCAACAATTTTTACCCAAATATTATCTGGTTCCGCCAGAATTTTCCACAAAAGTTTCATTTGAAGGGCTTTATTCATGTCTTCTGATATTCTGATCCCCGTTCCACCTAGTGAGCGTGGTTTACAAATTTTATCCCAACTAATCAAAGGGTGAAAATTTGGACCTTTATTCCAGAAAAAAGTTCTATTTAGTTTGTCCAATTCTGTATGGATGTTTGTCGGTAGCATGAATGCCTGCATGATGTAGCTTGGTTTTGCATTAAGGTTAGCTTTTATTAACGTTATTCTTCCTTCTTGGGACAAGGAAGATGCTTTCCATTTGGTTAACTGTTGCTTTGTTTTCATAATACTGAATTAAATGTCTCTTTGTTTACTCGCCCATTAAAAATTGGACAACCTAAGTATTGTTCTAAATTTGTGGATAAATTGATCCCTAAATGGCCCTGGATTCTTCTTCTATTAGTTTGATCAATGTTAGCCGTAGTTTGAAACGCTGATTTATGGTAATTAATTATTTGGCTAGAGATGTCGCAATAGTCTCTTAATGCTGTGAGTACCAAATTACTCGCTTGAATCGTTGTCTTGGAAAATATTATAATGTCGTCCGCAAAAGCTAAGAAAGGAATTCTAGTTCCATTCTTTGAGATAGGGAAGCCTATAGATTTTGGATGCTCATTGGCTAATCTCTGTAAATTTCTAGAAAGCACTTCTGAACAAAGATTGGAAAGAAGCGGAGACAGTGGATCTCCTTGTCGAAGACCACGTTGCGGGCAGAATAAATTGGTGGGTGAGTCATTAATTAAGATAGAATATGAGACGGTAGAGATACACTCGTGTATCCAGTGTCTAAATTTTTCTCCAAAACCGAATTTTTGTAAGACCGCTTTTAGGAATTCCCAATCTACTTTATCATATGCTTTTTCCATATCTAATTTCATAGCCATGTATCCCTCCTTTCCTTTTTTTGATTTGAAACCGTAGAATATTTCGTGAGCAATGAGGACATTATCGTGAATAGCTCTATTTTTTATGAAGGCACTTTGTAGTGGATGAATAAGTTTAGGTAGGACTAGACTTAATCGTTTTGCTAATATTTTCGAGATAATTTTATAAACCGTAGACACTAAGCTAATAGGTCTATAATGGGATGTTGATGTTAGGTTATCATTCTTAGGTAGAAGAGCAATAAACGTATGATTAAGTTGTCTAAGAAAACTCAGAAGAAAACACATTTTACCACTTAACCCAAATACGGCCGAAGAATCCAGCACAAGTTTCTCCACTGCTATTAATGCGAACTACACATAATCCTCACCACCTTGGCACACCATCTCCACCGTTTCCAGGGGCGGATATAAGAGGAAAGGGAGGGGATTGTACCCTAATTTTGTCGAGATTATTTATTTTTAAGTGGATATAATTTATAAAGTTCTGCTAGCCCATCTGGTAGAGAGAGGGAAGGAGGTACCTGCCTACCTGGAGTGTAGAGTTTATGCTCTTGGAAGTAAGAAAAAGAGTCTTGTTTTGTGTTTTTTATACAAAACAAACTTCCTTATTGTATATTTTCTTAAATTCACTTTTAGTTAAATTAACATAATCAATAAGATATAATTTCAAATATTATGATTCATCAACCCATACTTAATTATTTGATAATCTATGTTATGTTAATTGATTCTTGTTACACATTGTAGCATAGGAATTAGAGATTAAACTAGCACATTATACTATGGTCTAAGTAGAGAGTTGTAAGACTCATATGATAGCTTGCTATGTATATAACATTGATGCTTATAATAATCCAATGTTGCCACTTGGTTAAACTAAGTGATGTAGCTTGGTAATTTATATGGTGACAAGGTGTGTACATGTGTAGGTTATTATGTGACTTAGGAGATGCTTAGTTGTAATGTGTGTAGTTGTGTATTATTTGCTTATCCGGCTGAAACTGAAGGTTGGGCTTGGCGGCCCAATACTGAAGCCCGTCTCCTTGATCTGTTCTTTGAGAAGCCTACTTGATGAGGTGTTGTTGAACCGGCCGCTTGATGTTATTAATCCGGTTCATCAGTTCACTTAAAGCTCGTGGCAAAACGAGGCGTTTCACCTAGGGCTTAGCTTGGTACTTAAACTCTTGGTTGCAGCTTCTGAAACCCTAGATCGAGAGCTTGAGTGTTCTTCGTCTAAAAATAAGAGAGAAGAGAGAGTATACAGAAGAAGAAGAAGGGATCGTCCAAATCTCGCTTTGAGTGAGAAGGATCCTTAGAAGAGAAGAGAGATATGTTATCTCTCGGTTGTCATCTAGCCTCTGCTTCGTTGGTTTGCAGAAGAGACGAAGATCGATCTCAGATCTTCGTCAAGGTGCCTTTGAGGGGGCTTTTCTTCACCTTGCTTCTTTGTATCTCCTGAGTTCTGTTTGGTTGCTTTCTTTGCTAGATCTTAGGAAAGGTGCTAATGTCTCTTGTCCAGTGTATGTAATTTGTGTTCTTGGATACCTAGTGAAACCCGGGACCGGATCTCCCCTCTTGAGGTCTCGCAGAGTAGTAGTATTTTATAAACTACCAAATTCCGTTATCAAATCGCTTGTGTGCTTGTATGTTTGTATCTTTAGTCGATTTTACAACTAAGGTGTTTAGATATGTTAGATATTACATTCACAAATTGGTATCAAAGCATTCTGTGAGTTGTTTCTTTTGAATATGTAAAACTCTAATTTTTGGGGGTTTCTGTATTGCTTGATATCTTCGTATATCTTGCCTTCTGATATTGCTTCCGCTTGTTGATTTGCCTTGTGTGGTTAAATCATCTCTGATTGATTCTTGCAGTGATCATCTTGGTTGGTTTTTTGTTGTTGTGTATATCCTTGCTTACCTATCCTGCCTCTTACATGTTTTTCTTTGGCTTGTTTGACTATATCTAACTTCTTTCATTTCTTGTTTGCAAGAAATAAAAAATGACAGAAGCTAGCATCAAACTTAAGCCATATGATAGAGTTTCTGACTTCATCATGTGGCAGGTCAAAATGAAGGCGATCTTGACCAAGGAAAAATGTTGGAGGGCCATAACTGGTGACTACTTGGCAGAAACGTCTGCAGCCAGAAAAATGGAAATGGATGAGCAAGCTCATGTTGAAATCATGATAAGATTGACTGACGACGTGGATCGTCAGTTTGTAAGTATCTCATTTGCTAAACCTTTGTGGGATACCTTAGATAAGCAGTATAATAAAAAATCTTTGCCCTCTAGGATATCTACTTTACATAGGTTGTTTACATTTAAGATGGATGTGAATGTGACCTTAAGTGATAACCTAGGCAGATTTCTAAAAATGGAAATGGATTTAGAAAGATGTGATGACACTATTAAAGATACTCATCTTGCTGTTATCCTGTTAGGTTCTTTGCCTTCCCAATTTGACACCTTTAGGGATGTAATACAGTACAGTACTGAAACCTTGACTAAGACTAAGATAATTGAATCCATTATTGATAAAAATGAATCCATGAAAATCTTTAAGACTAAACCAAATGATAAGAAATCTGAAGTTAAGTATGAGGTCTTAGTAACTAAAGGGAAGTTTAAAAAGAACAACAAATCAAATAAAAAGGATAAGAAAGATGACTTCTATGATAAAAACCCTAATAGTGAAAATGACAAGAGAAATAAAAAATGTTTTTATTGTCAGAAAATTGGTCATTTCATAAATGATTCTAGAAAGAAAAAGAAAGATGAATCTAGTAAAGGAACTATTGAAAATAATGTTTTCTTGTTTGAAAAAATTCATGCTCAATATTCATGTGAACTGTTGATGTGTGCTATTCCTTTCAAATGCAAATTTGATGATTGGATATTAGATTCTGGATGTACCATGCATGCTTGCCTTGATAGAACTCTTTTTTGTTCTTTAGATGTTTTTGATGGTGGTGATGTTATGTTAGGTGATAACACTGCTTTAAAAATAAAAGGAATATGAAATATACCTATGTGCATGTTTGATGGAAAGATTAGGGTGATACAAAATGTTAGATGGGTTCTTGGCCTTAGGAGAAACCTGTTGTCTGAATCTATGTTTGATGATCTAGGTTGTAATATAAATACTAGTAATGATATAAGAGAAGTTGTCAAAAATGGTCTTACTCTTATTAGGAGTTCTAAAAAGGGTGGTTTGTACTTTGTAGAACAATCACCTGAATTAAATCTCTCCACTATTGATATTGATAAAAACAACCTAGAATAAACTACTCTATGGCATAGCAGATTAGGGCACATAGGAAATAATGGCTTGATTCAGTTGCATAAACAAGGCATATTAACTAATCAACTGACTAATCTTAGCTTTTGTGAAAAATGTGTGTTTGGTAAAGCTAATAAAAATAGCTTTAATAAATCTTCATACAAAGCAAATAAACCTCTAGAATATATACACTCAGACTTATGGGGTCCTGCTCATATAGAAACCGTAGGTAGAAATAAATATTTATTTCTTTCATTGACCATTCTTCTATAAAAGTTTGGATATATTTGTTGAGAACAAAAGATGAAGCTTTTGAAAGCTTTAAAAACTGGAAAATTGTAGTTAAAAATGAAACTGACTTAAAAATCAAATGCCTTAAAACTGATAATGGTATAGAGTTTTATATTTTTTTTAATTTTCAATATTGAATATCAAAAAAAATAAAATTAAAAGCCTCCGTTTCCATGCCTTTCAATTTTTATATATTCAGTGTTTAAAATAAAAAGTAAAAATTTAATGCCCCAGTTTAAAACCACGGCTTTCAATTTTTTATTTTATTTTTTATATTAAGTGTGGAAGATTAAAAAATAATAATAATAATAATAATAATAATAATAATAATAATAATAATAATAATAATAATTGAAAGCCTCGGTTTGAAACCATGGCTTTCAAACACATTTCCTATTTCGGGAATAACTTTTTCCTCCCTCCTACTTTAGTAAATATTTTTTCAAAAAAACACACTCAGGGAAAAAATTCACAACCAAGCTAGGATATATAAGCATGTCCAAGGGTGGTCGGCGGGTCCGGGAAGGGCGACCCGACGCCATATTGGGCAACCCGCCGGGTCACGGGCCAGACCCGACGGGTCTGGCGGGTTGACATATTTTGTTAAACCCGAAATTAAAAATAAAAAGAAAGGGTTGACCGCCGGTGGGTTTGAAATAGCCGTTGAGTTTGAAATCTTTTATTTTATTTTATTTTTTTTAAAATCTGTTTGTTGGCAGATCGACCCGCCGGGTCTGCGGGTAAGGATCACCTCGACCCTTACCCTTACCCGGACCCGTCGTGACCCGTACCCGCCGGGTCACTGACCTGCCAGGTTTCCGCCGGGTCGAAACCTGCCGGATCACGGGTAACCCGTATTCCGAACCCATGAACATGCTTAAGCCAGGAAAGCAAGTGAAAATATACATTTAAAAAAGACATCCTACAATATCTTGTTTGACTTGTTGTTGAGGAAAGTAATATGGAATCATGATGTTACATGGAAGAAGACGAAAGAAAGTGGGTTGCCTCACATAAGACGTATTATAATTATACGTAATTGATTTTACTGTTTTTAAAAATCAAAATTAACCTACATCGTCAAAATCTCTAAAAGTCCTTTTGGTTTTAACTCCGGAATCGGAAACGGAATGGAAACGAATCTAATCCGTATATATACTCTTGTTCATGAAAATTTTTGGAATCATTCCTTATAGTTTGTAGTAATTGGACTTGAATTTGATAACTTTTGATACTCTATAGGGTAGCAAAATGTGGAGAGGTAAGTCATTATGCATGAAATTATAAGGAATGATTTCATAAAATTTGATGAATAAGGTTAAATGTATGGACTAAATTTGTTTTCATTCCGTTTCTGTTTCCAAAGTTGGAACCAAACGGGCCCTAAATGTATTTAAGTTCTGATTAAATTGCTTTGTAAGCTCAACCGATATCTCTTGAGCAAAATATCACATATTATTATTTGTGAAATTTCAGAATTTTTTGAAAAATAGTTTTTAGGTATTGTTTTTCCGGTATAATTTAACTGAGAGTGTATTTGTAAAGTTTACGCATGACTTTTTTTTTCTTACATATTTTAAATAAAAGCCATGATATTCATATTTTAGGTTGAAGATTTCAATGAGAAATTTTAGCTTATTTTTATTTATATAAAAACTACAAAATAAATATTTTTTAAACATAATTAAAGAGTAGAAACCTGTATAGAAATAAATTATCATTCTTCAACTTTTTTTGATTTGTGCATATATTACAAAATACTTACTCAAATAATAATTAAATAATTACATAAAATAAAAAAAAAAGCCTATTTTACCAATTAAATTTATAAAGAATGAAAGGTATTTAAATGTCCAGAAAAAATCTATATATACTATATTAAAGTCAAATCATTTACTTCATTGTGGTTCTTCCTAAATCATAAAATGCCACATGCCATTTTCTTAGAATTTTATTTTTTCTGAAGTTATATATAGTTGTCATATTATAACTATCCTATTGTAGTTTTATATTTATCTAATTACCAAACATGTCTTTTATATATATACATATACTAAACATACTTCAAATTACACTAATGAAATAATTATTTTATGATAAAACTTATACCAAAATAAATTTATATATATATATATATATATATATATATATATATATATATATATATATATATATATATATATATATATATATATATAGGGTGTGGTTCCCATGAGAACAAGCTTATCGTGTAATCATGAGAACAATTTTAGACCGTCGGATGGTGAGTATTAAGGGTCGAGATTTAGTGTAGATATCATAATTAATAATAATTACGAATAATAACAATTAGGAATAATACATTCAACCAACAATAACTACGAATAATCCACTCAACCAACAATAACTACGAATAATACATTAAACGATATGACACCTTCATAACAAAACTAATAATAATTACGAATCTATTCTCATGATTGCACGATAAGTCTGTTCTCATATGATCTACACTAAACATACTTTGTTTATCAGTTTATTCGAATTATTTCGAAATATATATATATATATATATATAAAGCTTATGCATTCCCGCCTCATAAAGTGTAATTGTAAATTAGAGAGATGAGTGTCAGCTTCACGGTTAGATAATTTATTATTCTAACTTTAACATATGAATATATAGTTATTATATTAAATTGAAAATAATCAATAATTTATTAAATATATAAATTATTATAACTTAATTATTATATCTTCTTTGTTATGTAAGAATATTATTTTAAACTGTCTAAAATAATTTTGTAATTGAAAATTTTAATTATTATCTACTTATATTTTAATTTTTAAAATTTATTTCTAATTTTATTTTAATTTATTTATTTTACTTTTATCGTCTCTATAAATATATTACCATTAACTTTAACTAAGATATGTAAGATTGTATAAATGAATTTTAAAAAATTATATACCTTAAAATTCAAAATTATACCAGTGCCGTTACACTAAGTTGATATTATAATACCCAAACATTGAAGTTCGGTTGAGGTTAGTTGCCTTAACAAAATGCAAAATTTAGTCTTCCTAGGTTAACAAAATGACACATCTGACGAACCAACATTTTACCCGTTCTTATAAAAGTTAGATGTACACCTTGTCTTGACAGTTTTAATCCTTTCCATGGAAACCGGTACCGAGCTGATCGTCTTCATCGCCCCAGAGATGGGCCACTTCCTCGCCGAAGTCGAGTTCGGCCGGCGACTTGTAGAGTTAGACCCTGAAATCTACGTAACCATTCTCATCCCAAAGCTCCCTGTCCCGATCGAAAAGCTCAACGCCTCCATACGAACCCTCCACGCCGACCTCCAGCGAGACAGCCCTCACCAGCGAATCTCCGTCGTCGAGCTTCCTCCGGTTGCTGAAATCCCACCGGAAATGATCTGCAAAGGTCCCCCCGTTATCCTCATCAACACCCTAGCGAGACTCTATAAGCCGACTGTGAAGCAAATAGTTGAGGATCACCGGAGCCGGAGAACTATCGCCGGAATTGTTTTCGACATGTTCTGCACGCCGATGATCGAGGCGGCGGAGGAGATGGGCTTGCCGTCGTACTTGTTCTTCACCTGCGGTGCTAGTTTGCTTAACATGTTCTTCAAGCTAGAGTCACTCCAAGGGGATTTACCGTCGTTGTTCAGTGAAATGCCGCCTGAGTCTACTCCGGTCAACTTCCCGGGGTTCAAGAATCCGGTACCGCTCAAGGTCTGGCCTGGTATGTTTATTAATAAAGCTTTAAAATTGTCAGAACATCTCATGTACTTCACCTCTAAGTATCGCATGACCAAGGGCATTTTGGTAAATACATTTGAGGACTTGGAGTCGGATCTTCTCAAATCCTTATCCGAAAACCCGGGTATTCCACCCGTTTACTCGGTGGGCCCCATTCTCCACCTCCCTCACAAAGACGATCATATCTCTCAAGACCCAATATTGAGTTGGTTAGACGAGCAACCGACTGAGTCGGTAGTGTTCTTGTGCTTCGGTAGCAAGGTTACAACCCTGGACAAGGTTCAAGTGGAGCAATTAGCAATCGGGATCAAGAGGACCGGTTACCGGTTCCTGTGGTCCCTATCAGACTCGTCGTTGGACGCTCTCCCGGAGGGTTTTCTTGATCAGACGGCAATGATTGGAAAAGTGATAGGGTGGGCCCCACAAACGAAGATTCTAGAACACGCCGCGGTGGCTGCGTTCGTGTCGCATTGCGGGTGGAACTCGGTATTGGAGAGTCTGTGGTTTGGTGTGCCGATTGTTACGTGGCCGATGTACGCGGAGCAGCAGTTGAACGCTTTCTTGTTGGTAAAGGAGGTTGGGTTGGCGGTGGAACTGAAGATGGATTACCGGTTTTATCATTGGGAGAAGAAAGGGAATATGGTGGTTAGTGCGGAGGAGGTAGAGGCGGCGTTACGACGTGTGATGGAGGAGGACGGTGTGACGGTGAGGGAAAAGACTAAGGAGATGAGTAAGTTAGCAAGAAAGGCTATCGAATCGGGTGGGACTTCATATGAGTCTCTTTCGGGTTTTCTGGAAACCGCAATTAAGAATGTCGGGTTAAACTAAAATAATTACGTACGTACCCTCCAATTACTATGGTATTCTCTCTCTATATATAATGAATAATTTGTGTAATTTATTTATTTTGAAGATTCACGTTTAAATAAATTTGATGTAATTTGTTGACTATGTAATTCTTTTGGGAATTTTCCCCACTATTTGTGATTTGAAATTACTTGAGGATTTGACTCTAATGTGTTGTACATGTGTGGCTACAAAACTCAGAAGAAAACACATTTTAGTATTTTACCACTTAACCCGTACACGACCAAAGAATCCAGCGCAAGTATCTCCACTGCGGTTCATGCGAACTGCACAAATGAAAATTTGTGTCGATATTTGGGAGATTTCAAAAATAGTTAAGCTTACGTTTTGAAATAGAATCTTCTATCATGTACATCTCATTTTTTCTTTGTTTTAGGGTTATACGTTACGATTATGACGCTTATCACCAGATCCTAGAATTATTCCCTCTCTTTTCTACTACATTCATGAACTGTAAGTTCCAACATGGTATCAGATTCAAACCCTAATGGCGCATTCTCTCGCAAAAAAGCTTATGCTATTTTCAAACCCCACCCATCCCAAGCATACCTAACCCCTTCAAAGCTATCTGGCTCAAATCAAATATTCCGAAATGCAGCTATATTTCCTGGATTGCCTCGCTCCACAGACTGCCCACACTTGCCAGGATCAAAGCTTGGAATCCCACCGTCAATGATACCTGTAAACTTTGTACTTGGTCAACTGAGAGTGGTGGTCACCTTTGGAACCACTGCAGTTATGGATCCCTTGTGCTCGATATCATATCCAGATGGACTCACACCCCCTACCCTGTACCCTATCTGGGCTGCATTTGGACCTGGCTCAGCTCCTGTACTGTCCCCAAACCTAAACTCATTGATAGTGTCCGTATTGCTTCTATCTTATCATTCATTTACCATGTATGGAAGGCTAGGAACGATCTGCTCTTCAACAACTACTTTACTAGAGCCGTGGACTGCGCTAGCATGATCATCAAGACCACTAAGCTCCATTTTGAAACAAACTGGAAAGACCGATCCCCGTCTACCATCCTATCGGCCAACATGCTTCATATGAACCTTGCCTGATCTACTCATCTACTTGCAATGACTATGTAATCTTTATGCTCTTGAACATGCTTCTATAATCCCTTGTATGATAGAATTACGGGCGATCTAGATCGAGGAGAAACTTCAACTACTCCTTCTTGATTGTTTGATATGGATCAAATGTGAGTTTGGGTGGCGGAAGCGTTAGGTTTGATCCTTCAAAAGGATCCTCGAATGTGGAGGCTTGGATCAAAGACTAGATCCAAGCAAGAACTCTAAGAGGATGGAGGAAGAGATGATGCCTAAACTAAGTAAGAGGGTTTTCCTTCTCAATACTTAGTATTCAACTTAGACATCCTTTACAAATGAGCCAAGCCATCCTTATATAGTGGATGGAGGCCATACAAAGAGTCTTAACATAAATGACGGAATTAAAGTCGGAATTAAGTTCCGAATATGAAAAGCCTAAAATATGAAAGGTCGGAATTTAATTCACGGAATTAAGTTCCGGAATTAAAGTTCCGAATACAAAAAGACTTATTATTAAATAGCCGAGTAATAATAACGGTCTTCAAAATGTGCGGGTCCTTCTAGCCGGAAACACGGATGACATCGCCATCCGGGGGCGTATCATTCTCCTCCTCTTAAATGTGAAACGTCCTCGTTTCACCGTAAAAAAAGAAAGGAATCACTTGAAGAACAAGACCCTTGAAAATCAACACCGAATGCACATTGTCGGGCGGCTTGGACTTGTAGTCCTTCAACATTGTGGCTTTGCGGCGTTTGTTGAATATGTAATCCCTCAAGGTGGCGGTGCTATGGAGTTTGTCCATCATGCCATAAATGGTCTTGACTTTGAATGGTGGAGGCATGCTGAAAATTTTGAAGGACAAGCCAAGTTGGAAGTCAGTTGGCAATGTAAAGACAAACCTCGGATAATACGACTCGGATTTGTATTCCATCAACACGATTGTGCCGTTGTCGGAGTCGATGATTTCTTTTTCACTCTCAAATATGGCTTCGTCTTTGTCATCTTCAAAGAACTTGCCATGTAATGGATTGACCAATTGAATCGGAATTGCCCGAGAGACCTCTTGAATGATGATTTCTTCCTTTGCCTCTTCTAATGGATCATCACACAACGGTTCTTCTTGTTGGGCAACCGTCGTGTGGGCAAGAAGTTGTTCTTGTTGGGCGGCCGTCATGAGAGAAACCATTTGTGCCTTCAAAGCTTCTATCTCATGCTTTAGAGCGACATTCTCTTTGGCTAAGACGGCAACACGTTGTCGGTGTTCATGTGGATACCCATGGATGCTCTCTTTAGGCCTTGTTGGATTTGGAGGAGGCAACCACTCCTCTTGGAGATTAGGACGCCGTCGGTGGGGCCTTGGTGGGTCCGGAGGAGGCAACCACACCTCCTCCTTAAAGTATTCTCTCCGTTGGTACCTCCGGCTGGTTTGCTTGGCCTTCGGTGGAGGAGGTAACCATTCTTCATCCTCATCATAAGAATCAGAATCATCATAGAACATGATGAACGATGAAGAACAGTGAAGAACGGATGAAGATCTTCGAAGAACACCGAAGAACAGTTGAAGATCTTCGAAGAACGCCGAAGAACAGTTGAAGATCTTCGAAGAACACTTGAAGAACACTTGAAGATCTTCAACAATATTGAAGAGAAAAAAATTTTGTGAAGAACAATCAAGAACTTTAGTAAAGAACTTGACCTCGATCCCGAGCTCTGATACCAATGATAGAAATAATCGACTCCGACAACGGCACAATCGTGTTGATGGAATACAAATCCGAGTCGTATGATCCGAGGTTTGTCTTTACATTGCCAACTGACTTCTAACTTGGCTTGTCCTTCAAAATTTTCAGCATGCCTCCACCATTCAAAGTCAAGACCATTTATGGCATGATGGACAAACTCCATAGCACCGCCACCTTGAGGGATTACATATTCAACAAACGCCGCAAAGCCACAATGTTGAAGGACTACAAGTCCAAGCCGCCCGACAATGTGCATTCGGTGTTGATTTTGAAGGGTCTTGTTCTTCAAGTGATTCCTTTCTTTTTTTACGGTGAAACGAGGACGTTTCACATTTAAGAGGAGGAGAATGATACGCCCCCGGATGGCGATGCCATCCGTGTTTCCGGCTAGAAGGACCCGCACATTTTGAAGACCGTTATTATTACTCGGCTATTTAATAATAAGTCTTTTTGTATTCGGAACTTTAATTCCGGAACTTAATTCCGTGAATTAAATTCCGACCTTTCATATTTTAGGCTTTTCATATTCGGAACTTAATTCCGACTTTAATTCCGTCATTTATGTTAAGACTCTTTGTATGGCCTCCATCCACTATATAAGGATGGCTTGGCTCATTTGTAAAGGATGTCTAAGTTGAATACTAAGTATTGAGAAGGAAAACCCTCTTACTTAGTTTAGGCATCATCTCTTCCTCCATCCTCTTAGAGTTCTTGCTTGGATCTAGTCTTTGATCCAAGCCTCCACATTCGAGGATCCTTTTGAAGGATCAAACCTAACGCTTCCGCCACCCAAACTCACATTTGATCCATATCAAACAATCAAGAAGGAGTAGTTGAAGTTTCTCCTCGATCTAGATCGCCCGTAATTCTATCATTGTACATCCTTGCCTCAATACAAATTAACTTTTCAAAAAAAAAAAAAAACATGGTATCAGATTGATCATGTCTTCTTCCGATTCTGGTTCTGGTGCTCCAACTCCGACTCATGATGATCCTCCCCTTACCTCCTCCACCATTGATTCCTCTCATCAACTCTTTCTTCATCACTCAGATCCACCTTCACTTAAACTCTCCACCACATTACCTTCTGATTCCAATTACAACAGATGGAAAATATCTGTTGAGGTTTCTCTCATTGCCAAAAACAAACTTGAGTTTGTGACTGGAGCCTGCAAACGTTCACCCACAGATGCACGCCTTGTCGCTCGCTGGGATTAATGCAACCATATGCTCATCTCCTGGTTTCTACACTCCGTTGAGAAAGAAATTGTTGAATCTGTGTTGTACTGTAAATCGGCAGCACAAATCTGAAAGAAGCTTGCCGCTAGATATGGTAAACCTAATCGTACAACTCTTTTCCAGATTCAACGTGAGTTAAATTCAATTTCTCAGGGAAATCAATCGGTTACTCTTTACTTCACTCGATTAAAGAAATTATGGGATGAATATACCCTAGCCATTGAAGATCAACTTTGTAGTTGTGGATCTAATGAAGTTGCTTTGACAATTATTAAGAACCAACTGATTATTCAATTTCTCGTTGGATTGAACAAATCTTTCAATCTTATGCGTTCCAACATTCTTATGCATACTCCTCCACCAAGCATTGATGAAGTATATCAGATGATTCTTCAAGATGAAGTTCGGCGAGGCATCACCTCATCTTATAGCATCTCAGATGAAGCCACAACTCTATATTCTCAACATAGAGGCAATTCGAGTTCCTACAACAAATCATCCAACAAAGGCTCCTCATCGACAAATGTGCCTAGCAAACCACTGTTTTGTGACCATTGCAAAGCCAGAAATCATACCATAGACAAATGCTGGAAGCTCCATGGCTATCCAATAGAAGCTTGTCCCTCTACTAGGGTCTGTTGGTGGGTTTGTCATCCTCTTAGGCAGGTCTCCAGTGAGCTGGAAATCAAAAAAACAATCCACAGTCTCTCGTAGCTCCGCTGAAGCTGAGTATCATGTTATGGCCAGTGTTGCAACAAAAATCACTTGGCTTATTCGTCTACTTCAAGATATTGGCATCTCCCCAATTCAGCCTGTTCGTTTGTTCAGTGACAACAATTCAACAATCCAGATAGCTCATAACCCTGTATTTCACGAGAGAACCAAACATATTAAGATAGACTGTCATTTTACTAGAGACAAAATCATGGAAAGATTACTAGAGTTGAAGCATGTTCACACTTTCGCTCAACTTGCTGATGTCTTTACTAAAATTCTACCTTTTACACGACAGAATTATCTACTTGTCAAGCTCGGAATGGATCATTCAAGCTTGCGGGGGGTGATGAGAGTATAGTCACACATTAGTTGTGACTCAAACAGAATCTGTAACAGATTTGATGAGTTGTCATATAAACTGTGTATATATACATGTATCAGAAACAATACACGTTAATGAGAATGAGTTTTACATTCAACAATATACTCTCTTCCATATTCCCTCTCTTTTCTACTACATTCATGAACTGTAAGTTCTAACAAGAATGTAGTACAATTCATACTTTGATATGTACCATGAAATCACAACGTATAACCCTTATACATAGAAAAAATGAGATTCACGCTTCCTTTGTTTCATGTTTATCATGTGCATCTCATTTTTTTCGGTTGTCAGCAACAGGACAAATCCTTCTGGACAAAAAGTTCGTTATTTATCTCCTAGTTGGACTTGACTTCGAATATGATTCGGTTGTCACCTCTCTTGCCACACTTCCTGTTTCTCAACAAGTAGTCACTCACCTCTTGAACCATGAGGAACGAGTCCTTATGACAACTCCAGCACCACTTCTTCAATGACGGCTAACTATACATCCATTATGGGCGCACCTCCGAAAGCCAACTACACAACAAACAAAGTCCGAGGAAGAGGAAGACAAAGAGGTAGAGGATGAGACGACTTTGATGGTTGGGCAACCTACAACAACCAAGGACGGAGTGATTCGTCTTGGGCCAATAATCAAGGAAAAATCGAACATAATACCGAATTTCATTAAATGGAAAGTTGATATGCTACAACTTAATCTATTTTTTGGATGCACGTATGCGAGAGAGATTTGGAGACAGATTTGTGAGGGATTCGATATATCTGATAGTTTGACCTCTATTTCGATATCTATTGTCTGATACGACACAATTTTAGCATGTCAACCATCTAGTTTTAACATTTCAACATTCCATTCGATATGTGTGATAGTTTGACATCTAGATGCCGTGGCGCCACAAAGAGATAGAGGATGAGGTTGAGGCGACTGATGGTCGGGCCTCCTACAACAACCAAGGACGGAGTGATATGTTTGGTAGTTTGACCTCTATTTCGATATCTAATGCTCAAAAACTAATATGTTTTGTTTTTGGGTAATAATCGAACACTAGGGTCTCATCTAGAGGTTGTGGCGCCATAGTTTCATGTTGACCTTATTTGATGCCGACTGAGAAGTGAAAAGGTTGAGTGCTTATAAAATCACCCAAAAACAAAACATATTAGTTTTTGAACATCAGACTAATAAGAGTTATGATTTCCATTTTTTAAAATTACATGACATAACCATTTTCAATTTTTAACTTAGTAACTTGATTATTATAGATTGTTGAATTTTGATTCGGTCAAAAAGGTAAAGCGTGAGTAAGAGTGAGATCAAAACGTTGTGGGACTAGAAAGAGTGTGGTTGTGATTATAGTTGGCAATCACCTGAACTTGACGAGTACATCACTAACTACGACGGAGAGGTCGATCAGCGGATGCATAGTGATTCGAGTATGCTAGTGTGAATAGATAAAGTTGTAGCTTTAAGAAGATTTGTACCATATGATTCACACATCTGACCGAATTAGATATAGAGGAGAAGTGAAGGTTTAAGGTTACTCTTGTTTAAGACGCTAGAGAAGATAAATAATAAGAGAGAGTGAGGAGGATACTAGGTTAAACGGTTTGAACTTTACGCGGAGATATTCTAGTTTAAAAAACTTGAACTACTTATAGAAGTATATACACATTTCATTCAAACCTTAAAAATCGGTTTTAGACGGAACCAAATAACCAGAAAACTAGTGTATTACCCATGTCCTGCACGGGATATGATTTAATATCTATTATAGATATATAAATATAAAATTATTTCAAATTATTTTATTAGAGTTTAATAATGCACTATAAATTTAACAAAAAAATTTAATACACATAATGTGATAAAATTAACGTAGAAAACTTATAATGCACTTTTTGAATAAGGTTGACAAAAGATTTTAGGTACGTTTTTTTTCAAATTACCCAATTCATATCAGCAATTAAAAAATACACATTTCAATTACATAATGAAAAGATTTAAAACAGTTTGTGGGTTGAGGAGAAATATGAGTCAAATTTTTAGTAATTCTTTTTGGATTTTAACAATCTTATTGAAATTATTGAATTTAAAATTTTAAGATTTATGAGAGATAAGATTTAAGATTTAAGATATAAGAAATCTAATTAAAGAATTTGGAGGTGTTATTAATTGTTAAAATGATACGTGACATTAGAGTGTCACGGTGAGACACGTGGATTAGATGCTACTCTTATAATATATAAGATAATAAATTTCAAACCTCAAATCACTTATAAACAATTTCGTTTGGACCCAAACCAGGTTTGTTTAGATTCAATTCTATAAAAACAAAACTGATTCTGATATGCCCAACAAATCATTAGCAAACATTCAAATTTTATTCTAACCGCTAATACTCAGTGTCATCTGCGGTAGGACTTGCATGACGATACAACTCAAACAGGGGCGGAGCCATAAATTTTCGATGGGTGGGCGGAATTTTACCACTTACTACATATGTACATAATTTCGTATAGTTTAGCTCTACTAAACTAACCTACATTTTAGGTGAATATATAAAATGTAAATATATTAACTAATACTTCGTAAATAACTATCTAAAACTTAGTTCCCGTTATCATTGCCGTGAAACAAAAAGATGGATATCAATGAAGTAAATATCAGATACGGTATTTAAAGTTGTTTTTTTTATTAATTTCTAGTTAACTGAAAAAATAGATAATATATTAAAATATTTTTTGAGCTGGGGTGGGCCACTGCCTAGTCAGCCCACCCCTAGCTCCACCTATGAACTCAAACGTTGAAGTTCGGATGAGATTTAGCAAGATGTCACATCTAACGAACCAACAGTATTATTGATGCACGTTCTTCATTATGGGCCTAACAAAGTAACAAGTCAGCTTCTTCGTCAGATATTATTTGGAAGAACACTGTAATGATTCGTTTGAAAATCTTTAAATTTATTAGAGTTATAGTCCAAGATCATTTGATAACTAGATGATTAAACTGAGTTTATAAATTGATAAATTTGATGAATAGTATTTTAAGAAAATGAAGATTATGGGGTAACTAAAATGTCAATTTAATCATTTTATTTTTATTTTTTAAAATAATTAAAAAAATTTTGATAAAGGTAGTATTGAACCCATGAACGGTAAAAAATGGCTCTAACCCCAAACCCTAGATCCAAAATATTTTTTTGCCTTCAATCCCCTTCATTTCCTCCTTTCGATGGACAGGTTAAACCCTAAGGTTGTTTATGTAAATGTCCTAGTCCCGACTTTTTACTCGGGTTTCCGGGTGCCTCTCGGTCACTCTCTCATTCAAGAGAAACCAATTAGATCGATGGTCAATATTGGCTCGCGAACATGGATCATCTTTACAAAATCCAAGATCTAGGTGTTTTTTGATCCATTCATACTCTTGTGTTTAATATATGTGAGTATGTCACCTCTTGGTAGTGGTGGGTCGCAAACCTAAACCTAAACCGTCAAAATCCAAACCGGCGGTTTAGCCGGTTTATTAAAAAAAAAAAAAAAAAATTGAAAAACTGGACCAAACCGGCGGTTAACCGACGGTTTGATCTCCAAACGGCCGCCGGTTTGGTCCATTTTTTTAAAAAAAAATAAAAAATAACCAAACCGCTGGTTTAGGTTTGGCCCAGCCGTAAACCCACGGTTTGGCCAAACCGGCAAACCTAAACCGCCGGTTTGGCCAAACCGTCGGTTTGGGCCGGTTCACAAACTGCCGGTTTGGCGGTTTGGTTCAAACCGGACCCATGTCTACCTCTTGGCCGGTCTTCAAATTTGCTTAATAGCCTGAACCTTGTGAACAACGAACAAGTAATATGTATAATCTCCGAACTTTACTTTATAATTATGATATTATGGGTTAAGATGTATATGATTTCAGCCTGTTGCTTTGTTTATTTGAATCTCATTCTAAAGGACGACACCGGGAACAAACTGACCAAGGATGTTAAAAGAAAAAACCTACTCTTATCTTACTTGTCAAACTCCAATACAAACGGACCGGTAGAGCGGGGTCGGGCGCACATGCACATTAGATTTAAGCCCAACACATAAATTCGATGAGGTTCCATTCTAAAACCAATTGACAATAAGAGGAGTATCCGACCGACCTTTGCATCACAACTTTTGATGTGAGAACTTATTATCTCCGATACCCGGCCCTCTCCAAATTTTGGTTTCTTGTAGCTTTGTGTGTTTTATGTTAAAAGCTACTTATGTTTATAACATGAGTATTTAAATGTCTTAACTGTAAGTTCTAATTAGTTTCCATATGTGTCCAAAATATGCAAAGTTCGTGTCAATTTATGTGATCTTGGAGATTATGGATGATGACAAGTTATGTGTTTGTTGGCTTCCTTTGGTGTAATCCGCAAGAAGAGAACCACCCCAGAGTAAGCAAATACCAGGAATAAAAGCAATACTAATATGAACATAGAAACAAAGAAACCTGAAACCATATGACCTAACTGAACTGAAAGTCTATTGCGATAACTACTAAAAATGATAGGGACAATACTATCAAAGGAAGAAGACATAAATAGAATTTCTATAAATGACTACAAAGATAGATTTAAAATCTCGACAGAATACCAAAATAAACTCCAAAACCAACTTGAAGTCATCTAAACAAAGGTAACGTAAAACGAAAACACAAAATTAATGAAACCTTAATTTCTCTACCAGAGAAATCAAAATGGCAATTTTCGATACCAGAAGCGACAAATCGCCAAGACCGGATGGTATGACGTTTGGTTTCTACAAACAAATATTGGCATGTATAGTATTGGGCCAACAATTATAAGGGTGGTTAAAAGCTTCTGTAGAACCGGAAAAGGTCTGGAAACGATCAACAATACTTTTTAGACCTCATTCCAAAAATAGATAACTTGTCAAAAACTATCCATTATAGACTCATAAGGCTATGATTTACCTTTATTAAATCATTACAAAAATCTTAGCTAAAAGACTAAGTATAAAACTTTCAAAACTGATTTACCCCATACAAGGTCATTTACCCAAAATAGATCAATACATGATAATGTTTTCATTGATCACATGCATCCATAAAAGGCAATGGATGATTCATGAAGATTAAACTAGATATGGAGAAGGGTTATGACAAAGTGTAATGGTCTTTCTAAAAGTAGTCTTGAAAAAATTCAAATTTGGAGAAAATTTTAGAGGATGGATTGAAGAATACATCTCAACGGTTTCATACTCTATACTTATAAATGACTCCCCATCACTTATTACCCTCCTACATCGAGGTCTTCGTCAAGGAGACTCATATCGCATATGCATTTCAACTTAGGGGTCGAGATACAAGCCAAAAGTTTATAGAAATCTAGTGACAAGAACCGAAAGATAATTGTCAATCTACCCTCGAAGAATGGATCAATCATTCTTTTTCTGGATTTCGTTGATGATATAATAATATTTACAAAGGCAACAACAACATTAACAACAACAACAAACAACATAATATTATATGTCCTATTTGATTATTGCTTGGTGTATGCTTAGGTAATTAACTACTATAAATCACCCTTCCAAACAACTATAATGTAGACCCACCAACTAAAGAATAATACATACACATATGAGCATTGTAGTAACCAACATTCTAGAAAAATATTTAGGATGTCCGATAATAAATGAGCGAGTAAGCGAAGATATCTTCAATAGTGTCATATTAAACAATAACTAACAAAATGGAAAGCATCGTCCTTTTCACAAGAAGGACGAAAACATTGATAAAGGCTAAACTAAATTAAATGCAAAATCAAACTACCTAATGCAATCCTTTATGCTCACACGTATTACTCACAAAGAACTCGATTAGACCAACAAAACATTTTTCTAGAATAAAGAGCCGAATTTTCACCCCCTTATTAGTTGGGATCGATAAAATCTACAAATCAAGAACATTAGGACGAACTAGAATCAGGAAAATGGAAGATATGAATAAAACATTAGAAATGAAGATCATATGAAAAGTGATGACAAAACTAAATAACATATAGGTTAGAGTCATATAGGAGAAATGCATCAAAGGATCATGCATTTGGAAACACAGAGGGGGAAACTTCGTTATGACAATGAAATTTTTTATTGAAACTAATAGAAGATTTTGTGAAAGTTCCCAGAAGAAGCAAGAGAGATGAATAACCATATCATTCTTCAAAGACTTGTTGATACCGAACAACCACTAGAAAACCTGGTGAATTAAAAAAAATGATTAATACATCTGAATTAGTATGCAATTTCATAACGAATAACCGGTAGGATCACCAACATATAAACCAATTAGATAGAGTATTACATCATCATACTATTATGAAAATAAAAACCTACAATTTACCCTAAAATGAAATACAAGAATGATGTACACATTGGCCGTCAAACAAAAAATAATGGTTCTCCACTGAATCGGCAATGAAACTTATCCAAAAATGTAAAGGGGAGTAAATTTTGATAAATTGTGGATTTGAGATATCAACATAATGTCAAAAGTTAAAAATTTTCTTATGAAAATTGACCCTAGATGACATTCAAACAAAAGAGAATCTAGAAAACAAAAGTGTCACTCTTAATTAATGCATTGTGAATTTTGTCGATCAACACCCAATAGAGACGGCTAAACACCTCTTCTTCGAATGTTCGTATACAATACACAATATAAAAACGACAAAATAAAAACACATTTACACAATTGTGACACAACAAGTCATGGATCAATTGACATCAAGACAAATAGTGATTATTGGTTGAACATTTGGCTAACTGGAAACCAAATAATTTTTAATAAGAAAAAATACCTCAAGATATGAATCAGTTAATTTAAAAACAAATCAACGCTTGAGATGAGACTAATGCAAAAACCACGAATAACGGTGCACACTCACCATAACAAAGACGGAAAACAAAAAAACAAGATATGACAAAGACCTAATTAATGTGATTTTTGTCAAACCGAAGTTGATGCATCTGGACGCTCAAATGGTCATTGTGCTTATAACTTTATCATTTGTGTTCATACCGCCTTATCACTTGCTACAATTAAGCGCATGTGTGGAGTTGAAATTGCCTTGAGGTTTAAGTTTATGTACTATAAGAGAGAGATCTCCAAATGCCACAAATTTAGTATTCACGACCACTGAAATCAAATGAGATAATATTTTGCTTATCAACTCAATTAATCATGTGTGGAAGTCACCATGAGTAGTCATCGTGATTATTTTTAACATCTTCATTATGATTCAAGGTTTACACAAAGTCAGAGGTTCCACACATTATTAGGGAAGTTAACGCCGTTGTAGATAGACTCGCATATCTTGACCATGACTCGGACTCATATAATAGGACTATCCCACAAGGCGTTGAAGACCTCATTCAAAAAGATATTATGGGACGATCAATTTTTATAAGTTGACCCTCATTTTACTCTTATGTTTATATATAAAAAAGAGTAACTATATATGTATGATGTGTGCATAGTAGTACTAGAAATTCCCTCGTCGGTTGCTAAGATTAAAAGATACGGAGTACAAGCTAAGCACATAATTTATTCAAAACAAAAATGTTCGAAAGTTCGATAATAACCTACCAACATCTACGTTGTTGTTACGACTTACGATAGTCGAAAAAACTTATTACAAAAATCAAAGATGACAATACGTTCAAAGTGAGCACACACGCACACACGTACGTACGCTTATACGCTTATACGCTTATTGACATGCATTACTCATTTAGTCATCCAACTCACTTACCCGGCCACTTCATATTCTCGGCGACCTTAAGAAAAGCTGGCCTAGAGGAGATATCCTCCCACCAAGCCTTAACATGAGGCCTATCATTGATCAACTTAGCATGTTCCGTTTGCATAACAAAGAAGGTGTAAGGAAGGTGATGTAGATCGACTAGTGAATAGAAATCCCCCGCTAGGTACTCGGTGGTGCTAAGCCTACTCTCGTAAACATCGAGCACACTTGAGAGTTGGGTCACATTGGCGTCGACTATAGATTGGTCTGTACGGCCGCCATGCAATGGGAAAACGAAAAGTTGATAGAATATGTGTTGAATGAACGAGTTGTATTGTTGTGATTCGACCTCTAACCATTGCTTAACCAACGCCGCCTCTTTGAGGTTTCCGTGTCTTAAGAGATCGGTCCCTTGCTTCTTGTATTTCTCACATAAGTATGATGTGATTGCCCTCGACTCTGAAAATAAACACGTAGATGATAAATATATTGTAACACCAAATATCATGTTTGAGCTTGGAGATTATAGACGATACCAAAGAGTGGGAAATCGTCATCTTCAAGAACCGGGACCTGTCCAAACGGCTATTTAACAAGTCATAGTCAAAGTAAGTGATTAGTCACGTACACGACTAGCAAGATCAAACTAAAAATGGAAGAGATGTATATATGTATGTATATATGTTACATTTTTGGCGAGAAATGATGGTTGTTTGTGTTCCCCGGTGAGGAGGTTGACGGGGACGAGATCGTAGTGATGAACTTCCTTCTCCGCCAAACAAGTCAGAACTCTTGCTGTGCATGTTGAATTGGGTATTCCGTACACCTTCAACCCCATCACTTTTACTCTTTTCCTTCTTCTACCTACAAATATATTTGCAGATTAGATCGGATTTATATAGGCCACGAAAATAATTTGAAACAATAATTCCTACATTGAATCATGTAATGATAGTTGGTTGGATTGTGATACTATGCACCAAACAAATCGGTTGGCCCTTCGTATTTGAAGGTTAGTTCATATGTAAGATGGATGAATTCTTAAAAGAAAAATTAAAATCATTAAAGACATTAAAAAAATTAAATAAATTAACAAATTCACCAGTTTATTTAAATTTTTTTAAATGCATGAATATTTATGATTTAATGGATTAAATATTATAATTGAAAATTAATTTGTTACATAAGCAATATTATCTTTCTTAAACTGATAGAAATTGACTTATCTTTGAAAAACAAATAATCCGAACCCGAAATAAAATAAGCATTTCTGCTTCGAATTCTTTATCTTTAGAATATAAAAAAAATTCCATGGATATAGAAAAAACATATGAAAATAAATTGCGTCCAATAAGATTTGAACGTATACCAAATGAAAATCCATAGTAAATGTTAGAGTATTATCGTTCAATATGTAAATAAACTATTAGAGATGTACATAAGCAGTATGATTTTTCTTACAATTGAAAATTAATTTGTTATACATAAGCAATATTATATATTAATATGAAAATATAAGATAATGTCAAACAAGATAGATAATAAATTTTGTAATTAATTTTGTGATAATTAATTAGTGATTAAAAAAGGTTAGTGGGCATAAGAAAATCAGTGATGCCGTATGTGATTTCAGAAAAAATAGAAAATGTTGTAGTGTAAAAAGGATTTGTTTATGATTTTTAGTGTCTTATATTATCAGCTTGGAACTAGCCTAACATGTGTGTTCAATATGACATACATGCAGCAATAAGATAAGTTTTATTTGCTCCGATTGTGCACTTTTTTAGGCTTCATATTTTCATTGATAATCTTTGGGTGTTTTTTTATGCTCTTTTTCTTTCTTCGTTTTGACACTCTATTTTTGGTAGGGATGTGCATACGGTCTGTAACACCCCAAGTTCTCAGAACTCGGGGAGCTATTGGTTAGGACCTCACAATGGGTCCCGACCTTGGTTTAACAACAAGTTTACAAGGATCTTACAACAAGGCACAAATGTAATCAAAACAATTTTAAAACATAATATTTTATTTTATGAATGTACACATGTTACAGCCTTCCAAAACATATATATAACATGCATGCCGTATGGAAGACTCCCCCGTCCCCATCTAATGAGTACGTGGACCCGGCTGACCATCCGCCCCAGATCTCTCTGCAACTGTATATCTCTACAAAATCTACAACACGGATAAACCTTTAGCTAACGATCCAAATATAAGCAGCATAAAGATAGCACAAACACAAACAAGGTAACATAAGCATTCATCATGCTGGCACACAATTCGGTTATTATCTGATAGCTTAGGTGATTCACTTTATTTCATTTTAAAGTTGTGGCACGAGAATCTTAAGAGTTCTCGCCTCCGTTCCTTATCCAACTGGGTGTAGGTCTAGCTTACCTCCGCCGGTAGCATCACTACAAACCGAGTGTGGACTAGTCCCTAAAGAAACCCCCAGCGCCCTCAGGCTAACTGAGCAGAATGCCGTCGCCCGTTACTCTTAGGCCAAAGTATAGGTCGGTAGATAATTATTACTAAAATATAACTATAAACATCTCATTCACACACCACTATCATTATCCACACTCATATCTAGAAGTCAGCTGAGTAAGCCCAAGGACTTACCTGAATCCATCCCGATTGTCTAAATCTCAAATCGGTCAGCAACCGTAGAATACTCCATCGCCTGCTATACAAGGCAAGTGGATCAATAATGTATCTCACTTTCTTATAAGTCTCCAACTTCTAAGATATATAATCGATCATAAAGAATTACCAAAATACCCTTATACGGGTAAATGACCATTTTACCCCTGGTCCCGAAACTTTATAATATTCTATAACCAAGTTCCAAACTATTCCTTGGAACTCAAAACCACACTCAAAACTCTCAAAGGAAGGTTTCCTAAATATCTATAAAAGTTAATCCAAGTTCTAGATTTTCATAAGAGTCGCTAAGGTTCGTCTTTGGCTTAAGATATGAGGCTCGAACAAAAATATAAAATTTCCGAAATAAATCTCTAGAACCTCTATGATATGCATACTACTCATAGGAGCAAAGATCCCTCAAAAACATTCCACAACAACTCCTATAAAAATCTCTCAAGATGCTTCCAAAGTCTAGAAATTCCATACTTAGCCAAAAACTGAGTCTTTTCACAATCAGCCCAACTAGCCTACTTTGACCTCCTATATATCCAGATCTGACCGTTGGATCGGTCTCAACTTCTGATATGTTAAACTATGTATATCCTTCTATGTCATACTAAAAATTGAACGGTGAAAGATTAGTTAAAGGCATCGAAATCTGGCCCTAAAGATGGCTGCTCAACACAAAATTCTGGAATTTAAAAATAAGGGTGCAAGTGGTCTGAGCTTCGAGACTCACCAGCAGTATATATTATCCTTTATCCTGACAAACAAAAGGTCTCAGGTTCGAGTCTTACCAGCCTACAGTGGAATGTCTCATTGTTGTTCCCCAAGGCCATGTTCGAACCCTGTAGGAGACATGGACAAATTAAAACTCTTCCATTCCTATGTACATAGTTCTAGACAGCACTAAAGATGGCTTACCCCTCCCTTCCGGATCCAAGTTCGACCAAGCTTGTCATGGTGAGGTTTAGCGGTTCACTATCAAGTGTTGGGGTGTACTGCCCGGCTCAGAAACCTGTGGTGACATCGATTGATAACTCAATTAACTCCTCTTGCATATATGTCGACAAGAAAGGAGGTGAGAAGGGATTGCTTACCCAAGGGAGGAGTCCAAGGAAGGAGGGCTGGCCACCTTCAGCGATAGGTGTTCAGCATCGGCTTGCTTCCTAGTGCTGAATGATACATAACAAAAGGAGGGTTGCTACGTTAACATCAGCCTAAGAAATGGGATCTTCTTCAGACTGGGTTCACGAAAGGAAGTGGGGTTGTGTATCAGAGATACGTGCTCAGAGTCGGGGTTAAAGTCGGGGAGTTCAATTATCTCAGGGTGGATGTTACCTGTGTAGTTGGTGAGGGTCATTGTCGACTACTCAGTGACGGAATGAATGGACAACCTTTCTTTGTCCGTGACAGATTCAACAATGGCGCAGCGGATCGATGACAACCGTGTTCGGGGTTGAAGATGGAGTTGCAATGTCGTCCGCTGTACTGGTTGGGCGATCGAAAAGGAGGGAAGCGTGACGTGCAGCTGCTATCCGATTGTCTTGGATGTGAAGCGTGGCGGTTACAAATCTCATGGCATAAATTGTGCCGCAATTCCAGTGGATTTGACGAAGGCGTCACACTTGACCGTTGGGAGTATGGTGAATCAGCAGCGCTCCTTCTGGCTGAAGTTGGACATGGGCTGGGATGCTTCTTGGGCTGGCTGGGCAGAGGCAAAAGTATTGGGATGGTGTGCTAAGGCTAAGTTGGTTGACAACAAGAGGGAAAGTGGGCTGAGGTTGTCAAGAAAGGGTGGACGAGTTTGTCAAGACTTGTCAAAACATGGCATGGCTTTGTCAAGCCCATGCATGGCTTTGTCAAGCCCATGCATGGCTTTGTCATGAGTTTGTCACGGTCTCGTCATAACTCGTCCTGGTCTCGTCTTGACCTCGTCTTGGGCTCGTCTTGATCTCGTCACTAGGACGTCATGACCTTGTCAAAGACAAGTCATGTTCTAAACTAGGGTTTGATGGATTAGGGTTTGCTATAAAAATCTTATCATTTTATGTGAAGTGATATTACATAAAATGATAAAAATTTGAGATATTGTGTCCGACTAGGTAGACATATAAGGATCAACGGATCGAAATCCGGTTTGCTACGAAATTAAACGGAATAAAATTTTCGGATATTACACGGTCCGGACCGGTGGAGCGTAAACTGATAAAACCTTGGACCGTAGACTGGACCGGGTCCGGACCGGTTCCGGGATGGACCGGGTCCGGACCGGTTCCGGGATGGACCGGTTTGTACCTAAATTGTGCAAATTTGAATATTTTGGACCGGACCGGTTTGTACCTAAATGATGCAATTTTGGTGAGGTTTTCCGGTCCAAAACCGGACCGGAATGGACCGGATCGGACCGAATTGGACCGGACCGGACCGGAAATCCATAGTTTACGGTTCAACCCGGGTTACGTTTTTATACGGTCCAAAAACCGGACCGAACCGTAACACTGATTTTCAAAAAACCTTGGACCGTAGACCGAACCGTAACCGGTCCGGTCCAATTTTGCACCGCCCTAATTTTTGGTGCTTCTCCTAAATAGGTTTATTGTGTTTCATGTCCTTGTTTTTTGATATTTTTATTTATTTTCTTTTCGTAATTGTATGTTCATTTACCGTTTGTTGTGGTTTTGATATGTTAGGAATACCTAACGTATCGAACATCTTTTTATTATAAAAACAATCAAACATTAAAGTTGTTCACTATGTAGGTAGTTTTGCCTTTTCTGTTTCTTCTGGATTATTGTACTTCTCTGACTTTTTTGTTGGTTTAGTTAAATTTCCAGAATTGGGTATTTAATAAGATATCTATAAGCATTTTCCCTTCCAAAAAAGGTTTTAATGCGTTTGAGAGGCTATTTTTAGTAGTTTAAGATATAGGAGTAGCTTATAAGAGCGACCACATCCCTACAGAAAAAATCGTTATTTTTAAATGTATCGGTGCAAATCACTATTAGTGATCATAACTACGCACTTCGCGTGCGTAGTTGATAAGGTCTTCTACTACACTTTTGGAAAGCGTAGTTGGAGTTCCAAAAAAAATAAAAATATCAACTACTCCTTTAGGGAGCTTAGTTGGAGTTCCCTAAAAAAGCAAATCACATCTCATGTATTTTTTTGGGAACTCCAACTACGCACCCCACAAACTTTTGGGAACTCCAACTACGCTCCCCACAAGCGTAGTTGATATTTTTATTTTTTTGGAACTCCAACTACGCTCCCCAAAAGCGTAGTTGGGAACCCTAACAACTACGCACGCGAATAGCGTAGTTGGGGTGACAATTATAGATTTTCGTCGGTACGTCTATTAACCCCCGAAAAAATGATCAATTTTAGACTTTAATACAAAAAAAAAAATCACATCCCGTGTCTTTTTCATGTGCAAAAAGTTAAATTTATTTTACACTCTTTCAAATCTAAACATAGCATAAATATATGTAAAGTTAAACGAGAACATGATCCTTCCAGGGAAAATGTTTTACGTGAGGAGCAATAGACGAGCTCATAGAATAAGGCCGACCATCCATCTTGTTAGAAAAATAGTGGTGAAGATTACCCTATGGATAGTGAGAGTGACAAAAGGCGGAGTAAAGAAGAGGATGGGAGGGGATAAAGAACTCCCCAACAATGAGTATGATTCCTCAAACCGTTTCAATCCAAGTGTGTAGCTTCACCTTTCAATCAGTTTTTATGAATTATTTATTTTGTAATGTCCATGGAACTGAAAAGAGCGGCTTCAGGAGAGTTGTTAAGTATCTTTGTAACACGCACACGATCATGTTCTGGCTATTTTCGAACCCCGCATATCGGGAGATCGAGCGAAAAGGGTCTGTAATTGATTGAAGTTCAAAGGATGTAAGAGAGTAGAAGTTGCTGGTTTTGAGGGTGGCGTCTTGTTATTGTGGGATGATACTAAAATCCAAATTACTATTATCAACACCACTCCTTTCTTCATACATGATAAGTCATCCTTCACAAGTAAATCCATTCATATTGTAGCGGTTTACGCCCCACCGTCGGACATTAGACGCAAACCGTTTTGAAAATCCCTAGACAAAGAACTAGCGGGTATGAGCAATCCTTATATTGTGGGGGTGATTTCAATTTCATCACCACCCTGAATGAATGTATATGTGGAGTTGGCAGACTGCATAAGGATTCGGAGTGCTTCAACGACATTATACACAACTGTATCTCGGCTTCACTAGACATGCGTATACGTGGGATGATAGGAAAACTAGGAACCAAGGTGTGCAAATATGGCTAGACAGAGTACTGATGGATCAAGACGCGAGGTTGGCTTGGCCGGATGCCTCGGTACGACACTTGGCTAGGTTCTCTTAAGATCATTCGCCCATCTTACTCAGGTTACAACCTCTGGCGACTAGGAGACGAGATAGAAGACCTTTCCGTTTCGAGGTTGCATGGTTAACACACGATGACTTTCTTCCTATGGTTAAAAGCTGTTGGAACATGCATGGAAATGGAGGTATGCCACTTTCTATTCTTAAAAGTTGGCTTTTATTATGGAATTATTATGAAACCGTCGTGTGTTTGGTGATGTTTTCTTCAGGAAGCAAGTGTGTTGAAGGAACTAAAAGATATGCAAAGTAACTCAACGGTTACGACTTCTAACATGGGGAGAGCGAGAGAATCTTACTTGCAAGTAAAGTTGGAAGAAGTGTTGGAACAGGAAGAAACCATATGGTTTCAGAAACCAAGGGAGCAATGACTTTCTTTCGGAGATAAAAATACTTCGTTTTTTCACACGGCTACGGTGATTAGAAGGAGACGCAATAGAGTTGATGTGCTCAAAAATTTCGATGGTATTTGGGAGGAATAAAGCGAGAAACTTGAGAAGCTTGCTGTTGAGTTTTTTCACGAGCTTTACAGTAAACAAGAGGAGCCATCTAATACTCAAGAGGTAGGCTGGGGTGACAGTGGGTTTCCGGTGATTTAGGTCGATGATTTAATTGATCTCCTAAAGAGTGTTTTACATAACAAAGTATGAAGAGCGGTTAAGAGCATGGGTGGCTTTAAATCACCACAGATAGATGGTTTCCAACCTTTTTTTGTTTATCAAAAATGTTGGAGTATCATCGGACTCTTAGTGGTAAGAAAAGTGAAGCAGTTTTTTTAGAATAAACGAGGAAAATAGGGCTCTTTAGAACGTATCTCCGCCAAAAACAAGAATCAAACCCATTTCCCCAATTCTTTGAATCAAAATTGGTGGATCTCCCTTCTAAGTCTACTTCTCAGATTCCGTCACCGTCCTTCATTCTAGGGTTTACTCAAGCCGTAATCGAGGCAGAGGATCGTAGGATTTCCGGCGAGGCTATCATGGCGGAGGATGTTAGGGTTTCCGCCGTCCTTCTGTCTGGAGTTCGTCATTGATGCTCCGTCGTTACCGGGAATCAGATCTGTATTTTTTGGGTAGGCTATTTCTACTAGATTTTGGATATGATTTTGATTCGTTTTGTTAAGTAGTATTGTGTATGTGTTTGATGAATTGCGTATACTGTTTAGGGGTATGATTACCCAATTTATGGTATGATTATTTTATGTTATAAAATAGTATCCAAATTATTGGTACGTTTGGGCATGTGGATTTAATCTTAGAGCATTATATAAGTTTGGTAAAATGTTACCCAATTTATGGGTATGATTATTTTATTGGGTATATATTTATTGTTTTTGTGGTATGTTTCTTATTGTTATGTATGTTTAAAGTGAAATGTTGAGTATGTTTTATGGTTATCCAAACTGTGTTATGATGTCCAAATGTCATTTGATATTGATGTTCGTGTACAATATCGATTTGTGTAAAATTTGGGTATCAAAAATTCAAATTGGGTATGCTTTTAGTATTAAATGTGATTTAAATTGAAGAGAAAAAAATGGATTGAGTATGTATGCATTGAGTATGAATATTTTATAAAACAATATACTACCCAATTTATGGGTATGATGTTTTTTTATATTTTATTTTTTGGGTATGTGTTTTTTCGAGTATGTTTGTGTAGTTTGACAAAATTATTTTGGGTATGATAGTAACGTTTTTGGGTAAACGAATTTTTGGGTAGAAGGTGGGAAAGCGTGTATGTTGAGAATTGTACATTTGTGTAGTAGGTAGAGATAAATATCAAATGTCAGATATGTCAAATCAGATGGGATGCAAAAGTTGATAGTTTTTGTACTATATTTCTTCCAACATATTTTCTAGGGGCCCAATTTTTCAATTAGAAAATGGAGGAATCCGAAATATCAACTCATTGGCCTAAAAGACCCAATTCACCAATTTATCCATTTTTTTTACAACAGGAAGCTTCCTATGGGGATCAACAAGAACATCATCTGTCTTATAGCTAAAGTGGGAACATCGGAGTTGATTAGTCAGTTTAGGCTCACTGCATTGTGCAACGTGTTGTACAAAATCATGACTATGGTGATGGTGTAGCGTACGTAGGGCATTATTGATACTCTTGTTGGACCAACTCAGGGATGCTTCATCCCTGGGAGATACATACAAGACAACATTGTCCTCATGCAAGAGATCATTCATTCTACCAAGAAAAAGAAAGTGGGTAAGAAATGGATGATTCTGAAGCTGTATCTAGAGAAGGCTTACGATAGGCTAAGGTAGGATTTTGTAGAAGATACTATTGAAGTTGTTGGGTTTCCTCTTGAATGGGGTGAAATGGTGAAGGAGTGCATCTCGACCACTAGTATGCAAGTTAGTTGGAATGGGGAACTCACAAGGAAGTTTATGTCGGAAAGAGGACTCCGAGTCGACAAGGGGACCCGCTATCCCCATATTTGTTCGTCTTGTGCGTCGAGAGACTTAATTAGTCATCTTATACTTGAAGAAGTTGATCAGGGTCGATGAAACCTATAAGGCTTTCTAGGGAGGACCAAAACTTTCTCACCTTTTCTTTGTAGATGATCTAACACTTTTTGCGAAGGCATCCCCGGAGCAGCTGATAGTGATTCTAGGGTGTTAAAAGAAGTTTTGTAAAGCCTCAAGTCAGAAAGTTAACATCTAGAAATCCAGGATGTATGTTTCTTTTAATGTGCCGCATGGTATAAAGGATAGAGTTTGAGTGGCTTTGAAGTCACGAGAAAGTTGGGAAACTACCTTGGTATGCCTCTTCTGTAAGAAAGAGTTGGTAGGGCTACGTTCTCCTCTCTACTTGATAAAATAAACAAAAAGTTAAGTGGATGGAGGGATAAAAACCTGAGTTTTGCACGTAGGGTGACACTCACCAAATCAGTCTTTAATTCATTCCCTGTTTGACATTATGTCTTCGATGTTGATTCCAAAGAGAATATGAGGAGATAGATAAAGTATGCAGGACTTTCATCTAGGGACATCGTGAAGGGGCATGACGGATGCATACTATAAGTTGGAACACTATATGCTCTTCCAAGGAATGTGGAGGGTTGGGAGTTAAAGCCCATGGGAGACCTTAATCTTGCACTCATAGGTAAGATAGGTTGGAGATTCTTGAAGGATGATAAGAGCCTTTGGGATAGAGTGTTGAGAAGTAAGTATATACATGAGAATGGTCAAGCTCACTCGGCCCCGTCTTATGTTTGGAGCAACGTACTGCGAGGTATTAGAGAGTGTAACACCCCAGTTTAACATTTTACTAGGTCTGCTACAACGCCAGCGATTTCTTTATTACTACTGAAATCCGCCTCAGGCTAGTTAACAAAACTTCAACGAGTTATATAATAACATATTTATTATGCATCAACTTATACTTATTTACATAGATTAAAACATAGATTTAAGTGTAGTTATTTATATAAACTTCCAAGGGAGGGTGAAAGATGATCAGGTGTAACTCCGGGGTGCTTCCAATACTTCATCTCCTACTCACCTTAACCTGCCAATAAATCAAAGTAAAAAAAAAACATGGGTCAGTTTATCGGATAAACTAGACATTCAATCCCTAATTAAATGTAAAAGGAGAGCACTTAATTGCATTAGCGTTACGCTAGCAATTTCACCGTGGATACCAGGTCTGATTTTAATCATTAATCAACCGAAAGGCAAGCCTTGGAGAACCTCTTGGTAAATCCAAGACTCCTAAATTCGCCTACCGGTAGCGAGATCGGAATTAGACGACCTAATTCCCGGGGTCCACTAAGCCCCAACGGACATTTCTAATAATATTGCCGAGCCGTCATTATTATTTACCCATAATGTCCGCACCCTTTAATGACACACGTTTCGCATTTTCATCGGTTCGTATACTATCACTTTACCGATCAAGTAACTACTGAACCAATAAATATACGTCAGTCTAGTACAAAAATATATGTATATAATTTTACATATCTCGATTGATATACCTATAATTATTACTGCTCTAATACATATATAAATATATAAGCATTACCGATTACGATAGTTATTAAAAATAACTATAACCACTTGCCTTATTACAACGGAGACTATTGCTAGCGCGGAAAAATTCTGTACGTTGACTTACCGCCAAATGTTTTTGTGTATGCTTTAGGAATATGATTCAATTGTGCTTAAAAGCTCGCTTTATATGGTAAAATTTTTCTTACTCATTAAGAATCCTATTTACTTCTCTTTTTTTTTTACGTTATAGTATATGTGGCCATCTTATCATTTGCCTAAGAATTGAAACTTACATGGGTTGCATGCATGCTTACACGAATCTACTCTACTAACTATTTACCTTTTCAAATATACTATAGACCCTTGTGCTATATTTATTTAATTATAATTCCCCTTTAATATACATATTTACCCATAAATTCCTATTTATTTACCACTTCTATAGAAAATTATGTAAATCAACTAGTATTTACACGGTAGAAGCCTATATAAATTAGACTTATATCGAAACTTGTAGAAATTAATAGTGTAGCTTATTTAGCGGGGTATTATAGAGAGGTTGTCGCTCCGAAACATCTTTGGATCATAGGAAATGGAGGTAACACGTCCTTCTAGGAGGACATTTGACTCTTTGATAAGCCTCTGATAGAGATATGACCACATCCACGATTGACGAGAACCTTCTGCATAGGAAAGTCAGAGATTACTGGAATGTTGGAGAGGGGTGGAATTGGAATATTCTTGGTGACCTATTGCCGATGAATGCCATGTTAACCATTGCGGCAACTCCGGTCAGAGTTGATACGGAGGATAATCTAAACAGTTGAGGGGCTTTAGATAATGATGAACTAGCGTGGACAGGAAGCAAGGATGGCAACTTCACAGTTGCCTCTTCTTATAACATGTTGAGGAAGGGCAATATGGGATGTCAAATGGATAGACAGGTATACCGAAGATTATGGAGTCTAAAAATGCAGGAATGGGCTTGCATTTTCATCAGGAAATTCTTACAAGAAGGTGTGCTAACCAACGTGGAGCGAAAGTAGCGTCACATAAGCACAATCGATGTTTGTGGCTCCTACATGAATCACCCAAAAACACTAGAACATCTCTTTCGTGATTGTAGCTTCAGTAGAGGTTTCTGGACTAGACTTAATGCTAGTAGACATGATGCAAACTTTTTTCAGCTACCTTTTACAATGTGGGTACGAGGTAATTTACTAACCATTAGCTCATTTAAAAATATATGCAAATGGAATGTCATATTTGCAGTTGGACTATGGTGGCTTTGGAGATGGAGAAATGAAAGAATCTTTGAGAACAAACCCACAAGGACGGATGGTCATACCTTTGTTAATGGGAGGGTCCTGGAGTACATGCAAGCTTGGAAGATGAACATGAATCACAAGCAGAGTCGCACGTGGAATCTTATTCAAGTGAAATGGGAGCCACCCCTAGAGAAGGTAATGAAGATTAACTCAGATGGCGTGGTTAGAAGCGATGGACACGCTACTACAACAGGAGTCATTGGGAATAAAGTGGGTGAGTGGTATTGAGGTTACATTGTGAACTTGGGTATCTGTACAGTTCCCATGGCGGAATTGCGGGGTATCTACTATGGACTCAAAATTGCTTGGGATTGCGGATATCGAGCTGTGATTCTGGAAATAGATTCACAGCTTGTTATCGAACTCTAAGGCAAAACGTTACCCCGGTATCACCCTCTTACCAGTCTGGTCACCAAGTGACAAGACTATCTTAGAAGGGACTGGAATATTCAGTCCCGACATGAGCGCGAATAATGTCGTGGATCACTTAGCTACTATTGCTTTTGACTATTCTATTGGTTTAAGTGTATTGAGTGACCCTCCTGAGAGTGTAGTTGATCTTTTACATTGTGATGTAAGGGGTCAGACTATCCCCGCGTGAGTACTACTTAGCCCGCTTTTTCCACATAGAATAAGCGCGACCAGATGCGCCGGAGAGTCGGAGACCAATAACTCTCCTTCTACCAAAAAAAACAATTAATCAATGAGGGCATTCTTTCTTCTTCTCTTTTTTTTTCCCTTTTACAAACTACTTATTTTTAAGTTTATCTTAATGTAATGGAGTATACATATTCCACCAATCAACCAACAAACTAAACTACCACTGAAAGTAGAATATAAGAGAAAAAATATATAAATAGAGTGAATACACAAATTAATGTAATAATAGAATGTATTAATAAGGTTATATACGTAGTGAGATGTTGTAAGGATAAGATCATACAAATTTTGGGAAAAGCGAAACTCGATAACGTGTGTTTGAGAATCCAAGTCTATGAAAGCTTATACTACCTTAAAAAGTTTTCATTTGATAAGATATCTGGATAAAGTTTAGAAAATTTATCACAACTTATTGAATGATATATATTACAAATATAAATATATAAAAATATATTAAATAAAGGAAACATTGGTGAAATAAGACACTTTTTGTAACTTGTAGACTAACTAGGTACCCTTTTTTTTAATTAAAAAATAAAGAAAAAATTGAATGAATTATATATTAAATAAAGAGAACATTGGTGAAATAAGACACTTTTTGTAACTTGTAGACTAACTATGCATCCTATTTTTTCAATAAAAAAATAAAGATAATTATAACAAAATAAATAAAAGATTGTGTAAAAGGTAGGATTCAAACTCTGGACGAGTTGCCCTCCCTCCTACCCTTATACCAGTTGAACTAATTAAACTTTGTGTAATATTTTGATGATACACAATATTAATACACAATTTCAATTACACAATATCAATACATAATTTCAAATACACAATGTTAATAAATAAAAGACTTGTGTAATCAAACCTTGTGTAAATGACTCGAGCATACATAATGTGCATACTAACGTGTGATATGGACAAAGAATACACTTTATTTCTAAAATTTAACCGATATGTACACATTTTCAATTAATATGTATTTATCACGCAATCACAAACAAAACTCGACACATTAATATGTACATATGTATACATATTTCATACTCAACAAGTATTGATTACTGCACATACATATTATTCAGGAAAAAAATTCAGTGATAGGTATTTCGTACACAAGCTTTTTGGTTACACAAGTTTTTTATTTATTAACATTGTGCATTTGAAATTATGTATTAATATTGTGTAATTGAAACTGTGTATTAATATTGTGTAATTAAAACTGTGTATCGTCAAAAGAATACACAAAGTTTAATTAGCTCAACTGGTATAAGGGTGGGATGGAGGGCCAACTCATCCAGAGTTCGATTCCTCCATTTGGCAAAAGGTGTATGCTTTATACACCAAGATACATAAACTACCTACTTACCCTAATAACTCTTAAATAAAATGTAATTCTTTTTTGATAATTTTAGATTTACATCGGTTTAAATTATAGATGCTCATACAATTTTGATCGGACAATGCAAACCAAGGATCCCACAATTTTTTTAGTCCGGTGGAATCCTTTTCGAACACTATACAATTCAATAATATATATCAGATCAACGGATCGGATTTGAAATGAGAATTTATGTATGTCGGATATCCGAGGTAGTAATCTGAAAATATATTTTTATAATTGGAAAATATTTTCAAATAGTCATATCTTTTTTAGATGACTAGGGTGCATTATAAATACCTTTTGGTCATGGGTTTGACTCTCAAAAACAATAAATTTTAAAAAAATCTCAAGTCAATAGTTGCCGGCCATATGCTATGATTTAAGAAAATAAAAAACCCTAATCATCTTCCTTATGTTTTTTACCGTCAAAATCAAACTCAAGAAGAAGAAGTAGTGAGAGCGATCATGGATGAACACCGTTACACTCATAAACAGTAATAGACAGGGAGCTTAGGGCCCGTTTGGTTCCAACTCCGGAAACGAAAACGGAATGAAAACGAATTTAGTTCATATGTATATCCTTATTCATGAAATTTTATGGAATTATTTTTTATGGTTTCATGCAAAATGCACTTGTCTCCCCACATTTTATTACCCTATAGGGTATCAAAAGTAATCAAATTCAACTCTAATTACTACAAACTATAAGGAATGATTGCAAAAACTTTCATGAACAATAGTATACATATGGACTAGATTCGTTTTCATTCCGTTTCCGACTCCGGAGTTCAAACCAAACGGGCCCTTAATCTTCTCCCTAATAGTATCAAGATTTCAAGCATTTAAAATCTTTACTTCTCAAAGCTCAAACTATTTTAGGTAAATTATTAGTTTTTTGCAATTTTGTTTCTCAATCTCAAATTCTCAATATAGTAATAAGTAAATGTCGATTTGAAGTAACTAAAACCTTTCCTTCTTTTTTTTTTTGTTTTTGCCGTCAATCTCATTTTCTTCCCTTGTTTGTTGTTGCAAGTTTTGTGGTTGTGTGTTGGTGCGACACTGTCGAAAGCTGAGATGGATCTTGAAAATTTATTTTTATTTTTTTAATGTTTGTTTGGAACTGTAAATTTTGTTAATCTCATTTTATATGCCGTCAATCTCATTTTCTTCTCAATATAGTGAATGATATGTTACGATTTGAAAATTTGTTTTTGTGCTTCCTCGAAGTTTTATTAAGAAGCATCCGAAATGTGGAATTTTTCCATGTGTGCTGGAAATTGTGAATTTTAATGTACTTGGTTTAGAGTTATGTAGTACAAGTTTACTTTTGGACGCGCTTGAACACGTGAAAATCAAAGGGAAACACGCAAAGTCAAATATGAATAACGCAATGTATTTATGTTCTTTTGCTAAATACGGATATCCGAAGGAAATATTCGATTGGGCACATTCGGATCGGGTATTTGAGATTTTCGAATAATGAGCTTTTTTGGGATAGAGGGACTTGAACCCTCACGGGATACATAATACATATCTTTATTGAAGATTTTTCGGATATCCGATAATGAACACCCCAGTTGCAATAAGTTTCGTTCTTCCAAATACTCCTCAAACTTATGAAAAGTTCAAACTCGTTCACTCAACTACATATTTAAACCATCCAATAAACTTATATTCCAATAGACTTGGTGTTCCTAATCAAACATGTAATAATATATGCCAAAATCGACTTTTTATAATAATATGGAGCTTATAAACAAATAGCGGTTTGTGCAACTTTGAAAATAAAGGATGATTTTGGGCAGATTAGGTAAGATTAAAGATGGTTTTGTAGAATATAGTAAGGAAAAAGTTGGGAGGATAAACACTTGTAGTTAATCATTTATTTTGATACAAGTTTAAGGAGAATGAGGTTATTTCTTAGTAACCGGCAACCCTAAACATTCTACCGGAGTAGAATTGTTGACGGTCTATTATTGAACTATCGATAATTGTTGACGGTCTATAATAGTACCATGAACAATTGTTGACGGTCCATAATTGTACCATGAATAACCGTTGACGGTCCATAATTATGTACAGTTGGTTGACAATTATTATTATTATTATTATTTATTTTGAATTTATTTATTTAAAAAAATCAAATAAAAAGTATTATTTTTAACTAAAAGGTCAAAACAAAAAAATAAAAATTTAGGATTTCCAATTTCAAAGCCGTATCTTATATAAAAAATCCAGCTAAATTACCCCTAATGTTAAGGAGCGTGTTTTGGAGGAAAAATTGGGTTGCTCCTGCTTTGTGATCTGTTTTCTCCTCCAAGTCATCGCAAGAGTCCACCGGAAATTGCGATCTCTCTCCTATGGCGGTTGCCTCGGCGCCTAATTCTATTAGATCCGTCCCTCGCGCTCAAACTATGGAGGTTGATGCCGCCTCCGATTCCTCCTCCGTCGCTGATCACTCTAGTGGCTTACAGCGCTCTCTCAGTCTCCCTAGAGACGCAGATCTTCAGGTTTCCATGGGAATTAAGAATTCTTTCTATTTTTCTGTTTCAGTTTTATACATTCACTTCTTTTTTTCGTTTATCCATAGCAATTGAAAGCACCGACAGACTGATTGTTTGGATCAGTTAGCTCAGTTTTTTTTAAATTTTCGAATCAAGTGTCTGTGTGACTGTGTCAATTTCTTTATCAAGCTGATTGAAATATGGATTTGTGATGCTCGGTGTATGGTTTCGGATAGGTGTTGCCTTCAAAGAGCGAGGAGTATCGGCAGTTGTTCCGTCTTCCGCCTGAAGTAGTAAGTCGCTGGTTTTGAGCTATAGTCTTCTGCTGAGAAAATCGCTACCATTGGTAGATTGAATTGTTTGTGATCGCATTTTATAAATGGCTACGTTTTCATTTTACTGTTCAAATTGGTTAATTGGCTTCACCGCAAGCGTTGCATGTGTATTTTTGCTCATGTTATGTTTCTCTAATGACTCTTGCAGGTTCTTATTCAAGATTTTAATTGTGCCTTACAAGAAAATATTCTTCTTCAGGTCTTACAAGATATACTTGGTTCCTAATGCTCAAATCTGTGCAATATAATTACCTTTTTGTGCATATATTATTGTGTTTATGTGCTAAGCACATTTACTAATCTGGCAACCTCCATCTAAATGACTTATATGTACTGTGCAGGGTCATATGTACCTGTTTGAAGGTTATATATGTTTTTACTCGAACATTTTTGGATTTGAGACAAAGGTATGTTGTCAACAACTATTTCTAAGGCAGTAGTTAGCTCATGCATACATTGGACAATTAGTTTGAGCTTTGGTTTATGGTTATTTTGTGAAAGAAAATCTTCTTATTCTTGGTGGTCTTTCACCCTTTTCCCTTGGCGATGGGAGATTGGTTGAACATTGAATGCTAGTGATCTTTCTGGATGGTTGATTTAAAAGGCTACAAATTTGACGTTTAAAGAACTTCACGTCGTGATGATAATCAATCAAAATTCTCTTATCCAAGTTCATGTTCTACAAACAGAAATAGGTCATTAAACACTCAACGTTCAACATGGCATTCTGGATACTTGGCTGGTAGTAACTATTAGGGCTCGTTTGGTACACGTGCAAGAATCAGATTGAAATCAGGAAACAAAATATAACGAGGAATGACCTAATCCAATTACTGAAACATGTGTTTGATTAGGATTATAAATTAAGATCTTGGGTTGAAAATACATTGATTTGTAAAATAATGGTTGATGGCCGGATTTGCCGATAATAACTCAATGACCTAAAACACTATATTTGGAAAGATAAGTTAGAATGACTCAAACCAATGAAAAAAGTTCAAGAATCAGGGAATGAAAAATGCTAGAATCACTCATTCCATTAGCTTTTTCCTCCCAACAGGGATCAGTTCCAATTCCTTGGTAATCGTGCCAAACGAGCCCTTAAATTACCCTCTTCCATGTAGATGGGAATCAATGACACCTAATTTTTGTGAGAATATCATTTAACCCAATCTCAAGTGAAAAAGGATGAGAAAGAATCCAAGACATAAAATAAATAACTCAATTACCCAGAACATTATTTGTGGAAAAGTTCGCTTTTGTAGATACATTCTATATGGTCTATTACCTATTACCAAATGACAGTCTGCTTTGCTGATTATGTTTTGATATTTATCACCTTTCCAGAAAGTAATCCCTTTCGATGAAATAACATCAGTCCGAAGAGCAAAGACAGCTGGGCTGTTCCCCAACGCCATAGAAATTGTGGCTTCAGGAAAAAAGGTAACAAGATGAAGAAAATGCTTTACTCTTATAAAACTTATAATCTATAAATGTTTCCTGAGTACCTCAACAGTGGACTGGTATTTTAATTGTATTGTTGCATGCTTTGGCAGCACGCATTTGCTTCTTTTTTGTCACGTGATGAAGCCTTCAAGCTTATTGATGAGGGATGGTCTCAACACTCTAATGGTGCCAGAGCAATTGATGATCAGGTTTTTCATTTTTTGAAACTTGCTATCATTGTGAGATATGACTGACAGAGAGTGCCATTTAGATCAGATGAGCTACTTATTTAAACTCGGTTCACAGTTCTTCACCAGAACTGGTTAAAAAGTAGGGTCTGCAAATCTTGTGCAGACAAGCAACGTGCTGCAAAGTAGCTTATAAGATATGATAGCTGCTAACTAAGAACATATTTGTTTGTTTGTTTGTTTTCCAAAGAGGGTTTAAAATGATCGTTCCAGAGTGTACATGTCACTTAGTTAGAACATTGTGATTTCCTTCCAACTTATAGGGATAAACATTGCTGCTGCCTCTTTACAAAAAGCTTTGGTCAGAATCCAAATGCTGGATAAAATATTAAAATGCAAAAGGAGAAAGGAGCATGTGGGTGTTTTCTTAACAGTTGTGGGTGTTCAGCTGGTGTTATGGATTCTCAGACACTTTTTTCTTATTGATAGAAGTTTGTTTGGATGGAAATAGGAGAGGAAAATAAAATGCAATTCATGTGACTATTTCTGGTCATTCTATACTTATGATGATTATTATGTAGCCTTGATTTTGTGTCATATTTTCAGTTTTTCTGATGTTTTTTTTAAGTTTATCCGGCTCTCTGTCGATGTTCTCAACATTCTTGCTGCAGACTATCCAATTTTGTGAATTCTTAGTGAGGTTATGAGGTTGATGATAACCCTCAATGGCTCAATCTCACAGCACCAGATTTTCACTGCCTTATCTAAATGAATAGTAAACAGCAAGCAGCACAGAGTAGCCAACAGCTCGTCGAACCTCAATGTACCAACACAGTAGTTATATAGGTTAAAAAATCAGCAAAACAAATATAAGAAAAGAGAAGATTTAGGCAAGAAAGCTAAAAGTGAAGGAAAGTATTAAAATTCTCTGCAAATACAAACGATTCGCAAAGATTGCTAGATACCCTTTCCCCATTTACCATTCCTTATCTATATACATCAATTAACCTCTGTTCTTCCCCCCTTTTCACCCTTGCCCAACTCTTGCCTTTTTTGTACGTTCGCATTGTGCATTGGCCACTTAAGAATGGCGTTGAAGTCTACTTGTACCTTGTACATATACTTCTATAATTCCGGTGATTTAGGTAAGACATGAAGTCATAACATTATTGTATCTTGGTGTAGTCAATATTCTTGTCTTCTTGACGATGACTATGCCTGGAACTGTAACTTTGTTAGAGTTGTTACTTATCAAAATCAAAATGGCTATAGATAGCTTAGTGTACTGCTATATAAGAATTCAGGTTATTTTGCTCATGTGAGTTGTGACTGACCAATGGTGCCTCTTCATACCTACTTTAGGATTCCAATTCTGAAATTGGCAGCCAATCACGTGGAACTATGCCAACTGAAAAATCAAAAAACTCCGAGTCACAGCTCAATTTCTCAGAGAATGAAGAAAGGTATTTATCATGTATATCTTAGATTTTCTAAATCATGAAAGTTCATTATCTTTTTTTTCATGATGCCTGGACATGTTTGCATCAGAGAGTTGGATCAACCAATTGTAGAAGATAGGAAGCTTCTTCAGTATAACAACGATGATAATATGGATCCAAGTACCTCGGGGGCTCAAGAAAATCTGGACAAGGATCAAATTCTTGAAATTCATGCAGACTCATCAATGCCTGAGAGATCTAACAAGTGGGAAGTAGAAACTTTGGATGGTCCAGAAAGTAATTCCAGAACAATCTAATCTGTTAATAAATCTTATGATCCTCTTGTATCCCTTCCCTTCTCTTTCTCTGCTTTTTGTTATCTTTGAGCTTGACTAAGATAGGATATTTCATTTATGTTTTAGCTAGTGAAAAATTTTCCATGAGTATTTAGGCTTGAAGCTTTTAGAGCTCACTTCAACTTTTTCCTCTAATTGCATATTCTGTTGTTCATTTCCTATGCAGTACCCAAACATTACACCAAAGTTGCAGAGTCCAAATTCCCGGTACAATTAACTTTCTTTATATTTATATGAATGCTGGAGGGTTATATTTGTTTCATTGATATATCTTGCTTATGCTCTCATGATATTATATCATTTGCAGCTTCCTTAATCTATTTTGTGGTGTTTGACATGTTCTTGATGCAGATAGAGGTAGAGGACATCTTCAGTTTATTCTTCTCTGATGATGCAATTGGTTTTGTTGAATCATTTCGCAAACGGTGTGGAGACAAGGGTATCGGACATAAATTTTGTTTAAGATTTAGTTTATCTCATGATGCAATTGGTTTTGTTGAATCAGTCCCACTATAACTGTCTAGGATGGATTTCTCTTTTTGCTTTTCCCTTGAAGGAACGGTCTAATTTATCACTCTATTTGAGATAAATTCGATAAAATGATTAAGGTGGAAATGTACAAATTTTTGATGTGCTGAAACTCTCTTTTTTCTTTTCCCATGAAGGAAATGTCTGTTTTCTTGAGTTATAATGTTTGATTCTGCAACATAATATTAATCTTCTTATCAGATTTTAAGTGCACCAAATGGCAGAGTCATGACAAACTAGGGCGCACCCGAGAGATCTCCTTTCAGCATCCAATAAAAGTATATTTTGGTATGCTGTAGTGGAGCCCAACCTACATATTCTTTTTATGTTGCTACGAGCAATCAAACTAAAAGCTGATTATGTTTGTTGCTAATTAGGTGCAAAATGTGGTGGCTGCAAGGAGGTTCAATCATATCGAGTTTACAAAAACAGGTAGTTGAGTCCCTCTAAATCTCTGCCTTAACAGCTATTTTTTCAATTGACCTACATAATTTGCTCTAATTTTGTACCATTTTACAGTCCGGAGCTGAGCCAGTTGGTTCTTCCTGTACTTTTTGCTAACAGCTTACCATTTTTATGCTACTCATTGCTGTTTGATATTATTAAATTCTCTATTCTTGGCAGCCACTTAGTTATCCAGACATCACAAGAAGTCAGTGATGTTCCATATGCAGATTATTTTCAAGTAGAGGTACTTTCTTGCTCAGTCTTGCTAATGAGTGCATGTTGAAAAGTCATCTAGATTTTGCTGCTTTTTTTTAACCAGTATAGATAAAGAATACTAAATGGAATCTTAAATTGCTGATGATGCTCACTCTGCTTAGCAAATCCGACTGTCAGCCTCTGATTATTTTGCCAAATATATATTTTTATTTTCATTTCATGGCCCACCAAATATTGCTCTGATTTAAAAAAAAAATCCCATTTGTACTCATTTAATATCGTTTGTCAACTAATATTGTTTACTACTGTTGTGAACTAGTCTACAGCAACAATTATTGGTGAATACTTTTGGCATCCCAATCAGGAGGAGCTATGGACAGAGAAAACATTGTATACTAGAGTTTTGCAACAATGTCTCTGATTTGGTCCCAGAAATAGGATAGAGTCTAAGGTCTAGACACACAAGAACACTCTTATGATATATTGTGAATTGATTGATAGGTGATAGCAGACTCGTCGTTGACAGAGGTTCCTCCTAGGTTAACATGTAAACCGTCTTGGTTTAACGTACACCCTTCTTAACAATATTCTGCCTTTTTTTTGACTTTGATGGTATGAGTGGGAGGTGAGAGTGGGTAATGAGGGATGGTTTGAGTTAGGCCAATGAGCCGTGGGGGACTGATCTAGAAGGATTGGGTTAGGAGGGAATTATAAAGTCGTAAACATGATGATTTATGTGGAAATTTAGTTAGCAATTGGGAAGTGTTCATATTTTTATGCGTAAACTTCTTGTTACCTTATTGGAAGGATTGGTTTGTATACTCGAGTATAATTGCATCGCTTGTCTGTAACCAATCTCCTCTCTAGATCCCGTCAAAGTAGGATTTCATTGAAATTTGAAACCATTATTTAGTTGACTGATTTTTTCCTTTGTTATTCTATCTTCCGTCTTATTCTTTCCCACTGAATCCAATGCCAGGGATTGTGGGACGTCCAAAAAGATATCAGTGGGTCCAAAGATGGTTGTATTTTGCGAGTTTATGTCAATGTGGCTTTCTCCAAGAGAACTGTCTGGAAAAGTAAGCTTCTGATACAGGATAAGTTCTTCCATTTGACTGTTCTTTTCTAGTTTCCCACTTTCATTACTTGCGGAAGTATGTGAAATGCAGGGAGCTGTTGCTGTTTGATTTTTCTTAATTCTTAGCTGTTGGCATTTGGCAAGTTTTGTTTTACCATATTTTCTCTCTTTTCCATAAAACATGCAGTTGATGACATGGGAAATCTTAAATATTTAAGAATTATGTTTTGTTCGTTTGTTTTTCACTATCTTTTTATTCAGTCAGTAAGTCGATTATTTTGATGCTATCTTCTGTATGCAACTACTTCACAGGTAAGATAGAACAATCAACAATGGAAGAATGTCGTGATGCTTATTCTGCTTGGATCGAACTCGTATACCCTTTCTTCCAACTCTCTAAATCCACAACATTTCATTTTTTCTCTAAATTTGTTAATTACTTACTGATGCACGAGACAAACTCTCCTTTCCAGGCTCATGAGCTATTGAAGCAGAAAAAACTTGAAAAAACAGAAGGTGGTAATTCCGTAATTCTAATTTCAGTTTCTGCAGGTTTTAAATATACAATCTCTTGGGCTCATAATGAATCGATTCTACTTGTGGTATTTAGAAGGCATGACCAGAGTCGGGGCTGGGAAAACTCCTGTTAAGAGCTCTGAGCCAATTCCGGAACCTTCAGGAAGCTTGCGTGAAGAAAGCAGAGTCACAGATGCATCACGCGACCTGATTTCTCAACAACAGAATGAGAATTTCTTTGAACGCGGCTTGTTTTATATTACTGCAATCACTTCGGTACTTGGAGCAGTATCAGCAAAATTCTCTTCTTCGTTTAAGAACCAAGGGGACCGTCAAAGACTGTCAATTATTGCTTTTGCACTCATCCTTGTTTTGATGCAGGTATGTCTGTTTTTTTTACCAAATAATTGATTCAGTGAACGAAAATACACATTATGCTCAATCACTAAACCTACTCCGCTAATATCAAAAGTAGCTTGTAGTCACAGCGGGATATTTTTGCTGGTTTTCATAACTACCATACAGTTTTAGATTTTTAGATACGTTTGATTGCTGCAGGTTAACCATTGATGTGGTAAAGCAAGTTTTCTGCTTGATTAGACTCAGCTTTACTGTATTTTAAGTCTTAGTTAAAAGCCTAATCTGTGTCATTTTCGTATCACAGCTCAGCATAGTTGTGATATTGAGCAGACCTCAACAAATTTATGTAGTACCTCAAGCGAACCCAGCAAATGCATTGAACTTCGGGGGCCATGTACGAGGAATGGAGTCCATGGCTTGGCTGCAAAAGCGTATTCACCTACTCAAGGATGAGATGTTGATAGTCGAGGTTCAGCTTGAAAGGATGAAACATGAACAAATATTGTTGAAGGCACAACTGAAGGAACTTGAGCATCTACGCGACAATCAAAGATGATAAAGGTACGTCTTTGTGTCGGAAAAACTAGAAGAAGAAGAAATGTCTTTGAGCTCGAGACTCCGCCATAACTACTAATATGATGCTTTGTGTCTGATTGTGCATTCTAAATCTAGAATGACTGGCTGGCGGCTCCTGTTGGTTTGAGCCAATTATGAAGCATGTCTAAATATGACAGGAAGAATCTGAAAATTAACTCATGGATGTTTCATCATAGAGAGACTATGAACAGGATGACAATCTCTGCTATGGCATTTACGGTAGGATGAAGCTAATATGTAATTTAACTTCCTTCTTTTTTCCGTTTGGTGGAGTACCTTTTTTTCCATTGCGAAATGTGTACTGTATTTGTATATCTGTTTTATAGGTGTACACTGTACAATGGTAAAAGAATACCATATTGTTGTGATTTTCGGCGAGCTACTTAGGGAATAGAGAGAAGACAAAACGTTTTCTGATTTTAATATAACACATACGAGTTATCTTATTAAGTTAAACAATTCATATTGATTTGGATTGAACTAACTTAGGTTATCATGTATCGTACATGGGTGTTCATTTTTGGGTTTGGACCGATATTTTACATTGGGTCTGGTCGAAGAAAACTATTTGGCCGGATTATAACCACTTTTTCAGTTCCGGTCTGAATCAAAACCAGTTCAACTCTAGATCCAACCCATTGAATTTTTTTGTTCAGACCGGTCCAATTCGGTTCAACTCCGAACCTGAACCGATAAACAATCCTAAAATGGACCTGAATATTTAATCACATGAAGCATGGGTGATGCCAACAAAAGTCACCCCAACCTGAACCGATAATCTCGTCATTTATTAATGAAATTGTTGTATCGTTTAATTTTAAAATTTAAAATTAATTGGTTATAATAGGAGTTACAAACCGACCTAAAAGCATTTGGGTAAAATGGGGGAGTATGTATATTTTGTAACCATGAGCATGTAAAGGGCCCCAAGTTAATAATGCGTACAAAATAGGCCCCTCTATATTAGACAAAAAAGATTTATTAAAATAAGGAGAGGATATTAAGGAAATTAGAAGATTCTTCTCTCTCCTATTTATAATCAATTAATTATATTAAATCGGGTAACTAAATATTCTTCTCCTATTTATAATCAATTAACTGTATTAAATCGGTTAACTCAATATTAATACACAATTTCAGTTACATAATGTTAATACATAATTTTAATTACATAAGTTTTGTTTGTTTATATTAAGTACACAAGTCTGTCATTTACACAAGCTTGGTTACACAAGTCCGTCATTTACACATGGTTTGTTTACATAACGTCCGTCATTTACACATGGTTTGGTTACATAAGTTCGTCGTTTACACAAGATTTGGTTACATAAATCCGTCGTCTACACAAAATTTGGTTACATAAGTCCGTTATTTACACAAGATTTGGATACACAAGTCTGTCATTTACACATAGTTTGTTACATAAGTCTGTCGTTTACACAAGTTTTGTTTCATAAGTCTGTCCTTTACACATGGTTTGTTTACATAAGTCCGTCATTTACACATGGTTTGGTTACATAAGTCCGTCGTTTACACAAGATTTAGTTACATAAGTCCGTCGTTTACACAAAATTTAATTACATAAGTCCGTCGTTTACAAGCCGTAGATAATCCTGTTCTCCGCTGTTAGGAAATATTTATCAGATAACCTTGCAAAAAACCTAAGTTCATCAACACATTGTAAAAGCCGAATGCACTGTTTGAAGATTACATGCCTTGAGCCTATAACATTCACATGCTTTACTTATCCAGCCACCTGCTTCAGTGGGACGCAGAGATTTGAAACCAGGTCCACCTTGTAGATAAAGTAGGAAGGGCAAAGATTGTTCCTCTTTCCCAACTGCAGCAAAGATATTCGTTAATCAACTTGAGCAAAGGCCAGAATCTGAATAGTTTTCAAATTTAATCAGTATTTTCCCAAATCATTATCCTTGAGCTTAGTTGTATTGTTAAAAAAATGGCTTGTTTTTAGTATATCCCATTGAATGTTAGTCATCAACCTTTATAAAAGCAGTGATAACTTTAAAAATTCTTCCAATTCCATCTACATAATAGGGGCTTTTGATTGAAAAGTCAAACTATCACAATTCAAAATTTCATAAACTTGCAAAATGCTCAATTGTGTCAATTCAAACCCAAAAGTAATTAGCTTTAACATAACTACAAAACTGATGAATTGACAATTAAAAAGACGAGATGACAATGAATATTGATGCCGAGGATAACGCGACTTAACCTTGTTCTCCCTCTCGTCGCAACCGCCAAAGCACGATATGCGACCTCCCGCACAGCAGACCTCGACGCGGAGCCGATGTCGACGAGGAAGAATGGCTGAGTTGGAGCTTTTTGAGCGATTGGAGAAGTTTCGAGGAGTAGATTTATCCGCGCCAACGCCTCCAATTCGCCTTCTTCTCACTCGTCTCTGTCGTCGGCTGCTGGAGGAACGTCGCCGCTCCGGCGCTCTTTGACTTCGGCTGCCACTAGCGAGATGAAGAAGGCGCTGAGATTGCGATCTTCGACTTCCGGCTTAGGGTTGAAGAGAGGAGGGAGTATTCCGAAGGCTGAGAATGGTTCAATTAGTAAGGTCAAATAATACAGTTACCAAATTTAATTTAACGGTTTCCTTATTTTTAGCCTAATTAATATATTCAAAATATTAATTATCTTTTAACTATTACCTTAAATACCTAATTAAGATTCTTTTTTCATCTTATTTATCTTTTTATTTTAATTGTTAATATTAGGGGCCTTGTTTGTATTCTAGAAAAAATAGTTACCCTACTAGCTTAATCTTCTCAAAGCATTTTGGGAAGAGCAAATTACTTATAATAATTTTTGCATCTATTTTTGTGTATATTAATTTTAATTTTAATGAAAAAAACGAGTCTATATAATTTAAATTAGCTAAAAAATACTTCAGATAAAAAAAGAAAGTGAAAATTTTCTTCATGTTTAAATTTAGAAAACCCACCTTAGGCTATAAAACCAAAGAAATTCCACTTGTAGATAAGTTCATTGTACCAATTTCTTTTGAGAAAATAAAAAATTTCTTAGGATAACTCATCAACATGTTTATTTACAACGAATTTATTCAATATGTATTTTACATTTTAACCTATATTCAATACTAGCTTCGTAAACTCAACGGGTCACGTCCTCCCTCCGCCCCTCCCAGCTACACCAATGCACCCACCTATATATTAGACTTATTATAACTTTATAATCAACACGAGAACATTTTCACAATTAAAATTTAGACCTTTTATCACTATTACTCTATTAAAAGTACTCATCATATAAATTCATTTAGTAAATATACCCTTATTGAGCTCATTTTTTTTATTAGGTGAAATTATATATATGGTAAAATTAAAGGGTTTACAAAACAAAGCCTACAAAAAAGAGCTTATTTAACCCAATTCTTTTAAATCTATTTTTAATTGGATAAAACACACCATCCAATAAAAACACGATTCATATATTTCATTATACAATCATTCACGACGAAAATATAAGTGGCATACACAACTAGGGTTTATCGATACATATTGCATCATAGTTCGATCTCAAATGCATGCATATGGCTGAATAAGTGGCACAAACAACTATGGTTTGATTAATGTATTTCATTTTACAAGTTTCGTCATGATCACAACCTCGCACGAACCAGATTCTCTTGTTGCGAAGGGAGATAGAGGATTCCCTTGTCTTGAAAACTCTTAACGGTGTCGTATAGGCCTTGTTTCGCCGGTATGAACTTCAAGCCCAAGTCACTGAGTTTTTTGTTCGAAAGCTTGTACGATTCTACTCTTGGATTCACCTCATCTGAGCACCTGCACCGTGTTACATGTGATCACTTCAATACACAAATCTTAACTTTGATTTTTAATGACCAAAATTAACACAATACAAGTAAAATATGGGCCCATTATTATATCCTAGGTATGTTTGGCAATATGTTATAGATCTAATAGTAGGGTTTATGTTAGAACCTTGATTTGGAAATGAAATCTTAATAGTAAATGTATAAACTCTAAACAAATAAGTAGAATGAAAATTAATATTTTTTTAGGAGGAAAGGAAACTACACAAAACTACTCTTAATAACCACTCTTTTGTAATAAATTATCATTTATAAATTTTTAGCATAAAATCACTCTTATTATTTATCTATACGCAATAAACCAAACCTTATACATTTTTTAACATTCCTTACCAAAAAAAAAAAAAGTACATTTTTTAACATTAAACCATACTTAATTTTAATCGTTTACAATTAACCACCCTATACTAATTAAACTTACATTAAATAATTTAAGATTGAATTGTAGACAAGGTAAATTTCATTATTAATATTATCATTAATGGCAATAGTTTGGTTAAGAATTACAATTTATAATAGAAAAAATAATATAAATCATTATTAATGTACAAAATAATCCAAGTTCTAAAAATTACTAACTCGTACACAAATTATCACCTACAAAACCAATTCTAGTACGGTCTCAACTCCGGCTAAATTGATGACTTGGTTGCAAGATTATTTTTTCAAAAAAAAGTACTTTTCATTTGTTTTAGTTGACCAATAACTAGTTATTATATCTGTTTTCATTTTGTAAACAAATTACATAAAATAAAAAAGTTATGAGAAAAAGTTATGGGTTAAAAAATCCCAAAATAGTTATGGAAAAATTGCAATAGAAAGGTTCTAAAACTTTGGAAAAAAGTATTCATGGTAAAAGAAATTTTTGGATAAAAAATAAAGCAAAATTAACGGAAAAAATCTTAAACTTTTCATTTTCTTAGGGTTTTTTTTTTCTTACAAAAAAGGTTGAACTTACCATAAACCAATCCTGAAAAATGTAGGTTTAGGCTTTTTTTAATTGTTTCTCGTTGTTGGTTATACAAAACAATTCGGGTAAAAAAATATAAGTTTAGTTTTTTCCGTATCTTTTTTTTATTGGTTTATTAGGTGATAATATGCGTATGAGTTAGTAATTTTTAAATTTTGGTTTATTTTTTATACATGGTTAATAATTTATATTATTTTCTTGATTGTTTTTCTATTATAAATTATAATACTTAACCAAATTATTGAAACTAATATTAATAATGAAAATTTACCTTATCTACTCTTCATTTTTAAATTATTTGACGAAAAAGCTAAATACACCAGGTTTGAATTACTAACGTCAAATTTAATCGCAATCCGGCAGCGCTTAGTGGGCGCCGGCGCCATCAGCCGGCGCCCAACTTTTTTTTTAAAAAAAAGAAATTTCCAGAAAAAAAAATTATTTATTTATTTGGGCGCCGGCTGATGGCGCCGGCTCCCAGATGAAAAATTTATTCGGAAAAACTGATTCTCTACTTCAAGGGTTCCAAAAAAATAAAAAATTTGGGCGCCGGCGCCATCAGCCGACGTCCAATGTTATTAAAAAAAAAACGCTAGCGCCATTCACCGGCGCCCAAGTTGAGCGCCGGCGTCCAAGTTGAGCGCCGGCGCCTTGCGATTGGTTTTTGCCCTTATGAATTTAAGTTCTGTGTATATAACACGCCCCTTACTTGATGTAACTTAACTAGTATAGGGTGGTTAAGAAATGTGTGGAAGGAGGTTTATAACACAACTCCAAGTAAAACATCTTGCTTCTTTCTAAACTAAACGAAAAAAAATGATTATTTTTCGAACTTATTATCTTAGGGTTTTATTTTTTTTATCACTCAATAGTTTATCTATTAAGAACATCTGTACTCAAATTTGATCAATAACCGTATTTTATATTACGAGAATGAACAAAATTGGACAAGTCTCGCTTAAAGATGTCAAACTATATTATCTCCTATATATAGAAGGGCTATTTTTATTATATATTCTATAGCACTTCACTTGAGAACTGATGCATGTCGTTTCACTTGGCTCAACAATCGCACTTGAAATTACAAGCGAGAATGACTAATATATGAACTAAACTTACCTGAAAGGAACGGGGTACTCCGGAAATAACTTAACCAAAATGTCGCATATCTCGCCACGATGAAGAACACTTTCCGCGCAAAGATACCGACCTGACGCGAAGGGAGACTCGTACACAAGGAGATGAGCTAAGGCAACATCCTTAACATGCACATAGGCTTGCTTAGAGTTTGCATATTTGTGGGTTGACCCGTCTAAGTACTTGAGGATGTGAGCCGTACTAGCGTTCGCCATAGGCTGCAAAAGTGGGCCCAACACCACCACCGGACACACTACAACTAAGTCCACCTCCATCTCTGCCGCGGCCATCCACCCCGCCTGTTCCGCCACCGTCTTCCCGTAGCAATACCAATTCTACATGTCATTTAAACAAAGTTAAGTATATATTGAGCTTCAAGTGTGAATCAAAATAATTGACATTTGAAGTCGTGTCTTAAGGCTGGTAAACCCGATATTCTATTAAATGGGTTAGCCCGAAAACATGATCTAATAACACCGTGAATTCCGATGGACCAAATGACGTGGAGGGTTGCGAACGTTCAAGTATACTCATGTGTTAGATTTTAACTTTCATTGTAACTTCATCCTAAATCCAATTAATAATACGAGGAGTAACACAGACCTTAATTATGTCACACATGGCTTAGTTTCTATTTGTAATCGAAGTGACATGCATCATTCTCACGTTATAAGAATTAAGTTAAGACCTTCATTTTCTTGCAATAATCGAGATCACTCCAACAATTTTCATCTATCACCATATCGGATTTGCGGTTGGGATCCATGTAAATTGTTCCAAATGATGAGGTGAATACGACACGACGAACACTGACCTCCGCTGCGGCTTTGATTATGTTCTTCACCCCATTCACGGCTGGTTTGATCATTATTTCCTACAATTTCATATGCAGAGTAACATCAACATATACATGTCGTCGTTGTTAGAAAGTATAGAAGTTTGTTTGTATACGCAGAGTGAAGAAAAAGGAACTTACAGGATCATCCGTCATAGGAGAAGCAGTGTGGAAAACACCTTCACATCCATCAATGGCCTTTTTGAGGCCCTCGTAATCAAGAAGATGAGCTTTGAAGAGCTTCAATCTTTGTCTTGCCCCTTCCAACTCCCATAAATGTTCATTCTTAGGGTCTTCTACACCACCAAAAGACGTGGGTACATTTAGTTTGGACAACGTTAGGGTTTTGTCATGAGTTCATACTTGAGGTAACTATTTGCTTGGCCTTTTCAGAGACATATTTTTAATTACCGAATGACGTGGAGGCACACGTCCCGTGAACAACGCATACAAGTCTTTTGGTTATATCCTAAAACCAATTGACAATAGGAGAAATAGTTTTAGGACTTATATGTTAGGTTCACACTGATAACTCCATTTTTATTGTTAATTGTTTTATTTATTTAATGATGGAAGACTTAGCATAAAATGTGGTTTTTGTAACTAACAAATATCGATTATATACTATAGATATCTTGTCTTGGTTTGTTGTTATATGTTTGTGTAGGTTATTGTATTTAAACGAAGATATCGGAGATCCAATCACAAAGAAAATCTTTGGCGAAGATCTTGCTACAACAAACAAACAAGAAGATCTTGTTGGAGAAGATAGACGTTTGAAGAGAAGATTTCGGCGAAGATCTCCTTGAAGATATCAAACGGCTATCAAGAGTTTGTTGAGAAGATTTCGTACACACAAACAAAGATTTTGTAGAGCATGAACGTTACAACGACTAAGAAAGCAACGGCTAGAAGAAGGTGCTCCCACAAAAGATATAAAAGAAACCATCGATGAAAGTAGAAGACACCAAGCTTACAAGTGAACATCCAAGTCTTTTTCATTGATCCATGTAACACCCCGAATCCGCGGGACTTGGGGTGCTACGGGTTGGGACCTCACAATGGGTCCCGACTCTTAGCTTGACAACAATTTCACCGGACCTTTCCAACATGGCACAAATAAAGGCAAAAACGTAAATCATTTTTAATGCAAATGATGAGAAACCCAAAAGAATGTAACAACAACTTCAGCCGAGGTACAACTCAACCAAACGCCAAACAAGCGGCACACGAAACGTAGTAACCAAAAGACCAAAACACAAGACAACCCCAACTCAAAACCCTTCCTAAAATGTACGGACCCCGGCTGCCCACCCTTCCGGATCTCTCGGAGCATGCCTAACCTGCAAGGCAACTACAACATTCGGTATAAAACCGTTAGCTCACATTCGAAGCATTAGAATTAAAGGGAAAGGCACAAACACAATTAATTCAACATAGTCACACAACATACTTAAAGCACACAAATCCGGTTTATTATCTTTATTTATTAAGTCATATCCCGTTCTAGTTCAACTTCTTTTGTGACACGAGAATCCTCCGAAACTCGCCTCGGTCCCTTCTTCCGGCAATGGAACGGTCGGATGCCTCCGACCGTCTAACCAGCACGGGCCAGTCGCCGAGATCCCCCTAGCTCTCACGGGGAGCCAGACAGTGATGTCACCGCCCGTTATCATACACTTGGGCCAGATAATATAAAGGTCGGTAATCCTATTTCCGGTTTAGTTGTTATAAACAGTAAAATAATAAACACACACCACCCAACACACAATAATGCTAATACAAAGAATACGAGCTAAGTAAGTCCGGAGACTTACCTCGTCCCAAAGATAAACCCGATAACCACTGCTCATAACTTCCCGTAGGAAGGCACTCAACGCCTGATCAAAACAAGGCACACGATCAACATCTCTCTCACGTGCTAGAAGTCCTTAGACTTCTAGTACCAATGATCTCGCAAGATCATAAACTATAACAACGTACTAGGATAAGCCAAATCTAAACTCCAAAATCCCACAAGATCATACAACTCCAACCTCGAGCCTCAAAATGCTCACAAGATCAACCATATAACTTTAAGCCTTATAACAACCTCACAAGATAACCAAACACCTCAAGTCTTAGCACAATCATAAATCCTCAAAACTCACCTAAGGTTCTAGGCCACTACTTGGCATTCACTCTAAGTTATGCTAGATCCAACCTAGCATGATACTAATATTAAACATAACTAAACCGAGTAAGATCAGAAGCTCGGGGGAGAGGGTACTCACATGGCGTCAAAAGACGGAAGGAGATCTATGGATGTCGATATGGATTTGTTGGCCTTTATCGGGGCGCTTCCAAACCTAATACCAAACTAAGCAAGTTTAGCTCATACGCTAAACTTGAACGGAATATATAATATAGATAAATCTAATAAAAACCCGTTCTCAAAAGCCAACGTTAAAACTCGTTAAACCCTTTCGGGACGAAGATATGAAATCAAACCACTTGGCCGTAAACCCGAGATTACAACTTGAATCATGAACCGAATTTAAAATCCGTAATTATAGTTTCCGGGCAATCTAAACAACATCATACACCCAATGATAAAACTCGTTCTCAAATCCAAGGATAAACAAAACCGTTCAACCATTTTCCGGGCAATTATACCATTTTAGAAATATGGGTCATCTCAGCAATTAAAATTCTGGACCAATTTTGTAATTAATATTCTTTCAAGGTGAAAGAGTAATATCTTGGAAAATCCGGGTAAAAACTGCCACTATAGAAGAGACTGGGTCAAGTTTGTAAATAACATAAAATAACCCCTCTTCAACCTTGCAAGTCGACACCAGGAGGGGAAAAAAGGAGGCGGTGGCAGCTTGCACAGGCGTGCCCGGTGGTGGTCTTGCCGGTCTAGCTCTCCTCGGCGAGAACAGCAGGAGGCGGCTCTTCCCCTGGCTACTAGTGGAGGCGCAACAAAGGGGACGCTCAGATGGAGGTGCGAGAGAGAGAGGGGAGGCTGGGTTCGACCACCAGGGCTCCTCCGTCGTGGTTCCATGCGGCAGGGGCACGACAGCAACGAGAGGAAAAGCGAGGGTAGTTCCAGCAGCTCCAGGAGACGGCAACGGTGGTTCTTTGGCGAAAGGCTGGGCTGCGCAGGGTCTCCGACAACGAGGAGCGATCAGGCGAGGAAAGGAAGGGTCCAATAGGCGAAGGAGGTGGTGAGCAATGTTGTCCCAAGGCCAGTGAGATCGAACCCGGTGTTGTAGTGGTTCCGGGTTTATTGCTCCACTGTATCGGCGCCAGACTCGAAGGGATTGCGGCTGGAGGAGAGGTGGCGAGGTGGTTGCACTGTAGCAGTGAAAGGGAAAAATAGAGCGGCGGCAGGGTCTCTTCTCCGACAAATAGGGCAAAGCAGGAGCGTGAGGGCGAGAGTCGGAATGGCGAGGGAGAAGAGGGTAGCTGAGGTGTGGGAAATGGTTGCCAGAAGGTAGCGCTTGAGAGTGAAAGGGGCTGAGTGAAAATGAGAGAAACAAGGGGTCGGGTAGGATATAGGTTATAGGGTAGAGGCGGCAGCAAGGTGAGGAATCAGGAGGCAGAAGACAGGGAAGAAAAAAGAAACTAGAGAATAAAAATATAACCAAATAACCCAATAGAAAAAACTTGGAACGGGATTTTCGGATCGAATAAATTTTCCGAACTTTTCCGTAAAATAATTTACGGAAAAATGATATAAATAACATTTATATGAATATACTCGTAAAAGTATAATTTATGATATAAAAATCATTCCCGTAAAATATTTAAGCTATAAAAGTATCGATAAAAGGAGAAAAAACAAGAATATCAAAACGAACCCAATATACGGGCCTTACATTATTTCCCCCTAAAAAAAAAGTTTTGTCCCAAAACTTGCTATGCGTCGAACTTTTCGGACCCTAAGGCGGAGGTATGAACTCTCAAACTAAGAAGGCTTAAACCTTCCAATCTATACACACAATCTACTCAAACTACCACCGCAAGATATATCAGGTCCTATAACGTATTCACGCACAGGGCACAAACTACACATAACATCACACATGCACATAACTCAACCAAGGGAAGAGCTAGGTCTAACCTTTTGATTCTATCGATGCTACTAGATCCGCGTAAAACTCAACTAATGATACTACTATCTCTCTTCCAGTTAGCCTCATTGGTTCCTCGTCTGCCACTAGGCCCTCATGATTGACAACATGTCTCGAGTCGTGTATGTACTCTCTCGACTGATACACATGAAACACCGGTTGAAGACCCTCTACTCTCGGCGGCCACGCGAACCGTAAACCACTTTCCCAACTTGCTCTAAGATCTCAAAAAGGTCCGATATATCGGAAGCTCAATTTCTTTCTCGGTTCTCTCTCAATGCAGCGTTTTCATTATGTTTCTCCTTGCTTGTCTCTAACCAAGAAGATCGAACTTTCAATTTACACCGTTGACTTTGGTTCTTGTCAACCATACTTTGATGTTATATTTCCCCAATTCTTGTTGCAAGTTCCAAGTAATGAAGGAAGTACTTTACTTCACCCTACTTCTACTAACGACACACGTATGTTATTACCTTTACGTCGTTCCTCAATACTCAACCAAGACTTCACTTGGAAAATCTCTTGTCCTCTTCAAACCCATCACACCTTGAGGCAAATTCAAAATAGTTGCACGAATGAATTTCCTCTTAACTCTCAACATCTCCATGGTCCATTTTCATCTCTACCAATACTTCATTTTCATCCGGAGTAGTTTAGCCATAGATGGTGATACTTGGAGAATCTCTCCACAAATCCGGTAATGGCCAACACATCTAAGAAAACTTGTAACTTCTTCCACGTTCTTCATGGTTGTCATCCTGAGACAACTTGTCACACAACTTCTCTCTTCTTCGAGAGTAGACTAAAATATCTTATCCGGGGCATTAGCAAGCCCAAATGACATCACTACAAGCTCATGGTGACCATACCTTGTACGGACTGCCGTATTTGTAACATCCTGATCTCGAATTCTCAATTGGTGGCAATCAACCCAAAGACTACTGACCCTTGCAACTGGTCGAGTAGATCATCCATCCGTGGTGAAGGATACTTTTCCTTCATTGTCATCTTGCTCAACTCACTGTAATTAATGTACAACGAAGATAACCGCCTATCTTTTCGCAAACTGGTGTTCTTCATAACAACTTCAAACCAAGAGTTTAAGATATATTCCAATATGAACTTCAAATCAAGAGTTCAAGATAGCATTCGGAGTTCACCATAGCATTTCACTAATTCAAATGAACTCTTTTCAATAAGTTCTTGTAATTGTTTCTTCACTTGCTTCCATAACTCATGTCTCTTCACAAGCGTCATTCCATACGGCGCCTTAGATGTCGGAGGTGCGTCAAGCTCCACATTAGTGGAAAAATTCCACATTCTGACGTATTGGAATCCAAGATATCTCGGTTTTTTTTTTGTCTTTCCTTCTTTCGTCCCATAACATAAGACCGACACAATCTTGTCTTATCACTTTACAAGTGGTCATGCTACTAATGATCTATCCCGATCTGTTGGGGTGACGTCCTTTAAACACGTGTATTGTTCCATCTCTATCTACAATGTTTATCGCCCTCTTTCAGAAATCCTTCATCTCTTGAACTCGAGAGACTTGCTCGAGTCTTCTAACTCTTGTAGCCTTATTTAATTATTTCTTTAACTTAATCCCATTCTTCCTCTTTGATGACATGATTGTAAAAATCTTCTAAGATTTCTCACTTATGTGCAGTCATAAGGGTCCAAATTGTAGGACTTAACTGTGCTTCAAAACAATGAACCTTTTCTTCTTCGCTTTCCATGACATCCCAACATATGGGAGGAGCTCTTCGTATTCTACCTAAGCTTGCATCATTCCTTCGAGTAGGTGTAGAATTTACTTCATTTTCTTATGTAACGTCAAACCGACCGTAGAGGCTCTAACCTCAATATTTCATGTACTCCTTATATATCCCATATCAACAACCTCAAAACTTCGGTCTTATATTACTCTTGTTGGTCACCTTATGCATCTCTCGATATTCCCTGAACAACTTCACAACCGTACAAGTACGCCTTCAGGCAAAATTTCCCAACCACGATCACTGAAAGGTCCACTCATTACTCCACCAAGCACTACATCATAACTCTAAGCTTGTCGCGTTGCCATAATCTAGTTCATCTCTTTCTCGCCATAGCCACCACGTCTCTTCCGTGTGAGTCTAGAAACTTGACTTATCTCTTGCCCGCGGTAACATATCATCCATTTCATACCTTACATCCTCTATATACCCCCATTTACAATTTACATACCATCTCCATGACACCTTACCTTCTTCTTGATTCATTACTTCCCCTTTACCGTGGTCAAACTTTAAAACCTCTAATTCGTGTCGTTCTCCCATATGCTAATTCTGTGACCTACAAAGGTCACATAAGGTCATCCAAATTTCTCTGTATGCCCATAATCTTGTTTACTCATCCCCTTTTACACTCGCCAATAGACAACCCGCACCTGTGCGTTCTCAGTTGTCACCGCATAACTTGTATTTGACCTTCTCCGAAGTCAACGACTTATTATTCTACTACACTTCCATGTTACCATACTCCTGAAGGATACCCTCTCGGGGTACTCTGTCTTAAACTTCACTAGCTCATTTTAGTCTGCTTCAAACTCTACTAGCTCTTTCTACGTTCTTCTCTTCCTTCCACTTCTCTAAGATAACTATATCTTATTTGTCTTGTTGTTTCATATAACTCCCTTTCATAGACTTAACCATTCTTCCTTGATGTCTTTCAAGTGCATCTTCCCAAGGTTTATAGCCCTGCCTAGCATCCACTCGCGTTCCTCTTGGTTGACATCTTAAGTCTCTCGATCAAAGCTCTTCGTTTCATCTTTCATCTTCTTGGGGTCATCATTCATACCCACTTTCTCCTTCTTGGAGTTTCTTAGTCTTATCACCATAATGGAAATCGGTCAACTCCACGTTAATCCCCTTTATGCCCTTCTTCTCATAACTCTGGTAATGTTGTAACTTTACTTTTTGGTACCTCGTAAGCTTAACCTACGGTGTTTTAAATCCTTCTCACATGTTTCGTTCACTTCTCTCATCTTAACTTCAATGCTTAGAAACGTCTAAGGAAAGCTTTGTATCTTAATGGAATCTCACTTTTAACCTTGTTAGAATGTATCTCTCTCCTCCTCGATTCGCATCTTTAGTTGTCCACGCGTCTTCTTGAAGAACTTATGTTTGTTATCCCTATTAGTCTCGTTGTCTTTCTAATCGTGACTTCTTTGTAACCACTTCCACACCTTTGCGTTACTCCCTTTTCTTGTATGTTCCCCATCTCAATTTCTCTTAAGTTGTCCCGAGTTTTCTTTCACTTGGTTGTCCTTCGTTTACGTCATCTCTAATCCTTCTCTTCGACATCTCTTTAAAGGAATACGAGAAACTCCAAGGTGTTTGTCCGAACGTAACGCTCAAACTCAATACTTGAGCATATCCGTCCTCGTATGTACACTATCCTAAGTCGAACGACGTCGTCCAAGGATGATGATATCATACTATCATCTTAGCTAAAAGGTCCCACAACTTCATATGCTACTATATATATAAGAATACTTATACATAACTGTATAAGTCCTAAGTCCATATTACTACTAATATCACGCATTCGGCATTCCATTACAACAATACAAGGATTAAAACATATAATCGTTCACATAGACAACTATACACACAAATCATGTTCATCATGCAACTACAATCCACATATAATAATAGTCCAAAAACATCCTAAGTCCACGATACATATCTACATATATACATATATACTAAAAATCTAATAAACTATGCTGCCGAGATCCGCGGAAGGAGTGGTGGTCCGTACATTCTACCCCGACTCATGCATGTGATTTTGAAAACAAAAACTCAGAACCCGCGGGGTTCTGTTTATTCCTTATTCGGCCTTTAGAAGATTACGAGTGCCATTGTTGTCAACCTAGGGCTCTGATACCACTTTTGTAACACCCCGAATCCGCGGGACTTGGGGTGCTACGGGTTGGGACCTCACAATGGGTCCCGACTCTTAGCTTGACAACAATTTCACCGGACCTTTCCAACATGGCACAAATAAAGGCAAAAACGTAAATCATTTTTAATGCAAATGATGAGAAACCCAAAAGAATGTAACAACAACTTCAGCCGAGGTACAACTCAACCAAACGCCAAACAAGCGGCACACGAAACGTAGTAACCAAAAGACCAAAACACAAGACAACCCCAACTCAAAACCCTTCCTAAAATGTACGGACCCCGGCTGCCCACCCTTCCGGATCTCTCGGAGCATGCCTAACCTGCAAGGCAACTACAACATTCGGTATAAAACCGTTAGCTCACATTCGAAGCATTAGAATTAAAGGGAAAGGCACAAACACAATTAATTCAACATAGTCACACAACATACTTAAAGCACACAAATCCGGTTTATTATCTTTATTTATTAAGTCATATCCCGTTCTAGTTCAACTTCTTTTGTGACACGAGAATCCTCCGAAACTCGCCTCGGTCCCTTCTTCCGGCAATGGAACGGTCGGATGCCTCCGACCGTCTAACCAGCACGGGCCAGTCGCCGAGATCCCCCTAGCTCTCACGGGGAGCCAGACAGTGATGTCACCGCCCGTTATCATACACTTGGGCCAGATAATATAAAGGTCGGTAATCCTATTTCCGGTTTAGTTGTTATAAACAGTAAAATAATAAACACACACCACCCAACACACAATAATGCTAATACAAAGAATACGAGCTAAGTAAGTCCGGAGACTTACCTCGTCCCAAAGATAAACCCGATAACCACTGCTCATAACTTCCCGTAGGAAGGCACTCAACGCCTGATCAAAACAAGGCACACGATCAACATCTCTCTCACGTGCTAGAAGTCCTTAGACTTCTAGTACCAATGATCTCGCAAGATCATAAACTATAACAACGTACTAGGATAAGCCAAATCTAAACTCCAAAATCCCACAAGATCATACAACTCCAACCTCGAGCCTCAAAATGCTCACAAGATCAACCATATAACTTTAAGCCTTATAACAACCTCACAAGATAACCAAACACCTCAAGTCTTAGCACAATCATAAATCCTCAAAACTCACCTAAGGTTCTAGGCCACTACTTGGCATTCACTCTAAGTTATGCTAGATCCAACCTAGCATGATACTAATATTAAACATAACTAAACCGAGTAAGATCAGAAGCTCGGGGGAGAGGGTACTCACATGGCGTCAAAAGACGGAAGGAGATCTATGGATGTCGATATGGATTTGTTGGCCTTTATCGGGGCGCTTCCAAACCTAATACCAAACTAAGCAAGTTTAGCTCATACGCTAAACTTGAACGGAATATATAATATAGATAAATCTAATAAAAACCCGTTCTCAAAAGCCAACGTTAAAACTCGTTAAACCCTTTCGGGACGAAGATATGAAATCAAACCACTTGGCCGTAAACCCGAGATTACAACTTGAATCATGAACCGAATTTAAAATCCGTAATTATAGTTTCCGGGCAATCTAAACAACATCATACACCCAATGATAAAACTCGTTCTCAAATCCAAGGATAAACAAAACCGTTCAACCATTTTCCGGGCAATTATACCATTTTAGAAATATGGGTCATCTCAGCAATTAAAATTCTGGACCAATTTTGTAATTAATATTCTTTCAAGGTGAAAGAGTAATATCTTGGAAAATCCGGGTAAAAACTGCCACTATAGAAGAGACTGGGTCAAGTTTGTAAATAACATAAAATAACCCCTCTTCAACCTTGCAAGTCGACACCAGGAGGGGAAAAAAGGAGGCGGTGGCAGCTTGCACAGGCGTGCCCGGTGGTGGTCTTGCCGGTCTAGCTCTCCTCGGCGAGAACAGCAGGAGGCGGCTCTTCCCCTGGCTACTAGTGGAGGCGCAACAAAGGGGACGCTCAGATGGAGGTGCGAGAGAGAGAGGGGAGGCTGGGTTCGACCACCAGGGCTCCTCCGTCGTGGTTCCATGCGGCAGGGGCACGACAGCAACGAGAGGAAAAGCGAGGGTAGTTCCAGCAGCTCCAGGAGACGGCAACGGTGGTTCTTTGGCGAAAGGCTGGGCTGCGCAGGGTCTCCGACAACGAGGAGCGATCAGGCGAGGAAAGGAAGGGTCCAATAGGCGAAGGAGGTGGTGAGCAATGTTGTCCCAAGGCCAGTGAGATCGAACCCGGTGCTGTAGTGGTTCCGGGTTTATTGCTCCACTGTATCGGCGCCAGACTCGAAGGGATTGCGGCTGGAGGAGAGGTGGCGAGGTGGTTGCACTGTAGCAGTGAAAGGGAAAAATAGAGCGGCGGCAGGGTCTCTTCTCCGACAAATAGGGCAAAGCAGGAGCGTGAGGGCGAGAGTCGGAATGGCGAGGGAGAAGAGGGTAGCTGAGGTGTGGGAAATGGTTGCCAGAAGGTAGCGCTTGAGAGTGAAAGGGGCTGAGTGAAAATGAGAGAAACAAGGGGTCGGGTAGGATATAGGTTATAGGGTAGAGGCGGCAGCAAGGTGAGGAATCAGGAGGCAGAAGACAGGGAAGAAAAAAGAAACTAGAGAATAAAAATATAACCAAATAACCCAATAGAAAAAACTTGGAACGGGATTTTCGGATCGAATAAATTTTCCGAACTTTTCCGTAAAATAATTTACGGAAAAATGATATAAATAACATTTATATGAATATACTCGTAAAAGTATAATTTATGATATAAAAATCATTCCCGTAAAATATTTAAGCTATAAAAGTATCGATAAAAGGAGAAAAAACAAGAATATCAAAACGAACCCAATATACGGGCCTTACATTATTTCCCCCTAAAAAAAAAGTTTTGTCCCAAAACTTGCTATGCGTCGAACTTTTCGGACCCTAAGGCGGAGGTATGAACTCTCAAACTAAGAAGGCTTAAACCTTCCAATCTATACACACAATCTACTCAAACTACCACCGCAAGATATATCAGGTCCTATAACGTATTCACGCACAGGGCACAAACTACACATAACATCACACATGCACATAACTCAACCAAGGGAAGAGCTAGGTCTAACCTTTTGATTCTATCGATGCTACTAGATCCGCGTAAAACTCAACTAATGATACTACTATCTCTCTTCCAGTTAGCCTCATTGGTTCCTCGTCTGCCACTAGGCCCTCATGATTGACAACATGTCTCGAGTCGTGTATGTACTCTCTCGACTGATACACATGAAACACCGGTTGAAGACCCTCTACTCTCGGCGGCCACGCGAACCGTAAACCACTTTCCCAACTTGCTCTAAGATCTCAAAAAGGTCCGATATATCGGAAGCTCAATTTCTTTCTCGGTTCTCTCTCAATGCAGCGTTTTCATTATGTTTCTCCTTGCTTGTCTCTAACCAAGAAGATCGAACTTTCAATTTACACCGTTGACTTTGGTTCTTGTCAACCATACTTTGATGTTATATTTCCCCAATTCTTGTTGCAAGTTCCAAGTAATGAAGGAAGTACTTTACTTCACCCTACTTCTACTAACGACACACGTATGTTATTACCTTTACGTCGTTCCTCAATACTCAACCAAGACTTCACTTGGAAAATCTCTTGTCCTCTTCAAACCCATCACACCTTGAGGCAAATTCAAAATAGTTGCACGAATGAATTTCCTCTTAACTCTCAACATCTCCATGGTCCATTTTCATCTCTACCAATACTTCATTTTCATCCGGAGTAGTTTAGCCATAGATGGTGATACTTGGAGAATCTCTCCACAAATCCGGTAATGGCCAACACATCTAAGAAAACTTGTAACTTCTTCCACGTTCTTCATGGTTGTCATCCTGAGACAACTTGTCACACAACTTCTCTCTTCTTCGAGAGTAGACTAAAATATCTTATCCGGGGCATTAGCAAGCCCAAATGACATCACTACAAGCTCATGGTGACCATACCTTGTACGGACTGCCGTATTTGTAACATCCTGATCTCGAATTCTCAATTGGTGGCAATCAACCCAAAGACTACTGACCCTTGCAACTGGTCGAGTAGATCATCCATCCGTGGTGAAGGATACTTTTCCTTCATTGTCATCTTGCTCAACTCACTGTAATTAATGTACAACGAAGATAACCGCCTATCTTTTCGCAAACTGGTGTTCTTCATAACAACTTCAAACCAAGAGTTTAAGATATATTCCAATATGAACTTCAAATCAAGAGTTCAAGATAGCATTCGGAGTTCACCATAGCATTTCACTAATTCAAATGAACTCTTTTCAATAAGTTCTTGTAATTGTTTCTTCACTTGCTTCCATAACTCATGTCTCTTCACAAGCGTCATTCCATACGGCGCCTTAGATGTCGGAGGTGCGTCAAGCTCCACATTAGTGGAAAAATTCCACATTCTGACGTATTGGAATCCAAGATATCTCGGTTTTTTTTTTGTCTTTCCTTCTTTCGTCCCATAACATAAGACCGACACAATCTTGTCTTATCACTTTACAAGTGGTCATGCTACTAATGATCTATCCCGATCTGTTGGGGTGACGTCCTTTAAACACGTGTATTGTTCCATCTCTATCTACAATGTTTATCGCCCTCTTTCAGAAATCCTTCATCTCTTGAACTCGAGAGACTTGCTCGAGTCTTCTAACTCTTGTAGCCTTATTTAATTATTTCTTTAACTTAATCCCATTCTTCCTCTTTGATGACATGATTGTAAAAATCTTCTAAGATTTCTCACTTATGTGCAGTCATAAGGGTCCAAATTGTAGGACTTAACTGTGCTTCAAAACAATGAACCTTTTCTTCTTCGCTTTCCATGACATCCCAACATATGGGAGGAGCTCTTCGTATTCTACCTAAGCTTGCATCATTCCTTCGAGTAGGTGTAGAATTTACTTCATTTTCTTATGTAACGTCAAACCGACCGTAGAGGCTCTAACCTCAATATTTCATGTACTCCTTATATATCCCATATCAACAACCTCAAAACTTCGGTCTTATATTACTCTTGTTGGTCACCTTATGCATCTCTCGATATTCCCTGAACAACTTCACAACCGTACAAGTACGCCTTCAGGCAAAATTTCCCAACCACGATCACTGAAAGGTCCACTCATTACTCCACCAAGCACTACATCATAACTCTAAGCTTGTCGCGTTGCCATAATCTAGTTCATCTCTTTCTCGCCATAGCCACCACGTCTCTTCCGTGTGAGTCTAGAAACTTGACTTATCTCTTGCCCGCGGTAACATATCATCCATTTCATACCTTACATCCTCTATATACCCCCATTTACAATTTACATACCATCTCCATGACACCTTACCTTCTTCTTGATTCATTACTTCCCCTTTACCGTGGTCAAACTTTAAAACCTCTAATTCGTGTCGTTCTCCCATATGCTAATTCTGTGACCTACAAAGGTCACATAAGGTCATCCAAATTTCTCTGTATGCCCATAATCTTGTTTACTCATCCCCTTTTACACTCGCCAATAGACAACCCGCACCTGTGCGTTCTCAGTTGTCACCGCATAACTTGTATTTGACCTTCTCCGAAGTCAACGACTTATTATTCTACTACACTTCCATGTTACCATACTCCTGAAGGATACCCTCTCGGGGTACTCTGTCTTAAACTTCACTAGCTCATTTTAGTCTGCTTCAAACTCTACTAGCTCTTTCTACGTTCTTCTCTTCCTTCCACTTCTCTAAGATAACTATATCTTATTTGTCTTGTTGTTTCATATAACTCCCTTTCATAGACTTAACCATTCTTCCTTGATGTCTTTCAAGTGCATCTTCCCAAGGTTTATAGCCCTGCCTAGCATCCACTCGCGTTCCTCTTGGTTGACATCTTAAGTCTCTCGATCAAAGCTCTTCGTTTCATCTTTCATCTTCTTGGGGTCATCATTCATACCCACTTTCTCCTTCTTGGAGTTTCTTAGTCTTATCACCATAATGGAAATCGGTCAACTCCACGTTAATCCCCTTTATGCCCTTCTTCTCATAACTCTGGTAATGTTGTAACTTTACTTTTTGGTACCTCGTAAGCTTAACCTACGGTGTTTTAAATCCTTCTCACATGTTTCGTTCACTTCTCTCATCTTAACTTCAATGCTTAGAAACGTCTAAGGAAAGCTTTGTATCTTAATGGAATCTCACTTTTAACCTTGTTAGAATGTATCTCTCTCCTCCTCGATTCGCATCTTTAGTTGTCCACGCGTCTTCTTGAAGAACTTATGTTTGTTATCCCTATTAGTCTCGTTGTCTTTCTAATCGTGACTTCTTTGTAACCACTTCCACACCTTTGCGTTACTCCCTTTTCTTGTATGTTCCCCATCTCAATTTCTCTTAAGTTGTCCCGAGTTTTCTTTCACTTGGTTGTCCTTCGTTTACGTCATCTCTAATCCTTCTCTTCGACATCTCTTTAAAGGAATACGAGAAACTCCAAGGTGTTTGTCCGAACGTAACGCTCAAACTCAATACTTGAGCATATCCGTCCTCGTATGTACACTATCCTAAGTCGAACGACGTCGTCCAAGGATGATGATATCATACTATCATCTTAGCTAAAAGGTCCCACAACTTCATATGCTACTATATATATAAGAATACTTATACATAACTGTATAAGTCCTAAGTCCATATTACTACTAATATCACGCATTCGGCATTCCATTACAACAATACAAGGATTAAAACATATAATCGTTCACATAGACAACTATACACACAAATCATGTTCATCATGCAACTACAATCCACATATAATAATAGTCCAAAAACATCCTAAGTCCACGATACATATCTACATATATACATATATACTAAAAATCTAATAAACTATGCTGCCGAGATCCGCGGAAGGAGTGGTGGTCCGTACATTCTACCCCGACTCATGCATGTGATTTTGAAAACAAAAACTCAGAACCCGCGGGGTTCTGTTTATTCCTTATTCGGCCTTTAGAAGATTACGAGTGCCATTGTTGTCAACCTAGGGCTCTGATACCACTTTTGTAACACCCCGAATCCGCGGGACTTGGGGTGCTACGGGTTGGGACCTCACAATGGGTCCCGACTCTTAGCTTGACAACAATTTCACCGGACCTTTCCAACATGGCACAAATAAAGGCAAAAACGTAAATCATTTTTAATGCAAATGATGAGAAACCCAAAAGAATGTAACAACAACTTCAGCCGAGGTACAACTCAACCAAACGCCAAACAAGCGGCACACGAAACGTAGTAACCAAAAGACCAAAACACAAGACAACCCCAACTCAAAACCCTTCCTAAAATGTACGGACCCCGGCTGCCCACCCTTCCGGATCTCTCGGAGCATGCCTAACCTGCAAGGCAACTACAACATTCGGTATAAAACCGTTAGCTCACATTCGAAGCATTAGAATTAAAGGGAAAGGCACAAACACAATTAATTCAACATAGTCACACAACATACTTAAAGCACACAAATCCGGTTTATTATCTTTATTTATTAAGTCATATCCCGTTCTAGTTCAACTTCTTTTGTGACACGAGAATCCTCCGAAACTCGCCTCGGTCCCTTCTTCCGGCAATGGAACGGTCGGATGCCTCCGACCGTCTAACCAGCACGGGCCAGTCGCCGAGATCCCCCTAGCTCTCACGGGGAGCCAGACAGTGATGTCACCGCCCGTTATCATACACTTGGGCCAGATAATATAAAGGTCGGTAATCCTATTTCCGGTTTAGTTGTTATAAACAGTAAAATAATAAACACACACCACCCAACACACAATAATGCTAATACAAAGAATACGAGCTAAGTAAGTCCGGAGACTTACCTCGTCCCAAAGATAAACCCGATAACCACTGCTCATAACTTCCCGTAGGAAGGCACTCAACGCCTGATCAAAACAAGGCACACGATCAACATCTCTCTCACGTGCTAGAAGTCCTTAGACTTCTAGTACCAATGATCTCGCAAGATCATAAACTATAACAACGTACTAGGATAAGCCAAATCTAAACTCCAAAATCCCACAAGATCATACAACTCCAACCTCGAGCCTCAAAATGCTCACAAGATCAACCATATAACTTTAAGCCTTATAACAACCTCACAAGATAACCAAACACCTCAAGTCTTAGCACAATCATAAATCCTCAAAACTCACCTAAGGTTCTAGGCCACTACTTGGCATTCACTCTAAGTTATGCTAGATCCAACCTAGCATGATACTAATATTAAACATAACTAAACCGAGTAAGATCAGAAGCTCGGGGGAGAGGGTACTCACATGGCGTCAAAAGACGGAAGGAGATCTATGGATGTCGATATGGATTCGTTGGCCTTTATCGGGGCGCTTCCAAACCTAATACCAAACTAAGCAAGTTTAGCTCATACGCTAAACTTGAACGGAATATATAATATAGATAAATCTAATAAAAACCCGTTCTCAAAAGCCAACGTTAAAACTCGTTAAACCCTTTCGGGACGAAGATATGAAATCAAACCACTTGGCCGTAAACCCGAGATTACAACTTGAATCATGAACCGAATTTAAAATCCGTAATTATAGTTTCCGGGCAATCTAAACAACATCATACACCCAATGATAAAACTCGTTCTCAAATCCAAGGATAAACAAAACCGTTCAACCATTTTCCGGGCAATTATACCATTTTAGAAATATGGGTCATCTCAGCAATTAAAATTCTGGACCAATTTTGTAATTAATATTCTTTCAAGGTGAAAGAGTAATATCTTGGAAAATCCGCGTAAAAACTGCCACTATAGAAGAGACTGGGTCAAGTTTGTAAATAACATAAAATAACCCCTCTTCAACCTTGCAAGTCGACACCAGGAGGGGAAAAAAGGAGGCGGTGGCAGCTTGCACAGGCGTGCCCGGTGGTGGTCTTGCCGGTCTAGCTCTCCTCGGCGAGAACAGCAGGAGGCGGCTCTTCCCCTGGCTACTAGTGGAGGCGCAACAAAGGGGACGCTCAGATGGAGGTGCGAGAGAGAGAGGGGAGGCTGGGTTCGACCACCAGGGCTCCTCCGTCGTGGTTCCATGCGGCAGGGGCACGACAGCAACGAGAGGAAAAGCGAGGGTAGTTCCAGCAGCTCCAGGAGACGGCAACGGTGGTTCTTTGGCGAAAGGCTGGGCTGCGCAGGGTCTCCGACAACGAGGAGCGATCAGGCGAGGAAAGGAAGGGTCCAATAGGCGAAGGAGGTGGTGAGCAATGGTTGTCCCAAGGCCAGTGAGATCGAACCCGGTGATGTAGTGGTTCCGGGTTTATTGCTCCACTGTATCGGCGCCAGACTCGAAGGGATTGCGGCTGGAGGAGAGGTGGCGAGGTGGTTGCACTGTAGCAGTGAAAGGGAAAAATAGAGCGGCGGCAGGGTCTCTTCTCCGACAAATAGGGCAAAGCAGGAGCGTGAGGGCGAGAGTCGGAATGGCGAGGGAGAAGAGGGTAGCTGAGGTGTGGGAAATGGTTGCCAGAAGGTAGCGTTTGAGAGTGAAAGGGGCTGAGTGAAAATGAGAGAAACAAGGGGTCGGGTAGGATATAGGTTATAGGGTAGAGGCGGCAGCAAGGTGAGGAATCAGGAGGCAGAAGACAGGGAAGAAAAAAGAAACTAGAGAATAAAAATATAACCAAATAACCCAATAGAAAAAACTTGGAACGGGATTTTCGGATCGAATAAATTTTCCGAACTTTTCCGTAAAATAATTTACGGAAAAATGATATAAATAACATTTATATGAATATACTCGTAAAAGTATAATTTATGATATAAAAATCATTCCCGTAAAATATTTAAGCTATAAAAGTATCGATAAAAGGAGAAAAAACAAGAATATCAAAACGAACCCAATATACGGGCCTTACAATCCAAAAGTTTATCTTCCTCTTCGAGCGTACTTAGTTTTATTTGTTAGAGTGAGATGAACACAAAAGCTACATTGGCATATCATTTTAGTGTTATACTCAAGTGTGTTACTCTACGAAGTAACTAGGCTATTAATGCTAGATAGAAGTTGACTAGATCGTAATATTGAGGTTACATTGAGAGAAGAAGGGAAGTTCTTCTAGGTTGTATCTAGGATTCAAGCAAAGCAGATAATAGATAGTTAGATACCTAGGATTGGAAACCCTAGGCGGAGAGTAGTTGTTAGGGCGAACTTCGTAAACATATCGTGTGCCGATCTTTTAATTTCTGCACCTTATATCGCTTATATTGTGGCTAACAGCTTTCTGCAAGTTTCGAAGTAAAGGCCTTGAGATTCACTTCAAAGCCTTGAGAAACAGTTGTGTCACAAAGCACAGATCGACTGCAAGACCTTGAGATTCATTCCAAAACCTTGATATCAGATATTACGAAAAGTTCCCATACTCTATTCAACTCCCTATCTAGAGGTATCTCTATTCTTATTAATCTCCTACTCTGTTCTCACACATAATACCATATTATCGATGTGTGACTTTCCATACATCTCAACAGATATCATCAAACATATTTTTGATACTCGTGGTCTGCGCATTTTACATAATTTTTCTTCTACACTTGGACGTCCCGAGCATGTAGAAATTTCCAAATTTTTGGCGATGATGATATCAATATTACTATGGTTAAGGAAGATTTCGATCATTGCTTTTTCCATTATGTTAATCGATGTTGTAACAAAGTTGCACATCATCTAGCTAGAGTTTATCCCATGTAGGGGATTTTCAAGTCTTCATTAATGTTTGGTTAAGCTTCCTCTCCTTGAAATTAGCTAATAATACTTGCCCAATTGTTTAAAAAAAATTTTTAGCATTTTATTGTATAGAATTTAAGTCTTTTCGATTATTTAATATATTTATTATGTATATTTTTGTATTTGTATTATATGTATATGCACAATTATTAAAGTTAGTGTTTTATTTAGAACTAGTAGTTAAGGATTATTATCTTAATAATATATATATATACCAATGGTCGACGTTTTCCCCGAGAAGAGAAGAATGGTGTTCAACTCGACGGTTTCCTGGAGCATAAATCTTGCAGGTTTCCAGTATCGCCCGCCAGACTAAAGAATCAAAGAAATCGATTGTTGGAAACGAAGATCTAGTCGAGTCTGCCACTGAAACGCTGCTTCGAGCATCCGCAACTTCTGGGAGCCCCAATCTACTTGAGTCGACTTCGAGGCGTTGCCATCGCTAGAGTCGCCACCTCTCATGTCGCCATTCGTTTTCAGGAAGGAAGAGCCACCGCCGGACTGGAACGAGGAGGAACCGCCACTGTGTAGTCCCAGAGCCCTAATCATGAGGTTGGAATTTTGGGATAATTACATAAAAAAGCTCCCTTGTTTTTAATTGCGTTTATGATCCATATTTCCTGAATTTGCTAAACTGCCCCATATTAGATAATTACAGAAAATAATCCAAGTTTATTTTTGCAAAAATAGGCCCATAGTTTTAAAAGTTCACTAATTGCCCCAATTTATTCAACTACAGAAGTTGACCCACTTTATAAATACGGGATATTGACTACATTTTTTATAGTTATAATTGTGCTTGTCTAAATGACGGACTTGTGTAAATGACGGACTTATGTAAATGACTGAGTAAGTTGACTACATAAATTTGCATTGTAAGTGAAAATGTGTAATAACAGTACTCTATAATTAAAATTGTATATTAGCATTGTGTAATTAAAATTATATATTAATTTTATATAATTAAAATTGTATATTAATGTCAACAAACCTAATAATAAGCTTGGACCCAAAAAAAAACATAAATTATAAATTATGATGGTTATATAACCTGGGAGTTCCACCTGCCTATATAGATGCACATGCATCATAAATCCAAAACAAGAATTTCATAGGTTTTGTATCAAAAATATTTTTACAATTTTTTTATAGTTGTTAGCAAATTATTGTAATTGTAAACATATATGCTAAATAGCATAATTTTCGTACATAAAATCAAGAAAATGTGTTTTAAATTTAGAAAACAAATTACCAAAATTTATATATTATATTAATATAAAAAAAAATCCTTATTACACGTATCATTATATAACTCATTCAATATAACAAATAAAACATGTTACCTCATTTACTTACAATTAAATATCTTACTGATTTTCTCGTTCGTATTTATTTTTTGTAAATGAAAAATTAATATTTACCTATATTTTATTTTTATCTATATATTTTTCATATGTTTTGTATGTAAAATAAAATTTGTAGGCACTTAATTCAATCTAAATATATTTTATAAGATTAAAGTACAAATGAAAGATACTTATACTAACATTTTAATAAATAAAAAAAAATCATGTTTTTCTTGGACGATTTTATATATAAAATTGAATTAAAAAACTTGAATATTGACCATCGATAGGTTTCTCTTAAAAATGAATTATATAAATATATATTATCAATTAATTTTATATATTTTTAAATTTTACTTTAATAATATTTTATAATATAACTCGTATAAGACACGAATATCACGCTAGTTAAACTCAATATCAATTATCAAACTAAAGCTACATTAACCTTAAGGGTTTTCATTTGAATATATTATCCAAATGGAGCCTTATTTTTTAGTATTTAAAAGATGAATATATAGGCTAAGTTGATAATTTACATTACCTGGGTTTCTAACAGTTCCATTGACATAATATCCTTTTTCGAGAAGGAGTTTTACGGTCCAAGATGCGATGAACCCTCCGGCACCGGTGACGCACACGGTTCTGCAGTCAACGGCGGCCATCTAGTTGTAACGGAGGCAAAACTATGAAGAGATTTATGTGTTGCTTTGCTTGAAGAACTAAGTACGCATTCTAGGGTTATTTATAGGGAAGAACAAAAGCTACAATGGGAAGCCTTAACTCTTAAGGTATGACGGTTGGATCATATTAAATCGAAATATCATGCATAGTTTCAGGCCGGTCTAATAACATGGGTCAATCGATCCAATATGTAGGGTCTTTGTTTTTTGGGTTATAATATTTACTTTTAGTTGTTTTATCTAATAGGAGAGTGTTTGTTATAATGATTAGAACTTAATATTAGATATAAATGAGTTCAATTTCTCTTTCTATCGTGTTCTTTATTTTTTTATACATGTTTTATAATATATATACATATATATATTTTTTTTTCTTCTTAAAAATAATATTTAAAGCTAAAACAAATTTTATTTTACTTTTTATTGTCATTCTTTCATGCATTTTTTATAAGAAAACTTTTAGTCTTTTTCTAATATCTAAAGGTTAATAATGGTCTTATTTTACTTTTTATTGTCATTTTTCATGTTTTTTCATTAAAAAAATTATATATTTTTTTGAAACAATTTGGTTTACTAGACTTTTTTGAGTTTTAGTTTTAGTAAATGTACCCCTTGAGGGAAGAGTGTTTAGAGTTTGAGAGAAATTACAAAAGGTTGGAATATATTAACCTAATTAAAAAACTAAATGGCCTAATTACTAAAAGTAAAACTCAAAAAAGCCTATTAACCAAATTAACCCATATTTTTTTTTGGTTTTTTTTCTAATAAAACATAATTTTAAAATTTTTTAAAAACGTTGATATGAGGCTCCGAAACTCATTTGACGGTCCTGCATAGTTCCAAAACATAAAATTAACCAAAAGCAAAAAAAAAAAAAAAAAATCATTAAACATAGTAGCATTACACAAAGTTGTCTTCGACTCTCATCAAAGTCTCAAAGTTTACACGCTCTATTTGACTCGTCATCTTTAAAAGTATATTTTTGTATGTAACAAAATACATTTATCCTTAAAATTCACCAAACAAAACAACAAAAGATTATGAACTCTATAGTGATGAGTACATGTGGTGGGTGATAGGTGCGGGTGATGGGTACGGGTGTTCAGTGGCGGAGCCAACGGTTTTTGTCAGTGGGGCGGGACTAGTGTCCTTAAGGAAATATTTTTACTCAATATATGTATTAAAAGCAATTAGCGAAGAGGGAAAAAAAAAAGCATACTTAACAATTAAATTAGACGCATTATAGTTCATTACACAAACTAGAGTATCAAATCACAAAAGAATTTATGTCAACGGTAAACGGAGTAAAATCCGTCTTCCAAGTTTTCATATTTTTGAAAATGTTGGATGATGACTTTTGTTTCAAACTTTCAATGCTTCTAAACAATTTTCTCTAGATATAACACATCATAGAATCGTTCAAAAACTCATCTCTCATCTTGTTTTGCAACTCCCACTTAATGATCATCATTGTTAAAAATGTTCTTTCCATTGTAGTTGTTGCAACTAGTAGTGCTAAAGTCAACTCAATTAGACAATATATTAAGTGAAAAACTTTGTGAATTCTTGCATCAACCATCTTCTTAACAACATCCTCAATATGTTGTAATGTAGAAAAACATTTTCTCTTCATTTCAACAATCCACAAATTACAATTGTTGTTAAAGCTCCATTTGATCACATTTTGATAAGTCATGTGGATATAACTTTGCAAGATGAAGTAATTTTTATGCACAAAAGCAAGATAACGAATTCTTAAGATCAAGACATGTTTATACATGTCAGTAATTATGTATTTGACTCAGTGAAACGATTCTCCATCTCAAGACCAATTTGATCAAGAACCTATAAATATAGTATAAAATTAATTATATTAAAAAAATAGTTGTTAATATAGATCGAAATTGTCAAACATTTGAAAAAAATAGATCAACTCAAAATATAAAAAATACCTGACAAAATATATCAACTCGAAAGTGATTGTCGTTTGTTTTAACATTTCCATTATGTCTAGCATGACGACCTGGAGCATCATCGTCCATGTTGGGAATGTCGATACTATACTTAACACAAAAAATGTTGACATCTTCTAATATTGTATCCTATCCGTTTTCCCGCAACGCTTGCAAGTTGTGTTTTAGTAGTTTGAATCAAACTTACCGCCTCAATAATATTTTGATCCTTTTGTTGTAAGAATTGTGACAAAGACACTTATGTATCCCAATATAATCTCCATCAAATGAACAATAAAAACAAACTAATAACTCTCCATATATTCACCCAAGATATCGACAAGACCTCGAGCTTGTGTGTCGGTGTCATCAACATAGATATTGTCAAGCACTTGGATTACTGAGGACCACATATATAGAAGACGAATAATTGTTTTATGTTGTGAACTCCAACGTGTACTTCCCGGCCGAGTTCGACTACATTCTTGATTCTTTCCTCTTTCCGTTGAAGTTTCACCTGTTTCCAACATCTTCACCAAGTTGTCATGCTGAATTTGTTGGAACTCATCTTTTCTTTTACATGAAGCTCCATCATATCCTTGATCTCTCAATTTAGATATATACAATTCGTGTTTAGCGAAAAATTTATCATTAGAACTTTTGAGAGGTAATGCGGTGGTATCAACAACATGAGCAACTCCACTAAAGTGCTCAACCACTCCTCCGTGGTTATTTACATATCTTACAACAAAAGTCATTTTTTCTTTTATCGAACTATCACGATCAATAAAGTAAATAATATGTCTCTAATATTGTTGATTATGATTTGTATTGCCTTTGATGAACATGCTTTTGCAATGTCCAATTGAATGGTTGGACTAGTAAGCCGGTGATTTAATGGTGCTTCAAACACAACTTTAATTTTCCCACTACAACATTGTGTAAACAATACCGCTCTAGAAGTTCCAAAAAAGTTCCTTTATTGGAGAGTCTGAGTGTTCATCATTCCCCGAAAAGCCAATCCTTGACAAAGTAGAAATATAATAACATCCACAACCATGGTTAAAACGAATGCGACATGCATCACCCATTACTCGAACTCCAAAATTCACACATCTTGTCAAATTATGTCTTTGATCTTTGAAAGTAAAGAATAACGTTCGAACATTGTTGTAAATACTACGTGTAGCTCTCACATGTTCTTTAAATTTCTCTAGACCCTTCTTCTAGTTACAAAATACAGTTTTCACAAATGTTTTGTCTCTCGATCGATAACACTAGAAATAAAATGCGGAATCTTGAGAAACACTATATTCTAGCCATTCTCATTATTGAATCAATCCTTTTGGAAACACCTCGAATACTTTCCAACAATAGTTTGTGGAAAATCATGTGAAATTGGTTGACATAGGTCTTTAACAACATATTGTCTTCTAAATTTATCTCTAACTAGAACATGATATTCATCAGTAGGCTTTCGCAACGCCATATCACTAACAATATCCCCATCATTCATATCTCCAGTTCAAACTCTTTTTCTCCCTCTAGCATTGTTTCTAATAATATCTATAATCTATGTTCTCATGTTCTCTCAAACAACCAACATTTCTTTCAATATTTTGAAATCAACACTTGAATTTGACGACTTTTTCGTCCGAATAACAAATTCATCTATGTTCCTATTTGAAAAAGATAAAGTATAATTCAACTAGTTTTTAATAAAAAGAATTTTTAAAATAGATATACTTTAAATAAATAAAAAACTCCTAATATTTTCATATCAAACATGTTATATTCAATAAAAATTAGTGTAATTCAATATTTATTCAAATAAAAAAACCTATACAATTTAAATAAATTTAATTTAAGAGAAGAAAGATCAAACTTACAATTTTATCCCGATCGTTGAATTTAATAGGATGAATCGAATGGCAGCCGCCAGAGTTGTTGAATCGAATGTCAACCACAAAATTAATAATACTTCCTGAAGATTTAGATTAATTAACAGGAGTTTAAGGCTAGTTAAACAGGTTTAGTTTTATTAAAGATGTATTGGGCTGGAGTTTTTTATTTTAAAGGATAAACTCATGTATTTTGGACTGTTAAAAATAAAATTAGGTTTTACGTTATACCATTGCCGTTGGTTCTTCTTCATTCCATCTCCTTCCTTAACCTTCCTTCCATCTGCATTCTTCTCCATGGATCCATTTAGGGGTGGGCATGGGACGGCACATGACGGAATAGGGGTTGCCCCGCGTCCCGTCCTGCAAGTTATTGCGGGACGGGATGGGACGAGATTTATCACTTTTTTTCTTCGTCCCGCGCGGGCCTTGTCACATGTGGGACGGGATGGGACATGACGGGACGGGACAAATCCCGCGCAAATTATGCAGCGATTATATTCAATATGTATGCTTGCTTTCTCTCATGTTTAAAGACACAAATGATCGGGAAAAAAACTCGATATCTAATTATTGATTCATGACACCTACATTAGTAGTTAATATATTGAAAAAAAAATCAAGTTACATCAAAGTGTCTTACCGATTCACATTCAAAAAATAACAACAAATAATTTAAAGAAACTTACATTTATTTAACTATCGATTACAATTGTGGGAATTGACAAATACAAGGGCGATGAAACGGACTAGAGCAAGGACGGCGATAGAACGGACCAGAGCAAGACGGCGAACGGACTAAATCAAGGGAGAGTAGAACATCTAGTATTTTAGATCCAACCAAATGAATCGTAAAGAATGAGTGAAAGACTGATGAAAAATTTTCGAACTAATAATTTTGAAATTTAAAAATATTTTTGAAAATAATATCTTTTAAAAATTATAATTTTTTTAGGATATTTATCTATATAATATATATAATATATATAAAAGTATAAAAATATTATTTATATATATATATATATATATGCGGGACGGGACGGGATTAATTGGGAAGAGAAGTCTCCGTCCCAAGTCCCGTCCCGCAAAGTTTTCACGGGACATGATACACATTTTTTTTTCCAAATCCCGCCGGGATCGGGATGGGACCGGGACGGGACGAGATTAAACGGGATTTATGCCCACCCCTAGATCCATTGGTTCCATCTTTAGCCTTTGGTCTTCTACGGTCTCTTCGATCCCGCCCCTACCCTTGACCACCGGAAGGTCAGCCGGGGCAGTGTCCCCCGTACCCCTACTCCGCCTCTGTGGTGGTGGATCAGGTGATGGGTCATGAGTTGCTCACATGTATTCAACTTGCCTCATCAACCGTCGTTGGAGTTTTACCCACATGTTAACAAGTTTTCAAACATTTTCATGAGGACGAATTTTTAAACACCCATAGGATGTAGATGACATTGTTGTACACATCAAGTCGGCTAAGGTGATTTCAAAAAAGTCTTCATCTATATTAGAAAATACACTATTTTTTCAAACATTTAGACAAACACACCAAATTAAATTATAAAATAAAATTAATAAAATTTCTGAGTTGAAAATTTTAGATTATTTATGAAACAATTCACTAAGTGAATTTATTTTAATTTAAGAAAAGAAAAATAGTTCACTTTATTAATATAATTATTAATGGAATAATCAACTAACTTTGAGCCCCGACCTCGATAAAGGTGCTTCTCTCTTCTACCGAAATAGATGATTGAGCTTTCTCCCTCTTCTACCGAGAGATTGTAGGAGTCAACTCAAATAGCTTTGAGCTTCATACCCTAATAAACTAGATTGCTATTCGTACCATATATTTCATGCTATTCATATTCGTGGTCCGGCTACGTCTGGCGTACGCGTAACAATAAGTTGATTTCGTTCAAAAAATATAGGAAAATGGCTACGCATACGTCATGCGAACGCGTAGTCCTACTACACATGACATATGCATAGTCGTCCATATTAAAAATTCCGATAAAAATACTAAGGAAAAAGGACTACGCCTTTTTTTTTTTGCCTACTACGGCTACGCCTCCGGATAGAATGAAACCGTGATACGAATAGCAGTAACCAATAATAAATGTGATATACGTTATCCACTTCTCCCCTACGTTACGTTTAGGGTTGACAACTCTCCACTTTCTTATCCACATCACTATTTCGCGATCAATCTACAATCACTCTTCAAGTCTAGTCTCGTCCCATTCTTCACCTTAACTTTGACAAGAGTTCAACCAATTTATTGGTTATTTATTGAGTTCAAACTTATTGGGACTCTTTTACAAAGAATAAACTAGTAGTCTAATTAGCAAAAGCAAAAAGGTATTTTTGGCCAATTTCCTTATTAATTTTTTCAAATGTGGGTGAACTAAATTACTTAATTAACCATCAATACATCATTCTAATATAAATTATTATGGTGTAAGAAAGATATTAAATTGTAGTAGAGTTTCTGGATATGATTACAACAAATTTTTTTTAAAGATGATTACAACAATTTATCTGCTTATATAACTAAGAAAAAATATAACTAAATATTCAAATCGGCATATCTAATGGATAATTAAGGCCTCGTTTCGTGGAAAATAGGATTTGGTTTCATAACTACTCTAACTTATTCCCGCGTTTGATAACAATAAATAACAAAATGAGTCATATCGATTAATTTCAATATTTTTTTTATTTTATTTCACGGGGTTGGATTACTTTATCTTATCTTTTCAAATATTGTGATTTAGGTCATTGATAAAAAAAAAATTGGACATTAACCATCTATTATATTAAATCAATTTGTTTTCAACCCAAATGTTTGGTTCATAATCATAACCAAACTTTATGTTTTAAGGATCGGGTTAAGGCGTTCCTCATTCTATTCCGATTTCTACATACTTACCAAACGAACCCTAAATAGCATTAACTTACGACTCACCGCCCCATTATTTTCGCCCCACCAACCCACCTTAACTAACTACGTACTAGTTAGATTGAATTGCAATAACTATATCAATGAAATTTAATAACTTGGATGTTGATATATGTTGTGTCACTATCCATATGGTGGTGTGTAATACTCTAGTTAGTTGGATATGATTGGGTACGGTGTGGGCCGAGATACAAGTAATACTACACCGTTGTTTTGTATTCTCTGATTATTATATAAGAATACAGAATAAATTACATAAAATTATCTCTTATTTTATTTTTTTTCACTTAACCACCTCTTATATTTTTATTTTCAATTAACCAATTTTAATTTTATTCCGTTAACATTCAAACACCACATTCACATTCCGTTCAGTTTTTCATCCAAATTTAACACAACCTACAAAAATTGTAATATAAGAAAATATTTTTTAGAAAGAAAAAAAAGTATCCCAATTTTCCTTTCCAATATGTTGGTGATGTTTACAAATTAAAGGTCGAGCAAAACGCTAAATCAATTTGTGGAATAGATGTTGGTATTGAAGTAGTCTGAATTAAATTAGAATTTGAAAGCATGAAGAGATACTGAAATTGGACGAAAAATAGAATATATGTGATATCACTACGGCACTGATGCTCTCTTATTAAAATGTTTTGTCGTAGGGGACAAGCTGAAGGTTGAAGAAAGAAATTCATTACAGTATGAAAAAGTTTGAAACTTTGCAAAGTGTTAGTGTTGGAAGAAGCGAGGATCAGTTTACAACATGTAGTAAGGGAAAACCTTTTCTTTTATTTTTTTTTATAAAGGAAAGCGGTTATGATGAACTATCTCCTAGAGGTAGTCCATCCTAAAACATCTTTACATATGAGAACACATAGTTCAAGATCATTAGAAAAGTTGGTGTTGAGTGTCGAAATGTCTAGATGGGTTAATCGGTATGCAACACAATTTACTTCTTTGAAAACATGCCTAATCTAGACTTTGTCAAAAAACCGGAGGTCTAGTTTGGAGCCGAAATAATCATTTCGATCTCTCAGGGGCAACTCCAACAACCTTGAAGTGCCTTAATAACACATAGGTTGTCCCTTCAATTTCAATCTTTTTGACTTGTAGTCCAATTACCTCGTGAAGGACTGATTTTAGGGCAAAAGCTCCAGCTTTTAGAACCGATTTAAAGTTGTTTTTTTTTTGCATCAAGGCTTACAACTTTTCCATTGTGGTCCCGGATAACATAACCAATAGAAGTAATTCCGGAATCTAATTTTGATCCGTCAAAATTTAGTTTATGAAAGCCCAGTTTTGGTTTATCCCATTTAATGTTATGTTTTTTCCTTATGGGAGGATTTACATTCATTTGTTGTTCAATGTCATAATCATCTTCATCAAGGATATTGACCTTCCATCTATGAATTTGATCTTTGATGAAGCTGATGATCTTGTTGCATGAACCAATGAGTTTATTACTAAAGATGATTTTGTTTCCGAAGTACTAAATACTCCACCAAATGGTTGCGATGCAAACAAGGTTGTTTAGTCCAAGTTTATTTTTGAGTTCAATTAAAACTTCATGGGGTTTTTTGTTGTTGGGGTTTATTTTATTTATTTCGGTTAACATTATTTTGTTAATTTTTCCGATAATTTGTTTGCTAAAAGGTTATTCGAGGAACAAATGAACCAGATCCTCGAGGTAATGGTTACAAAGTTTGCAATGTCTTGTAACTGTTATTCTTCTTTCGTCCAACTTTGCTTTTGTTTGGATTCCATTTTGTAGTAAACCACCCATTTTTGCTACCTTTCCAATATAGTTTATCCTGAATTTCATTGTTGGGAATAATTGATTCCTTGTTTTCCCTAATATCTTGGTCTATGATATCTTTTAGTTTATTTTTGATTTTGGTGATATTCCATTGGCATGTGTTGTTGATGAAGTGACTGACTTTTATGGTTGTGTCAATAGAATTGACATTTTGTACCATTTTTATAAGCGGTGAAGGAGGTATTTTGGTTTTGCTTGCAGAAAAAGAGACGTTGAATAGTCAAACAAAGACAAAGAATATTATTTTTCACACTGAAAATCAAGAACTCCTTTCCAAAAGATGTTTTACATTGGCCGATAGGTAGTCCATTTTACTACAAGGCTTCACAAAACCACTCTCTTTCTTGTAATATTTGTATGCAGTAAAACAACAACAAAAGGGTCATGTTTTGTGAAGTGTGGACAATTAGTACCCTAAAAATTGATGCATTCAAGGGTGGCTAAAAGTCCAATCATAGTAATTTACCGATTTCGATTATTTAATTACGGGGATTAATCATCAAACCAACCATAACAATTAAGAGGGGAAAGTAGGAGGGTGGACACAAAGAACATGTTTGAAGAGGATTGAGGAAGTGAAGATTAAATGAGGGAATAAGACGTTTCAAGCCATGAGAGGAAGAAGAAGTTGAGATTTAGTCTTGAACAAAGACTTTGAGTTATTGCAAAATTCATGGGAGGAAGAAAATTTGGACTAAATGTGATTGACGAAGAAAAAAGTTATGTGTAATTAACTCATTTTTTAAGTGGATAGGACGGTTCAAGAAGTCAGAGAGGACCAAAAATTTTTGTTTTTTTTGTAGGTCCCACTAAATTTGGATGGAAAATTAGACGGAAAGTGAATGAGGTGGTTGAATGTTAACGGATTAAAGTTAGAGGTGGTTAAATGAAAATAAAAATATAAAAGATGGCTAAGTGAAAAAGGGTAAAATAAGAAGTCAGGGTAGGTTTGGCAAGAATCGTGGTTTAAAATATTGATTTATGCAATATAAACCATATTTTAAAACATCGGATCATTGAATTTTTTTTCTTTTAAAAAAAACTATATTTAATTTAGAACCATGATTCTTTACCCTTTTAACTAGTCCGTGGAAAAATTATAATATTATTTTTTTGGTAACCGTGGTTTGAAACCACGGTTTTACTTTGATTAGATGGGATACAAAGAAGCACAAACAACTTCCATCAATTTTAATTGCAAGCATAACATGCAAGTCTAAGTCGAAATGGATTTAAATTGGCAAAAGAAATTTGAGTGAAGAGCAAGTTGGCCTCTTGATTGAGATAACCCAAGAGGAGGACCAAGTCAAAGACGTGAATCATGCCGGCGATGACGTGAGCATCAAGCTGATCAAGGTCGAAATCTAAATGAACCGACCAAGTTTCTTCTTTAACAAGAACCTGCATATCCTTCTTACGGTGAAATGCGAGAATATAACCTCAGTTGATTTTCCGGTGTTTCACTTAAACATATTCTCCCTATAACTATAAATTGCACTTGAATCTTGGTGTACGAATTTAAACGATTAAAGTCTCTCTTACCCCAAAAACTGATCAAACAACAAGCCTAAGTAAAGTACGTACCGCTTCAACAATACGCAAAAAAATGGGACAATAATCAACAACTTATCAAGAAATAAAACCTCGTGCTTTATCTTATATAATTTCGTACTATTCCTTCTCATATTCTTAAATCATCACCCTTCATCGGCTACTCACCATCTTTAATACATTTTCAACACTACAAGTAGCTTTATCTTCACCGTTAGTCCATTTGTATCTCAGAGTTAAAGCTGCGGATGAAAGGTGATAAATGAAGGGTGAAGAAGATGTAGGTAAAGTTATTGATATATATGTTGTGCAGAATTAATGAGAAATAACATAATTTAACAAACAAGAAAGACGACATACACAAATTTACAGTGGTTCACCCAATTATGGCTACGTCCACTTTTCAAAGAGATTTTATTGAGAAATTTTAGAATATAGATGAACATATAACATATAATTAGAGGCAAATGGAACACTACAATATATAGAGTAACGAAATCCTAGTTTATACTTGATCGCCAAGTATAAGACTGAGTCAAATAGTAAATGCCTAAATAGATAACAAGCCCAATTCAAGGTATGTCAACAAGTCTCTACCTTGACTTGAATCCTCACAAATATACCAGATGTATTAGTCAATGTCTAGATTAACTCCTTTCTCTATCCAAGTGTGCTCCTTGGACACTCAACAACTTTTGAAATTTAGCAAGTCCAAACAATGTTGGAACTTGTTGCCAAGTATCGGCTTATTGAATATATAGGCTGGATTATTAACAATACCTACTTTCTTCACCTTGATCCTCTTCTCACTTCTCAAGAAATAATACATGATGTCAGTATGCTTAGTCCTCTCATGATGAACTTGATCCTTGGTGATGCGGGGTTGATGCCCCAATTCCCAATCTAGATTGAAAGTCCTCGACTGAAGCAAATCTCAGATGATTAATAGAAATCTCGGTCTGGGGAAGAACAAACCGAGATTTGTTAGAAAATAGAATGCGGAATAATGAATGATATGGAAAGATAAGAAGATGAATAATGGAATGATATATGAAAGATATAGGAAGATATGCACTAATATATTCCCGCAAAAAACCTTGGCCAATGATGTGTCAAAACCCTTTAACGAAGAGCTTACCTTAATAATCACTTCTTTAACTTTACACAAGCCTTCTAAGTAAGACAAGAACAAGAAGGGACTAGTATTGACTAGGAGCACCAACATTCAAATAGATTAACACACACAAGCACAATCTAGCAAGGATTTCACAACGATTCAATCAAGACTCTCTCTTTGATTGAATAGGAATGAATAAAACACAAACTTTATAAGCGAAGGTGCGAGTTCACACAATATTGTGGAAAAGTAATCAAATCAAATCTATCTAGAAATTTCTCCTTCTAAGGCTATTTATAAGGGAGATTTTCCTATGTAAACTAGGAAAGATATCTTTAAAAGATAATTTAGGAAAACTATCCTTTAAAATATAATCTAGGAAAGAAATAAAAATAATTCCAAAGATAAGATAAAAAAATTTAACAATCACCTTAAATAATGTTTGAGAACTTTTAAGTTAATAAGATAAGAGATAGTTGCCAAAATTAAAAAATCTTGGCCGGATCTTCAAGCATGCGTTAGAGACCGAATCTCGGTTGAATGTCTCAGCCGAGATTTCATGTTGTTGGCCGAGGTTTTGCATCATCCATGCAATCTTCCACTCTCTCGGATCCTCTCATGTTCACAGCTTGCAAGCAACCTTCCCTTGAGTATCTCTTGCTCTTGGATTAGTGAGAGGTCCATGTAATGTAGGTGCTATCAAAGATGGTCCCATATCACTTGGCCGAACAAATTGCACTAAAATTTTCACAATATACAATAGGTTGATCGTGATGTATACATTCATCACTAACCAATCTCTTTGACCAAATTCCCTCTTTAGTTGCTTCTTCAATATCATGAACTCTGCCTCTATGGTAGACATAATCAAAATCAGAGTACCCTGTGCCTAAATAATGTTTATCATTCTCAAAAACAAACCTAATGTCAGATGTACCTCTAAGATACCGAAATATCCTTTTCACAGCTTGTTAGTGTTCTTTTTCTGGGTGCCCCATGAACCTGTTGACAACACTAACAGCTTGTGCAAGATCTAGCCTTGAATAAACTAGAACATACATCAAACTCCCTACTGCACTAGCATAAGGGATTCACGGTATATACTCATTGTCCTCATCCGACTAAGGTGAAAGCATAGTGGTAAGATGGATGTTAGAAACACTAGGTATATCAATAGATTTGGCCGATGATATTCCAAATCTTGACAAAACGTTTTACAGTGTAGCCTTTTCATTATAATAAAAGCTTCTTATGACCCCAATCTCTAAGAATCTTCATTCCTAGAATTTTCTGAGATGTTCTCAAATCCTTCATCTCAAACTCAACACTTAGGAGACATTTTAGCTTCTGAATGTCATACTTGTTATTTGCAGTTATTAGCATATCATCTACATAATTCTTCAACTTGTTGTAGTACACAAAACAATCATAAACACTCTTGTTGTAACCATTCTCTATCTTAAGTCCATATAAAAACTTCTTCAACTTGTAAACACAAGTTTCTTTCCTTGGAACTTGGAAACCATCCGGTTGTTTTATGTATATTTATTCTTCTATCTCTCCATGTAAGAAAGTTGTGTTTACATCAAGTTGTTTAAGCTCTAGATCCTGATGTGCCACTATTGCTAGTAATACCATGATGGAGGTATGTCTGACTACATGCAAAAAAAATTTCATTGTAATCCACTCCCTCTCTTTGATGAAAACCTCTTGCAACAACTTGAGCCTTATACTTTACCCCTTTAGCAAGCGACATCCCTTCCTTTTTCTTGAAAACCCATTTTTAAACGACAACCTTTCTCTTTAGGCGGTATGACTAACTCCTAAGTTCGATTCTTATGAAGTGACTCCATCTCATCTCCCATTGTTGCAAACCACTGTGCAACTTCTAAGAGAGAAAAACAGTTAGCGGGTAGTCTAGATTTTTTTCTCACCTAATGCATTTGCTTGTAAAAATGTCTTCCTTAACAGGAAAGAATGTTGATGATAAAGACACGTTTGCAGGAATAAGTGACTTTCTACATACCCTTCAGAGGCAAATGGATCAACTTAATACAAACATTGATCATATAGAAGCTATGGTACCAACACAATTACCAACACCACCTCCCCTACCAAACAAATAAGATCACGAGGTCCAAGGAACCCACCATGGCCCCGTCAACCCTTTTTGATATAGCCCCGAAGGAATATCCAATGATCCCTCAACTTTGAGGATGAAGCTGAAGAGGCCCCACGACAACAAGGCCAGGAAACATGAATGTTTTCAAAGGCCAACTTAAGATTCCCCCATTGGAGGGAAAATGTGACGCCGATATCTACTTCGATTGGGAAGCTAAAGTAGAACAAATCTGGAGTTGTCACCACGTCCTTGAAGAGAGAAACCGATGAGGGACCATCTCCAACACCACCTCAAGGCCAATTACAATATCAAAGGCCAACATATTGAAGGATAACATAACCACATCATCTTTGAGTCCTAATATGGAGGAAGTTGTCCCTAGAGCAAGAGCAAAGATCATCCATGGTGAAGTTGCTAGCTTATTGACAACATGTGCACTTAAAGAGACCTTGCTCATACATATGTCTCCTTTAATGACATTGTTGGATACTTTGGAAGGACCATACAAGGATCAAGATGATCAAGCAAACATAGAAAGTGGCTAGGACGAAGAACAAGCTCCAAAGAACAAATCTCGGCCATGAGGACCAAAATCTTGCTCGAGATTCTTATAGACATATCGAGATTTGGTTCCTGTCGAGGTTATAAGATCCGGTTGTGATCTTATTAGTTATAGATATCTTTTATTATTTTTAATACCTTTAAAACTCTAAACATTCTAAAGGTATTTGTTAATTTTTGATCCTATTTTTTAGGATTATCGTTTAGTTAGAAACCTTATCTTTTGATAGGAGAATCTTCCCTATAAATATCCTTAGAAGGGGAGATTATTAAGTATATTTGATTTGATTAGTATTTCCACAATATTGTGTGAACTTGTTGCTTTGCTTATGAAGTATGCGTTTTATTCATTCCTATTCAATCAAAAGAGAGAGTCTTGGATTGAATTGTTGTGAGTCCTTGATAGGTTGTGTTTGTGTGTGTTAATCTTCTTAAAGGTTGGTACTCTTGGTCAATTCTAGTTTCTCCTTGTGCTTGTCTTATTTAGAAGGCTTGTGTAGGGTTAAAGAAGGGAGGGTTAAGGTAAGCTCTTCGTTAAAGGGTTTTGACACATAATTGGTCAATGTTCTTTGAGAGAATACCTTGGTTCGTATCTTCCTATATTTCAATCAGTTTAATTCTATAATATCATCTTCTTATATATTCATTATCAATCCATCAAAGTCACGTTCTTTTTGTTTGAGTTTAAGAAATCTCGGTCCCGTGGTAGAAATATCGCCCGAGATTTACCACTGAGATTTGTTCTTTGAGACCGTTCGTGGACTTTCAATCTAGATCAGACAATCACGACTTCAACCCGCATCATAAAGGTACAATATGTTGCATTCAGAGTTACTAACTATGCATTAATTAGGTGGACTAACCTTGTAAAGGAGAGAAGACGGAATCTAGATGTGGACGTCACCACATGGGACCACATGAAGGCCGTCATGAGAACACATTTTGTTTCACCCCTTCACTGGAGGGAACTACGACAAAGGTTATAGAACCTAAATCAAGGAACAATGAGCGTTGATGAAGCATATATCACCATGAATATGACACTGCTTCGAACTGAAGTATATAAGGAGGAAGCATCCAACATGGCCCGATACTTGAGGATTCTCCATCCTTCCTTGGCAAGCAAGTCTACTTGTACACCTAATCCAACATGACTGATTTGCTTAATCTAACAATTCGAGTCAAAAAGGAAGATAAAGGCCAATAACCAAGATTATCGAACCACGCCAATCAAAGTAAGGATTCCACACCAGCCAGCCGTAAAAGCAGTAAGTCATCAGGAAGTCGAACGGCCGCAAGTACATCCCCACGTCAACACCCCGAAAAAGTAATCCTTCTAACCCACTAAAGTTGGGGGCGTTACTTGTTTTAAATGTCAAGGATGGGGACACATGCTGAGAGACCGTCCCAACAAATGAACATTGGTAATCAATGGCCAAGGTCTGTACAAGTCACGATCTAACCGGAAAGAAGAAACCGGCAAACCACCTACAAGACAAACCAGAGTGTGATGAAGATCCCTTCGAGTTAGAAAAGGGCACATGTCAACTCACCAACAAGATTGTAGAAAAGTCATATGCAAGTGAAAGCAGGTATGTTTTAAGTAATCTTAATGTCCATACTTCGGCATGTAAAATTGGAAGGAGCAACGTAAGTTACAGTGTTTATAGAAACTAAGCACCCAAAAACGGGAGAAATAGAATGCATATGAAAATTGAATTCCGTGCTATGCGCGAATAATTCATGTAAATACATATTAAAAACTATGGGAATTTTTAAATCTTATCATACTTATATATAGATTGATAGACCGGTCCAGAACTGAATCTCCCGTTCGGATCCAATCAACAAGAGTATTCCGGTCAAGGCCTGAACCGATCCGGTCTAAATTTTATGATTTGAATTGGTAAGCCGCATCATACAGCCCAACCCAGCCCATTAAGTCCAACTAGCAAGCCCGTTAAGTTCACTCTAAAAGCCCAACCCAGCCCTAATGCAAAGAGAGAGAAGAAAGGATAAAGTCAGCACTCAGCAGGCGGTAGACTGAAGACATCGTCGTTCGCCCCTGTTGGTTATAGAGGTAGCGACTGACGAGAGATCGACGAGGAGCTCCCAGCAACTACCGCCACTGCCACCAGCAAGGCACCATGACGCTTGAGTGTTCTCTTGCTCACCTTCAAACCCTAAACCAAAAACCCCTTGCTAAAACTACTGTTCCTTCTTCCTACTCTCTTTTCTTGTCATCTGGCTATCGCTCTCTGACCACTACCACCCTTCTTCCTCTCCATACAATCATCACACCATTTTCCTCTTCAATTTCATGTTCAGCTTTCAGAAATCGCGGTGGAGGACGCGGACGTGGCCGTGGCCGCGATAGCACCACCGACTACGAGAGAAGGCCGTCATTCAAATATAACGACATTTTCAAGAAAATCTCGAAAACTGAGGATCCCGAAATCGGCGCTTCGGGTTTATTGAATCAGTACGAGAACGACGGCAAAACCTTCGTCAAGTGGGAGCTCTGTAAGCTTGTTCGTGAGCTCCGCAAGTTTCGCAAGTATAAGCTTGCTCTTGAGGTTAGACCTAAATGACAGGAAATTTACAAGGATCTATCAAATGCAAAATTGCCTTGAATAATTCGATTATCTTAAGTCTTTCGCATTTTTGTACATCAGCTACTTGATTTTTAGTACAATTGACTTTCAGCTTTTTGCTTCCATTTGTACTAACATAGCCTTGGAATGTTTTGTTTCATTTGTTTTTACGAGCCCCTTTTTTCCTGAAATTACTAAGAGAAATTGGAAAAAAAAAACATTGGGTAGTCTGTTCTTTTCTACAAGTTAATGCTGCATTCTTCTGTGTATGGTGGTTTCATCCAGGTGTATCAATGGATGAACAACAGAAGGGAGAGGTTTCAGTTATTCAGCAGTGACATGGCAATTCAGCTGGATTTAATTGCTAAAGTCCATGGAATTTCGAGTGCGGAAGATTTCTTCATCCAGATATCAGAAATTCAGAAGGACAATCGAGTCTACGGTGCTCTTTTGAATGCTTATGTTGGGGCCAAAGTGAGAGATAAAGCCGAGTTGTTAATGGAGACAATGAGAAACAAGGGCTATCTTTCTGAAACACTTCCATACAATGTGATGATGACTCTGTACACAAAGCTCAAGGAATTCGATAAGGCTGATTCGCTAATTTCCGAATTGAAACAGAAGAATATACCGTTGGATATATATTCCTACAACATTTGGTTATCTGCTCGGGGAGCCCGAGGTTCTGCAGAGGGTGTTGAAGAGGTCTTTGAAGAGATGAAACGAGATGAGACTGTTAAGCCTAATTGGAGTACATATGGAACGATTGCCACACTGTACATTAGGTTCGGAGAGCTAGAGAAGGCCGAGGAGTGCCTCAAAAGCCTAGAGGGTCTAATTGTGGGTCGAAATAGGCTTCCGTACCATTATCTTATAAACATGTATGGTAGCTTGGGAAACAAGAAGGAGGTTTATCGGGTGTGGAGTCTTTATAAGTCATTGTTTTACACTGTCCCGAACTGGGGATACCATGCCATAATCAACTCTCTTGTCAAGGTTGGTGATCTTGATGGGGCTGAGACAATCTATGATGATTGGCTATCTGTGAAGACAATGCACGATACGAGGATCACAAATATTCTCTTTAGTGCATATGTCAACGAAGGGCTTCTTGAGAAAGCTGAGAGTTTCTTTGGGCGGTTGGAAGACACGGGAGGGAAGCCAACTGCAAGTACATGGGAGATCCTCGGAGCATGCCATATAAAGCAGAGGAGAATTGCTGATGCAATGAATTGCTTTAGAAAGGCCAGTTCAGCTGAAGGGTGGGAAACGTGGAGGCCGAGGCCTGTTAATGTGTCTGCCTTTGTAGAACTGTGTGAACAAGAATCTGATCAAACGAGCAAGGATGATATGGTTGCGTTGTTAAAGCAACTGCAGTGCTCTGATGAATCATACAGGTCAATTATAAGTGAATATACTGGTATCGACATTGGAGGTGAATCCAAGCAGTTGATGAGCGACTATACATCTGATATCCAGGACGAGAATGACGAGATGAATAATGAGAGTTCTGAAATGCAGTTTTCCTTTGCAGAGTAGCCGGAGTGTTGTGCATATTCTAAGTTAACATCCTGTGTTTACAGATTTGAGAATCTACTTTTACTGGGATTTAAGTTATAAGAGGAATAATCTGTGATCTCAAGCAGCATTGAACTGAGTTATTCTGCATACTCAAATATGGTTAAAGAATGGTATAATGTTTACTCTCATGCATTGATACGAGTGGTCATCGGTATTCATTTGCTGCCTGGTAGTCTGGTAGAATATGAGGATGAGTTTAGTATGAGGCAGGTGTAAGTTTAATGTGCGGTTCTTGAACTCGAGATGCTTGGCTGTTGCTCTTAGTTTGTGCTTAAATTGAATCATGCTTTAGTTTCCTGTCGTACGAATTTTGCTCTTTTACGTACAAGTGAAATTTTGGATGACAGTTCAGCCGATATCTTCTGTACAGCAAGTACAAACGCTAATATATTGTAGTGGTTGCGGGTGGTCCGTGGTTTTGTTGAACCGGAATTTTACGGGTTTACCCGTGTCTTCCTTGCCGAACCAAACCTTTAAAAAAAAGTTGGGAAAAAAATAGAGTTATTAGTTATTACTGTAGTCATTCGAAGATGACTAGCTCAAGAGTCGAATCCAATGACTAAAAAAGTTTTTGGATCTTTTCTCTTTACAAACATCAAACCCGTCCTTTTAGAAAAATAACACTAGGGGTCGTTTGGTATGCTTATCTTGATTAAACGTATGAGTATCACTTATATCCGGTATTTGGTATTTTAAGGTATACGGTAATATTTTTGAAGGTATCGGGTTTTTTTCCCTCTCGGTTGCTTCCTTCCCTCTTTCGGCATTTTTTTGCTTCTCATTCCTTTTCTTCTTCCTCACACGAATACCCAGAAGAGAGCATCAACTTCTTCTCCTGCCGCCGCACGAGCCACTGCCGACCACTTGCTACTGCCGCCGACCGGAGCAAGTAGTTGTCACCGTTGTTGCTCTACTCAAATCAAGGGTTTAAGGGAGAACATATTTGATATATGAAAGATGCAAGCGAGCATATCGATAGGGCTATCTAGGTCCCTACTGAAAGTGGGATGAGGAATCGCAAGTAAATTGCAGTTGATGCTTATGTAAAAAAAGCTTGATGTCCTTCAAAGTAGTGGATACAACCCTATCGATCTTTGTTGATTTGTTTTGTTCTTATTCAATACGATATTTGATACTCATAGCTTTGATACTCATTTGATACCTGAATCGACACCAAACGACCCTTAATAGTCATGGACTCATGGTACATGTACGTTCTCTAAGCAACCCAAGTTTAACCACGTGGAGACATTTGAGGAAAATGACTCACCTTCTTTAATGAGATAAATGTCCACAATAACCCATCTTCATTAATAAGATCTTAAGTTCAAACAGCCTAAAATTTAAAGTTGTTATGTCAAATTAAGCTAAATTCCCCTTAAGTTCATTACCATTGGGTCATGCCAATAAACTCTGTGAAATAACCTTTACAACCCACATAAGAGATCTTTAGAACTCACATAATATAACTACAACCTCAATTTTGGAGTTACAAAATACAAAGTGAAAATAGTTTTATAGTATTATAAGATGATTATTTTGTTTGTGAAATTAGATTCTGTTTATAAATAGTAAATTTATTATCGAACTCCAAAATTCCTATCAAGATGACAACAACACAGTTGAAATTGAAATAACATGACAAAACCTTCTCTAGAGATATCAAGATGGTAATGGCCAAATAAATAAAGCAGAGATAGGGCGTACAGAAAGTGTGGAGGGGCAGGCATCCCAAAAAATTCTTGCAACTTCACAGGAAACCCTAAAAAATATCTACCCTCATCGATCAATCAATCTGGATTCCCTATCTCCATTTGATCTATCCTATGCTTTCAGATTCATACCAAATCATTCAATCCACTTGCAATTTCGTCATTATGGCCTCCGCACAAGTTTGAAACCGATTCGAGGCCACTGAGCTCCGGTTCCAAGTACCGGTATATTTCGTCTTGATTTGTTGAATCAATTCAGGTGTACAGGATACATAAATCATGTACAAGGATAAGGGAGGAGGATCTTCGAGATTTGATATTGGAACTCTCGATCGGAAGAAAATTAATGATGCTACCGACAAGCATATAGAGCGGTCTTCGCCATCGACCTCCAGAGGTGTCAGCTCCAAGGATAAGGATGGCCGGTTTCCAGCGCCGTCCACTTCCACTGGTAGGACGCCGTCGGATAACCGCGATTCCCGTTCGTCGGTCACTGCTCTGGCCAAGAATAAGGAATGTTCTGATGGTTAGTGACCGATTTATGCATATTGTCATTATATAAAGTTATAATATTGTTATCACTTCATGAATTTTGTTTCCAATAGCCTTCTGATGAGGCTGCAATAGAAACTTGAGGCATTATATATATGAACTGTTGATTCGATTATTGGATAGAATGTAAACTAGTGAAGTCTGAAGTTACAACTGAACTTAGTGGATTTGCTTTCCGGATGTAGAGATATACATAGCATAGCTATGTAGGATGATTTTTTTCCTTCCATTGTTGCGTTATTAAGATAGTGTATGTTTAGATGGCTGGCTAAGCTAGATAAGATATGCTGCCACCTTTTTTCTGTTGATAATATGATATTTCATAGTCATTGAGATTATAGTAGTTTTGCATCTCAAGGACCTAACTTAATAGTTTCAAGGGGAGAGAGGCCAAAAATGTTTTCATCCAACAGTAGATGATCAATGCATCTAAAGTTCTTGACTGCCTCTTTCATCTGAAAGACTGAAACAGTTTTTATATTGTTGATTTGATGGAAGTTAACCTTCTGGATATGAATAACCTGAAAAGCATGTGTTGCTTAGAGACCATGAGGTGGGAATTGGGATTATATTGATGGATCATTCAAGTTCAGGAATAGTGGGATATTGAAAAGAAGATTGAGCATATGATATGTCAAAAGTGCCATATTGAAGTTTCATAGCAATTTTGCTCCACCTATCTATTAAGATATGATTTTTTTTAAAAAATCTCAAAACTGTTTCAGTCTTTCAGAAAGAGGCAATCAAGATTCAATGATGTGGGAATTGGGAGAAATGATTTTAAAAAGACCTCAAACTATATACAATAAGAGCTCTTTTTCTTGGACCTGATCTGGGAATTGGGAAAGGGTCTGAATGGGAAAAGTTGCTGGAGAGTATTCTTGCCTATGAATGTTACATCCTCATTGTTCTTGTATACTATCATCTATTACAAATGTTGCTATGCCATAGATTTTTTTTTCCTGATGATCACTTTTTCTTTATTTCTCCTTTTTTCGTAGCAAGATTCAATGATATTGTCTTATTCAACATTAGAAGCCTTCCCTGAATGGATCCCTGATCGGGGATAGATACATTGATTTATCTGTATAGAATTCTGCAACTATGGTCTTTCAAAATTATCATTTAATTTTTCACATATAGTTTTTTTTCTCAAGAAACTATGTGATAAATACTTCCACAAGACATATTGCTTGTATTGTGCAAAGTAGTTACTGGTTATATAAAAGAATCACAACCAAAATGCAAATCTGAACACGTCTTTATCCTCAAAAGGAATTTATTGGCTTTGTTTATGTGGAGTATTGATCCATCTCACTTATGTCCGCATTTAATGCAGAGTCTGAAACAGATAGTGCGGACTCGGATGTCTACGGTTCTGAAGGTGATGACACATCATGGATTTCATGGTTTTGTAGTCTACGGGGAAATGAATTTTTCTGTGAGGTTGATGAGGAATACGTTCAAGATGATTTCAACCTCTGTGGCTTAAGTAGTCAAGTTCCATATTATGAGTATGCACTTGACCTGATTTTGGATGTTGAATCCTCCCATGGTGAGATTTGTTTTACTGTTCCCTCTGCCATGCTAAACGTTCTTATCTAAGCCTGCGTCTCTTAGATTTGTTTCCAGGCTTCTCTTTGTATTTCCAGTTCTAGCTCTAAAATAACCCAATGCTCCCTTCCATGGACCATCAATAACTTTTGATATTTTGTTATGAGGCTGGTAACACCAAAGCTATTAAAATTATCGATGATACTTGACAGTTTTTCAGAAATTATCTTTTGAAAGTGGGACTTCTACTCTCTAGATATATTTATCATAAATAATCCTAATGCAGATATTGTTGTTGGTTTTGAGAAAGAAAGGAACTATTTAATTTTCTGTGTAGCTAAGACCTTGAAATAGCCAAATATCATGGCAATTGCTGCATATTGCAAGCAATTACCAGAAACCCAAAACTCATAGTGGCATGAGTAGAGCTTTTTTTCCACTTTGTAGGAGTATGGTACCCTAGTTTACTGTGAAACAATTCATCTGTTTCTTCGTCTTCTTTACTGCAGTGAATTAGAAATTGGAAATCTTCAATATTACACATCCTTTATAAATGCTCTATTCTGCCTAGGTGACATGTTTTCCGAGGAACAGAATGAACTGGTTGAGTCTGCAGCAGAGATGCTATACGGTCTTATTCATGTTCGCTACATATTGACTAGTAAGGGACAGTCAGCAATGGTGAGATGTTTCTTCTCCCACTCCCACCTTCCGTCTTCTATTTCCTTTCTTAGGGAAGGGTTTAGCTTATACATGATATTCTTTGTTTTCATCTGAACATAATACCCTTTTTGCTTGTCTAGTTTGAGAAGTACAAAAACTATGAATTTGGGAGATGCCCTAGAGTTTACTGCTCTGGGCAGGCTTGTCTACCAGTTGGCCAGTCAGATATTCCAAGATCAAGCACCGTTAAGATCTATTGCCCGAAATGTGAAGATATTTATTATCCAAGGTCAAAGTACCAAGGCAGTATCCTTTTGTTTCCTATTTTGAACGGTAAACTACAGCAAGCCACAGGTAAAATTTAGGTCACTTTGAATAAACCATTTATCATAGCTTATAAACATAATCCTGTTAACCGGTTGTTTATCATAATTTTCATAGCTATTATAACATGCATTCCTATTATTTTTGTTTTAGTTTTTAATAAGTGAAGGGTGATGTCACTTACACTTTTAAACGTATAAAGAAAGGTCAAACAAGCATGGATTCTGAGGTGACGAATCCATTTGGTATCTAAAGGGAAGTTGGCTTTGTGTACCCACATTAGGTTTGGATATATGTAGTGTATACCTTATTTTAAAATCTTAGTAGGTACATCGAGCATTATAGATCAAAACAATGAAATTACAAGAGAGAACAGTAGAACAATCTTCCACATATTTCAGAAGAATATTTGTGTTAATTCTTAGTGGCATGCACTGTTGCTGTATCTCCTTAACTCGACCAAGGCGTAGATGGAGCATATTTCGGGACCACGTTCCCTCACCTCTTTCTGATGACATATGGGAACATCAAGCCTCAGAAGCCAACACAGAATTACGTGCCGAGAGTCTTTGGTTTCAAGCTACACAAGCCGTGAACAATACCAGTCTCGAATTACACAATGAGAGATTGTTGCGGCCTGTCTATGTTTTGTCTCATCTCCTTCCAGCATATCAAGCACTTGCTTGATTCAAAGGGTAGAGATCAGATTGAAGCAGATACCTTCTACTCCTTTACTTGCTGCATAAGAACTCTGTTATGTCTTAATTTAAGATGTACATTTGTTGTTTTGTGTTATATTTTTGTCTTCAGTCAAGAAATGACTTTAAATCACATATCTTTCTCCTCCAGCTTGCCATGGCCCTCATCTTGATGTTGATGCTTGGCATTCGGCCCAGTTTTTAGTTGTGTTATTCTCTTGTTCTTTGACTTACTTTTGCTCCTAAAAATAGCACACGCTACAACAGGTATGATTGTGGCCCTGTGGGTGCTGTCGTTGAAGAAGTCGTTTCTTCATGTAAATCATTTCATGTATTATTTATGAATGATTAGTATTTATATGTGTTCTTAGAAATACTTTTAATAAAGGTATCTGGCCAGAGAAATAATTGTGTGAGAAGTTGACTACTTTTTTTTTTTTTTGAAAAAATGTATTAATATGTAACCAGAGAGTACAGGAGGACTGCGTAGATACAGGGTTTAGATATGAGGTGGAACTTAAAGAAAGGAGAGATTACAGAAGGTGGATACCGAGCCTTTTGGCCCAAGTGAGAGAGTTTTGAGATCTATCAATCCAATGTTGTGAGGCAAAGTTCTTTGTCGCTTCTATCGCTGTGTGAGCACAGGTTGTGGCGTGGGTGGTTTGATTGTTGTAGAGGGTCTCATTCCTGGCATGCCAGATGAAGTAGACGAGACAAGTGATCGAGGAGACGCGAATGTGTGAGATGAAGTCATGACGGTTTGGTCTTTGATTACTGAGCCAAGTCCAAATGCAGTCCCCATAAGGTTGGGGCGTGGGGATCCTTGTCCAGCGGGCAATGAGATCAAAGGTGAGGGTGGAGAAGCTACAGAGGTTGAGGAGATGATTCTCGTCTTCAGGATGGAGGCCACAAAGTGGGCAATTGACATCCTGAACAATGTTCCATGCCTGGAGCTTGGTAAGGGTAGGCAAACGTCCATGACTAGCAATCCAGGTAATAAATGAGCACTTGGGGATGTTAAGACCATTCCAGATAATGCCAAGGGTATAGGGTGGGTTTGGGGGTGTGAGGTTTCGGAGCAAGTGGTATGCAGTTGAGGTGGAGAAGGAGCCATTTGGATTGGTAACAAGAGTGATGAATTGGTTACCGGTATGTCTTGAGAGGATCTGATCGCGAATTTGCAGGACCATGTTCCAGCAAAAGCTGTATTTGGGGTTAGGATCGACAGTCCAGATGGATGAGCCCTTGAGTACGTTGTACTGTGAATAACAAAGAGTATATTTAGTGAAAAAATATACGTTATTAAATGTGTATTTTTGTAAAAATATACATATTATGACCCACAATTATACATTGCACACCACCGATCATAAGTTAAACTTTTCAACGGGTCTAATATTTGTTTGGATTTTTTGATTGAACAAGATTTGTTTGAATGAATAACACTAGTTTTATGAAACACGAGTAAAAAGAAGTATAATATTTCTAGGTTAATTGGCTATCACACACTTTTGATAATAGTTTTTAGCTCTGCCCCTTATAAAAATGTAATATTATGTATTCATAAATAAGGGTTCTTCAAAAGGCAAGACGTCCGATTTAGAAGAGGCATCATGTAACGTATTGCTACGACGTTGAATTACTCAACATTAGTGTTAGGCGATTGCGTTGAAAGGTCTCAACTCTAGCGCATTGTGACGACGTTGGAATTTTAAACTTCAACTAGGGGGAAAAATAATTGAAAAGCGTCTGCACTTAGAACGATTGTCTCAAATTTTTATTTTGTTTAATTGAACATAGTCTTTCGGAGCTATTTTACGTGTCTTATAAATTTGTTGCTATATCCTTAGAAATTTCGCTAGTTAATTTATAATGAAATATGTTTAGATAAGATATAATAAAAAATAACTTTTCTAATTCCAAAATTAGACTTTGTTTTAATTTAATCTTATTTAGGTCTTTGTCACAGACAATTTGTAGACGTACGTATCCCATGTGATGATTCTCTTGTTAGAGGTATTCTTGCCCATAAATAGATTGGGAATGATATTGGCTGGCGGGTTCGGTAGTTTATTCCTACCGGACCGGGTCCCTTCCGCGTTCATTTATTCTTGGTGGTCAACAGGTCAACCACTCCCTATAAAGCCATAAGTAACACATCATATAATTATCACAATCCAAATATAAAAACAAAAACTAACGCATACACATCATATAATTCCCAAGATCAACCTCCCCTGTATTTTTCGCCTTCTTCAAATTCGATTTTCTTTTTATAAAGTTTAAATTCTCTGCAAATCATAAGCGTGGTCAACTGTCAAACACCATGTTGATGCTGGTCAACTGCACCAACTGCCGCACGCCATTGCAGCTTCCCCCGGGAGCTAGATCCATCCGCTGTGCTGTCTGCGGTGCCATCAGCCAAATCGCCGGTGATCCTCGTTCGCTTCCTCCTCCTCCAGGTCCATCGCATGGCCCTTACGGACACGCTCCTACTCCTCCTCCTCATCATCATCATCATCCTCCATCGCCAGCTCCTCCTTCCCCTTATAACCACGCTCCCTCTGGCCCTCCGTCGGTTCCACGCGGAAAGAAGAAGGCCGTCATCTGCGGGATCTCGTACCGATCAACCAGGCATGAGCTTAAGGGATGTATCAACGACGCTAAGTGTATGCGTTATTTGTTGATCAACAAGTTCAATTTCTCCTCTGAGAATATTCTCATGCTTACTGGTTAGCTTTTATCTTTGTCTTGACGCTTCAATTTAGTTGCGTATGAGTTGTCTTTGGTTTGTACCGTCTGGAAATTTTGCGTCTTAGGGTTTCTGACCCCAGAATAAGATTTTGTTGAGTTGTCTTTTCTTACAAATTTGGATGTAAGAACAGATTCTCATGCTCACAGGTTCAATTTTGCTGCATTAATTATTCACGTTCAATCTTCACGCTGAGAATATTCTCAGGATCACTGGTTACCTCTCACCTTTGCCTTCAGGGTTGAATTCTGAGCGTATGATTTTCTAGGTTGATACAGTGCGGAATTTAGTGCCAGTTTTGTGAAAGATCGTTCTTAGGGTTTCTGACCTTAGAAAATTGATTTGTTGAAGTGAATTGTCATTAACGGCCCTTTAAAATCTGTAGGAGTATTTAGCGTTGGATTTACAACTTTGAATGTATGAACAGATTAGACATGTTTAATCAATACTCTGATTTTGCTTTAATTGTGTTAGGGGGTCTATTAAAAGAATTATTCGCCCTAGGTGATATTACAGGTGGAGACATTCTTGTGAAATTTGCAACTTTCTGCTGGTGTTGAAATACTTGCCCCTAGAATTGAACCGTGATCCTACTGCTCTGGTGTTACTGTCGTAGGAGTCATTCTGTTCATCTGGTTTTAGAGTTGCTAAGTTTCATATGCAATTGTCCGTACTTCGTGGTCTGATGATTGGTCTTAGGTATACAGTACTTGTGTTTTTTCATAAGGTATCTATAGCTTTTTCATCAAGTCTCCTGAAGCTGGGAGTTGAACTAAAGGACATAGGACCAAGCTTGGTTACCGGAAATGATTGTAATCAGGCTTGAAAATATGGTTAGAAGGAATGGGCTGATGTATCCTGTCATCTGAAGGCAATGAAATGGTTAAAATTCCATAATCAGAGAAATTTTCTTGGATGAATATCTAAGAAAATATGAAAAATGCTCTTGAAAACGTGCCTTAGTTTTTTTGAATTGGCCAAACTAGATTGTCTCCGTATATGATTTCTATTTGATGAAAAGCTGACTCCTTATATATCATTCTCTAATATTATGAATTTATATGCAGAAGAAGAAACTGATCCTTACAGGATTCCGACAAAACACAACATAAGAATGGCAATGCATTGGCTTGTAGTTGGCTGTCAGCCAGGTGACTCCTTGGTGTTTCACTATTCTGGTCATGGTTCACAACAAAGGAACTATAACGGTGACGAAATTGATGGATTTGATGAAACCTTGTGCCCTTTGGACTTTGAGACACAAGGGATGATTGTTGATGACGAAATAAATGTAACTATGGTCAGACCTCTTCCTGCTGGGGTTAAACTTCATGCAATTATAGACGCGTGCCATAGTGGAACTGTTCTGGACCTACCATTTTTATGCAGAATGGACAGGTTTGAACTTTTGTACCTTTCAAACTTGTTATTATTTGTGTTTTATAACAAGTGCGATCAGCTAAGTTTCCATCTGTGATCTGATTGATTCAAAATAATTGAATTTTCTTAAATTCCGGTATGATCTGGTCATTGACTTGATAAAGCGTGAGAATGATAGAATCTTATTATTCAGTATGGGTTTTCATGTGCAATTAACTTTAGCTGTCGACCATGTTTGGATGACAATACTAGTTAGCATATCCAGTCTATGAATCTATTTTTCCTGTATAAAAATGCCCGACATATCCACCACATTTGAGGCGAACTAGATTGTTTGTGGATGAGGTAAGGTTATAAAATATTGAAATTCAAGGCATTATGTTTATACTTTTCATGTCACTCTGATATGTTGTGAAGTTATTATTAGTCAAATATCCAGGGAAAACTCTGCACTCATCTATACCATTCATATGTGTTACAATTTGTTCCTTCTTACGCAGGAATGGACAGTACATTTGGGAGGATCATCGGCCCCGATCAGGTACATGGAAAGGATCTAATGGCGGAGAAGTCATCTCCTTCAGTGGTTGTGATGATGATCAAACCTCTGCTGATACATCTGTAAGTCTTGTCTCACACGTCTTCATTTTATCCTGTTGATGAAATACTAGGCAGATCTGATGATATAAATTCTCAAAACAGGCTTTATCAAGGATAACATCAACTGGTGCCATGACATACTGTTTCATCCAAGCAATTGAGCGTGGACAGTCAGCTACTTATGGAAGCATGCTAAATTCCATGCGTTCTGCTATTCGAAATACTGGGAACGAGCTTGGATCTGGAGGTGGCGTCGTAACATCTCTCCTTACCATGCTTGTCACTGGAGGTAGCCTTGGTGGCGGTGGGCTCAGACAGGTATTAATCTACTCAGATCTTATTTACAATTTAAAAATTCATAACTGATGCCCAAAATTGGATTATGGGTAGCACATTGGCGTGGCATCACCATTAGTTCACCTGATTAAATCGGGGTTTCTTGAAAACATTAAGGCCTCATTTGGTACCAATCCAGTAGAATCAAGAATGAGAATGAGCAATGGTTGATTCCAATTCCATGTTTGGTATGACTTGGAATGAGAACCAATTGTATTCTGAAGGAATGTGCCATTCTAGATTTTGATTCCAACTAAAAATCCAAGGTTTCACTCACCCCAACCTTCTTTACTAACTCCACTCATTTTAGTTCCATTCCTAAAGCTAATGAAACAAATACAAGGAATCTCTTGTTCCAATTCCTCATTCAAAACCGTTTTTTGATTCCTATAGTCGTACCAAACGAACTCACATCTGTTTTTGCGGTATATTGCTTCCCCTTTCTAGTACCACACTAATATATCATATAAATTCCCAAGACCCATCAAGATTCCGTAACTTGGGAATTGTAAGGAGTTGGTTGTTCATTTTTCAAGCAGAGAAATGCCTCTTTTACAAGCCAATTAGTCACCTCTATTGATTGCAAACTCATTAGTTAATTTCTACTAATATTTCACTTGCTTTATCCACCTAAACAGGAACCGCAGTTAACTGCATGTCAGCCATTCGACGTGTATATGAAGCCCTTCTCGTTATGACCTATCATGGTTCCACCTCACAGACATTTGCAAGGTTATCACTAATATCCACAACTTCACCGGCTCCCTTCGTTCATGTGAGCAAATTCTACACTCTACAGGCATCCCCAAGAGCTTGGTTTATGGTCGCTTTGGTCATTGAAGCTCAAGTGCGACCAAATATTTGAGCAATAAAGTCTAGACTTCTGTGTAAGTACTTGGTGATTATGAACATGCTCCGTAAATTTATTGAATAGACATGTGCATAATTTATTGTGTTTATTGAACCATTTCAATTTTGTCATTGTAACTTTTGGATCGTGCGGGCAACTCTTGCTAGTAGCCGAAGAATATGCATTGGTTAACAAGTCTACAGGTACGAAATATATACCTGATGCGTAAGCCTTATAAGCTCTTTTCTGTGTGACACCACAAATTTATAAACCCGGAATGTCACGGGTTAGGACCTCACAACGAGTTCGGACTCTATCTTAACAACAATCTCATCGGATCTTACACCAAGACACAAATAAAAATAAAACAAATAGAAAACGTATATAAATAATAATGACGTGAATGCATAACTTGCGATAGTCTTGTACGAGATAACCTCGTTTAGAAGCGCTAGGAATCATTTATGGTAACAAAATGATTTCGAATTAATTAAAAACTACGTTTGGTTAGAGGTTTTTAACACATGGAAGTAAACGGGCACTAATATCCTAACAAAATGTGAGACATTTTATATGAATGCAGTATTTGAAAGGCCACCCAATCTATATGAATACGTAGGCCCAGCTGATCATCCGCCCCGGATCACCCTGCAACACTATTAACCTACACGAAATCTAACAACATAACGGTAAAACCGTTAGGTAAAAATCTTAGGCATGAATCAAGTACTATAATAACGCAATCACACGTCAATGCGGAAAGTAAACACAAAGTCATGCTTGCACACAAAACCTCGTTATTATCTTTATTAGTTGATTCAATCTAGATTTAACTTATTGTGTGGCACGAGGGTCTCCCGACCCTCGCATCCGTCCCCTTATACCAACATTAGTGGATCTAATGTATCTCGGCGTATACATGTATGAACTAGTTGTGGACATACAGTTGAGTCTCATAATATAGTAATGTCGTCATATTCAAGTAATTATTATAATTCACATAGCACACACCAATGACACCACTACAATAGTACACACTAATAAGAGAAAAGCTAGGTAAATAAGTCCATGAGACTTACGTGTACCGATCAAAACTCGACTAACGTTATATCTCGGTCTCGCATCTATGTGACCTCAAATGCCTGGTCAAATAGGAAACACGACTCAACACCACATTTTCATTTGTCTAGAAGGTTCCAAAAGGCTTTTAGGGTTAGAATGGACTAGTTGGAATTTATTTACAAGACTAGCCCGGACTTTCAGGTAAATTACAAATAAGATCCCAACTTTCTCTAAATTATGAAAAGCGCCCAAAAGTATTGTAAACGCCGTAATTAAACCTCATATCATCATATAGATAATATCTAAACTTCTTGGAAGCTTTGAAAGTCTTCAGGGCTCCCAAATATACCTAATGTGTCGCCTCTCCAAAATTCTCAACCTCTTAATGAACCCACTATGGTTATCCGATTAAGCCTTTAGTTGATCCATAAAAATTACGGGAAAAATCTCGTACAATCTAGGATACACTAATTATCAAAAGGTCAAGACAAAATAACTCAATCACTTCCGTTAAATCTCTAGAATTTCTCAAATATGACTTCATAACCTTTAAAATTATATACTTAGCCATTTTCACCTAAATTTCCGAATACAGATTTCAACCTAATTTCATATGCTTACAAATTCTAATCCAAGCGTTGGATCTTAATTCTTCTAACTCCAAGCCAAACTACCACAAACCCTCTGTATCATATCCAAAATGTAACCATTAAAGTCGAGTCTAACATATCTAAAACATCTCCCAAAATTGACAGCATTGTTAGCCCAAAAAACTACAGAATTTGAACTCAACTTGCTCGATTCATAACTTACAATATAACCGATGGATTTAATCCCAATTTTGATAAGCTCAACCAATATATATAAACTACAACATATCTGAAAATCAACCGTAAATAATGAGTTTAACCCAACCAAAATGGAACCTAAACTCCATTGTCCAACATTCTCCCATACTTCAAGATTTTAGACAGAAACTTCACAAGCATATAATTTTTAATTTGACTGTAGGATCTCTTTAGTTATTTCCTCATAATAAACTACCATATACATTCTCCAACTTATCTAAAATTAAACCGTTAAATATCAGTGTAGCATAACCAAAATGAACTTACAACCTGTGTTCCACAACTTGACAACAAAAAGGAATTTATGAAACAAACTTGTAAAACTAATATCTATAAATTTAACTGTTGGATTGACATGAAATTTTCTCACCGAATCCTATACATATCCAAGAAGTATATCCGAAAATCAGCCAGATCGGAGATGTATAACATACCTAATGAAGGCTACAAAGTGGCTTGTTTGTCTAATACATATCCGGAATAACAACTCCTACTCACACTAGAAAAGCTCTTGGTTGTTGCTTGTTTTTCAAATCCAGAAGAGGAGATGGAGTTTGGATCTTCATGTTTTTGCTCGACCTAAGGTGGCGATGGAAAGACAAGAGAACCCTCGTTGTTTTGCTTGTCCGGAGGAGGAAGAGAAGGAGAGAAAACATGTTTCACTCGTTTTTGTTCTTGGAAGAGAAGATGAGGGGCTCGGGTTATTGTCCTAGAAGATAAGAGAGGCTCAAGCTATTGTCATGGAAGAAGAGATCCGCTTGTTGTTGTTGTGCTCGAAGGAAGAAGGGGATGTTCTGCTTGCTACAACTTCAACTAAGGAGAGGAGGGTGTTGCTGGCAAGAGGTAAGTAGTACGTTTAGGTTTTGAAATTTCAAGATGGAGTAAGTGACATGGGTTTGGCTAAGGTAGAGACAAGGTTTAAGAAGGTAAGGTGTGAATAAAGGCAATAACACTTTATACTAGTGTTTGTATAAAGAGAAAATTGGATAAAATGCACCCCTCATAAAATTCATTAACTAAATAACATAGGCTTATAATTTATTAACAAAATAGCATCTTTTAATTACTAATACCAGATTTATCCCTATTAATACATCTCATTTTTATCCCAATTAGTTACAAAAGAATCTGCTAATTGATTATACAATAATCCTAATTTAAGAAGATAAATAATATATAGAATCATTTGCTTAATTAGCTCATCATATGTGGAACTTTCTTTGAGCACAATATTCTTGCATCCTTTCTCCCCAACAAATTCTCATTGGTCTTCTCCAAGCTTCCATTCTCCATCAAAGTATATGGATATAACAACCAAACGTGTATATTTCAAGTGACACAATAGTGCATTATTAAACGACAAGAAATTAATGATACATGATCTACATGAAGAGTACAAGCATGTACAAGCCATATATAAGAATATCAGACGTTACCTACAAGTAATATAATGATACATGCTTTACAAGAACAGTAAAAGACATTAATCCGGTAATATGAATATCAGATCGTACAAGAATTTTTAACAAGAATTGATAAAACTAGCATGTTACATGAAAAGAAGTCAGTACAAGAGATTAATCTGGTACTATGGACATCAGATCGTACAAGAAACTTTTATATACAAAAGAAAGATACATGATTTCAGATACAAGATTTACATGGAACTATCAGATTATTAAACACCATTTACAGGAATCTCAAAAGTTTACAAAAACTAGACTCGTGGAGTATGCAATATGGATCTTTCAAATTTGGACGAAAGAAATACAATAATCCCCATTTAGTTGTAGGCATAGTACAAGATTTACATGGAACTATCAGATTATTACAAGCCATTTACAGGATTCTCAAAAGTTTACAGAAACTAGACTCGTAGAGAATGCAGTATGGATCTTTCAAATTTGGAAGAAAGAAATACAATGATTCCCAATTAGTATGGACATAGTACAAGAATTACCTTCATTCAAATTCATTTGTAGAACTCACAGAGTATGCAACATACCTTTTTGATCGAGAAAATGAACGTTGAAGATGTAGACTTGTAGAAGACAAACAGTAGTCACGATTTCAGTCTATAATTCAACATTTAATTTTATAATATGTTAATTGCTAATTGATTACGCTGATTAAAATTGGTAATTCTTTCAAAATACACCTTCTTCAATTAGGGATTGTGATGTAATTATAAGACAATAATCATTGTAGGTAAATTGAAAGGGCAGTAATCAATTAACAATATTTTATATTCTTGTATAAGGGTAAGTTTGTCTAAAAAATTTAAAAAAGGTCATTTACTAACAAAATTATTAAGCTGCACAATTACTAATTAAAATTAGTGAACTAGAATTACGTAGCAAATTCACTCAATTTAAGTCGATTACTAAATTGGTTAATCGGCTAACCGCTAATGAAGACCATTGAATCTTGTATGTGAATCAAACTGTGAGTCTGAGACTCTTTCGTCTTCTTTTCTTGCAGGCGAATCTCTTTTTATACTTTGCTATAAATGTTGACTTCGTCTTCAACCTTTGCACAAATTTATAACCAAAAAACCTTTGCACCAATCATAAATGAGTAGTATGAACAGCCGCTATAGGTGCGGTGGGGGTAGATGATACCCTAAGCTAATGTTTTTCATTAATATAAGTTGACCAAAACTACTAATACACAGCTAAGGCCAACGTGGACACGATACGAGGCTGATGATGGCTTCACCGGCCGGCGACATCTTCTCATCTTCGATTGCGTCTTCTTATTTGGTTGTCATTCTGCATATTGATTGACCCATCTCGTGGTTTTTGACCTCGCTGCTTATCTTTCTGTGTGTGAGATTTTGAACATGGGTTCCAGTTGCAGTCGCGGTCGTACAAGGGATAGCCGCTCCTCCTCCCCGTCTCTTTCCCTGGTTTTTCTCTCTTTCGATTGTGTTTCTGATCATATTTTCCTAGTTGATTCATCAATAATCGATCATTAATTGGATACAAACCTTGTTGGTATTAACTTCTATTTTTTTGTTAGGGTTTGAAATTTGATGAGGGTTTTCTTTATTATTTTAGTGTTTGTAGAATTTTGTGGTAATTGATTGAAAGACTCGCAACAGCTATTGATTTTACACTTGCAACGTCTTTAGATAGGGAGGCTTAGGGTTAGAACCCAATAGTTTATCAGTTGAGTTCTTAGCTTTATTGGGAAATATATATGGTATATATGAAGCTGTATGATGATCTCTTGCTGCATGATTTCATGTGTGATATTGTTGGGAATTTAGAATTAGATGCACATATGGTGGCGTTTCAGTTTACCTTTATCAATAGAATTTCATGATTATCAGTGATGGTCCTATTTATGAATCTCATCCGAGGATAAATTCAAGTCATCTTGCACATGATCTTGGAGTTTTAAGTACAGAGGGGCAATCTAGTCTGAATTATGAGAGTAAGCACATTCTTTGAAATAAACCTGATGTGTTTAAGTTATGGTGAGTCTGTTTTTAAAAAATGATACTGATAACGTGAAAGAAGTGACCATTGAGCAACCATGTGTTGAGTAGGGATAGAAAATCAATTTGGGATGTTTGCTTAGTGGTTTTCCTGTGATATTACTCAGAAAACGATGGCGATGATCTAGGATTTTGTGACAGGTTGCTCCTTGATAATAGAGGTGGCTACCAATTACCAAAATGAGAGGACTAGTCTTGCCCGGGAACACCAAACTGTAAAAGTAATGTGGAAAGACAAATCTAGGCTTTAGGTACTGTAACTTGCTAGATATGAGTTTATGTTTGGATGATCCAAGTTTCACGAGAGATTGTATTTAGTATGACAAACTGTGTTTGGTTACACTCCTATCAGCAGCTATGAACTTTTATTGAAGAATGTATGCTGCTGTGCTTGGATAAGAAAGAGTAATGTGAATCTTCCTTTATAATAAAGTGCAATTTATACATTTTGCATTTCCTACCTTTACTATGATTTGTGGTTTTGATATGTTCACTGGCCTGGTGTTCTATGCACTTAGTTTTGCTCTTTTGAACTGATTATGTCTAACCTCTATTTGACTGGTTTACTTGCAGAGATCAGAAAATGTTGATCATGTGGCCGATGAGGAAGAATGGGATGGAGATGGACTTCCTTGTGCTTCTGGGCTCCACCAGCTTGGTACATGCTTATGTGACTCTCAGTCTTTTGGTGATGAACTCCGAGTTCTTGTTAGGATATCAAGAATAGTCTTCCTTGTTGAAGCTATTGGTGAGGTTAGTTGGCTGCTATGACTTTCTGTAAAACTACTTCACATTAACCAAGTGATTTTGTAACACCTGCGGTGTCATTTCTGCCTAATTTTCTTTCTCTATCATCTTTCCTTTACTGAAGATCTTTCTGAGCATAATGTGAATCCTTGGCTCATTTTTGAATTCTTATTTGCTGTTCTTTGCAGCTTTGTTTGTTCCTGTGATTTTGTATTTCCATTTTTGGTGCTTTCTGAAAATTCTTGGACAGTCTTCCGATTTTCACAGTAACTGCTGAAAGTTTTAGTGGAATCTGAAATACAATCCTCTGATAAGTCATTTGTTATTGTGTTATTTGATTCGCTAAGCTGCATCCTATCCGCTAAGGTTTTATTTGTGCATCCAACAGTTCATCTTCAAAATGAAGTCTTTCTTCTGAAATGTTATTTGTTTGGACTGCAATTGTTAATGTAGAAATACTTGTGGACTCCTTCCTGAATCTTTTTCTTGTCAGAATTGATACTTCGTTCCATTGTGACAAAAGTGATTAAAATATTAGCTTGATATGTAAATTCTCTTCATCAACAGTTTGAGATGTTTTAGCATAGTATGCGAGCTTGTTTGTGGTGCTTGTGGCATACATATTCTCATAAAACTACCCACTTTTTTTATGTGATTTGGCCTGAGGCAGTGCACAACTGTGTTTATATGCTCGGGTGGCTTCATGTCGTTAAGTGATAATTATTCATCTTGTCTCATGTGAAGCTTTTGGACGAGATTACTCGTGAAGCAATGCCGTTCTCACTCTCCGCCTTATTTCTGCCTGCTTCAGAATCTACTGTCAATTCATTCCCTCTTAAAAATCACAAGAAATCAGACATGAATCACAGTTCCAGGGAAACACAGCAGTAAGTTGAATGTTTTATCTAGTGAGCCATCATTATGGTGAATGCAGGTACTCGTCTGTAACGGAAACCAAATCTGAATATCTTAACGCAGGTGCTACATCTGCTTGGCTGAGTACGAGGAAGATGATAAAATACGAGTCCTCCCCTGTAAGCACGAATATCACATGACATGTGTCGATAAATGGCTCAAAGAAATACACGGGTACGTTTAGGGCCCGTTTGTTTTAAACTCCGGAAACGGAAACAAAATGGAAACGGATCTACATAAAAAATTTTGGAATCATTCCTTATGGTTTGAACTAATTGGAGTATAATTTGATTACTTTTGATACTCTATAGGAAAACAAAATAAGATAAACAAATGCATTTTGCATGAGTAGACAAGGAATAATTCCAAAAAAATTCATGAACAAGGTGCATATATGGACTAGATTCATTTTCATTCCGTTTCCGTTTCCGGAGTTTAAAACAAATGGGCTCTTAGTTTCTTTCTGCACTTCCCTTCCATTGCCTCATATAGTTAGTTCGCTACGTGCGACTCACATTTTCCTTTATTCTCGTCATCGTAGGATATGCCCTCTCTGTAGGGCTGATGTTAGCACCGGCAGCCATACGCAACCCACTTAGATTACAGAATCCGACAGTAATGTATACACTTGTAAATTCAGCACTATTTACTGTCTTATCCAGAAAGAAAAAAGACAGGTTTGTCATCTCTTGAATCTTATTTTAACTGTTTTCTTCAGTAATTCAGTGTATTCTGTGTAAATAGTTGGTTTGTACAGGTGATGCTAATAAATGTATATAGTTTTATACAGTCTGAATAATTTGAACAAGAGTTCTTGAATGGTTGAGATTTTTTGGAACCTCTGTGGAGGGAATTCACTAGATCGGTCAAGTCGAGGGACTAGACTGGTTTGGTTGGGAATATGGGATCCGAATCAATGGTTGTTCGCGACTCCGGAAAGAAGACGAGCCATCTCCTCTTTGGTCGATTGTATCATATTTTCTTGCTATTTGTTTCAAGATTATTCCTTAGTAGAACAAGATTATCATAGTTTATATATGCTCAAACCATTTAACACAACATCTAAGGCATGTGTGGCATCACCATGGGCGTATATAAACTATGATAATCTTGATATCTATCATAAAAGGAAATAAATGTTGTATCAATATAAGTCCTAAATCACTCAAATATTTCTTCCTATCTAGAAATAAAATATTTTTATATGAGATTCAAATTTACTAATGAAATTTAAATTATTCTAATATTTAAAGTTTTATTAATATAAGGATTGAAATAAATCTTCCGGATTTCATGGAACAAATACTAATTACCCGAGTGAGTGTAGTTGTTCACTCTTCGGCTTTGTTTAGTTACGTGGTTGAGGGGTTTTCATTAGATTCAGGTTATAAGGTGTAGAATTTGTGCAGTGTTTAGCTAGGTTTATAGTTTTTACTAACGGATTTAAAATGTGCTTGAAGAGTCGTGAAAACTAATTTTTGAGAATCTCGTTGGACAAAGGTTTTATGGATTTTCGATAGGGTTGTGAAAATTCAGTTCCATTCGTGCCCTTTCACCAGAGAAGATGGAGACCCTCATTTGCTATCATTGGTTTCTCTATGATGGATTGAGCAAATAGAGGATGGTCCGTCTGAGAAATCGAACAAATCAAGAAATCAAGAGCGAAGGAATGGATGCAATTGTGTGGCTTCTTTGTCTTCAACAAGATCGAATCGAGGATCAAAGTATTTATTCTCCCAATTCAAGAATAGCTTCGATATGAACTGAAAAACATATTCAAACTTAACTATAACCCTATTCAAATTTGGAATTGAAACGTTTCAATCCGATTTTTTGTTCCTCTTTGCCATGAAAATGGAAAGCTTCCATCTTGTAGATGAGTTTATTTGCGAAAACAACGAGGAGTTTACAGTTCCTTCTTCTCTTTACAATTCCTTCTTCACACACACACCCCTCCCCCATCTTCTATTGGAAATGAAAAGCATCGATCCGGTAGAGATTGGGGATGAGTGTTTTGTTTTGTTTCGTCATGTGTAGAAAGAAAGATGACTGGGGATGAATGGAGTAGAGAAAAAAAAAAAAAAGGGATTAATCACGTTACTGTAATCCTTATTGTGATCTTAAGAATTAGGCATTAGTGATAAGGGTATTTTAGGTATTTGATTCAATTCCGAACCATTTAATACACACTATGCAAGAGTTTTTTTTGTAAACCGCAAGTCTTAAAAAAACTCGTTTACAACCGCAACCACAACAATGAATTTGATTTTATTAAATACACCATTTGTTTTCTTTAAGTTTTATATATTATTTAGATTTTGCTTTTAAAATAACTTTTAAAATGGTATTTCTTGTAATAAATCATATTAAAGAGTTTTTTGACATAAATAATTAATATTAATCGTGTCAATTTTAACCATCAATGATATTCATCTCAATTTTCTAACCGGGTGACTACGCGAAAGCGACTAGGTAAGAGGTTGACCATGTCGTGATTCTCCTACCCAACTAACTAGGTAAGAGGTTGATCTAATTTTGATTCTCTTACCCTTAGATAATTTATGACTTCAGTCTACTCCACCTATTTTTCAAATTGTACTACTAATTGTATCATTATTAATATTTGAGGGAATTGAATGAAATGCACCTCAACATAAAATTAATATACTAAATAATATAGGCTTATAATTTTTTTTAACTAAATAGCATCTTTTAATCAATAATGTCAAATTTGTCTCTATTACCATACATAGTTTTTACTAAATTTTCTTGTATTTATTATATTTCCTGTAACAAATTTGACATACATAGTTTCATGTAAATAAATTTTAGAAAATGTATGACAAACTTCTGGTATGTTAAACGATGATGATTGATTTTCATTACGAAAGGTCTCGGTGAATATTTTTAAATTAAAATTGTTAATGTAAGGAAATGAATGACTTGTTAGTCTTATTTATTTTTTCTTGTACTTATTGTATTTACTATAACATATTGACATACTTAGTTTCATGTGACCGGCTCATTAGAAAGGTCATAGTGAATATTTCTTGTATTTCATGTAAAATATAGTACAAGACTACAAGTCATGTAACATTCTGACATATAGTAGTAAACGACAAAGAGTACTCACGCTTCAGATCTATAGAAACAATATTGAAGGTTTTGATATGTTGATTGCAAATTTATTACGATAATCAAAATTATTAACTCATTAACGATTCACCTTTCATAATTAAGGTGTATCATGCTTTAAAAGGAAAATGTAAACCCAAAATTTTGTAGATTCTTGAACAAGGATAAATTAGTCTTAAAATTTCAAAAGATGTCATATTCTAACATAATTAGTAAGGTGGACAAATGTTAAGCAAAATTAATGATCTAATACTACATAGCAAATTCACCCTTAAAATAACTTTAAATATACTAGGTGATTTCAAATTGTACTATTATAACTGAATTTGGATTTGGTTGAGCTATATGAAATGTTGGTGTGATTTTTCTAGGTCGTGTTTCATCCATATATCATGTTGATGGAATAGTTTGTCGGGAGGATGGATGGTTGATATCATGTGATGACATCCTTGATTCAAGTAAACTCCTTGTCGATCGTATACTTTCACATGAGTTATTGGCATAACCAATAGTGATTTTCTACTCCTTTCTATCATGGTATAATCTGAACAACTCCAACAAATCAGAATCCCTCTCCATTTTACGGCCTTTTAGATGGTAGATATACTACAGCTTGGTTTTCGGGAAGAGTGGAACCTATTTTGCATCCCCTTCTAATAACTTTGTGTATGCATCCAACACGTTACACTTATCAATATCATCCACTTCTATATCCTGATATGATTCCGTATTTCAACACATTCTCAATACCTTGTTGTTTTCCATAAACAACAAAAACCCGACTTCAAAGACAACAGAAACATGATATAGGCAATTTGAAGCTCGATTTCAAAAACAACAGAAACCGACTTCAAAATCATACTAACCCAAACTTATACAATTTGAATCAACTAGCAAAAACCCGATTTGATACCCAACAGATGAAGAACAACTAGAAATTAGGGTTTTAGAGAAACGTGATTTTGAAGTGAACAAGCTACAACATACGGATTAAAGCAAAGAAGACGAGCCTCCAAGTTCTCGTGAGTGAAGAACACACCCTACCAGTATCATGTTTTTGTTTACTTGAACTTGATTTGTGTCACTTAAAGGAATTTAGTCAAACTTTAAGAACGTCAAACGGAAAAGTGAAACTTGGTGGTCACTAACCGAAAGTTCCCTTCTTTTAATTAAGGATTTTTTTCTCTTGATACCATCAAGATTTAAACTTTTTCTCTTAGTATCCATTAAGTTTTAAATTTTCTTTTGGTACCCTTATAGTTCTATTTATTTCCTTTTTATATCCATTCTTAATATATTACATTAAAATTCATTATGAAATAATTAAAAAATATAAAAATAAATTTAAAACTAATTATGACCTCATTACATTTTAAACTAATAAATTTATAATAAAAGTATTTTTTTGTATATTTTTCTAATAAAAAATGTAAAGTAAATTAAAGATAATTTTTATTTTTAAATTTATTAAGTTAAATTTAATGAGTTCATAATTTATTTTAAATTTATTTTTCTGATTTTTTATTATTTTATAATAAATTTTTAATGTAATATATTAAGAATGGATATAGAGGGAAACAAATAAAACCATAAGGATATAAAGAGGAATTTTAAAATTAGGTGTATATTAAGAGGAATAGTCCAAATCTTGAGGGCACTAAGAGGAAAAACCCTTTAATTAATATGCAATTTTGAGAATTTTATATTAACTAAGGACTCGTATTAAAATTTTAGTTACCCGATTAATGATTAATCAAAGTAAACAATATAACTACGTTTATGATAATTTAGTAACCTGTTGATTAATCGATACGGCTAATCGGATTGTCTAACCTATTATGCAACATTATGTTTTTTATTATATTTTTTAATCATGACACTTGTGAAAAGATAATGGGTCATTTTGGTTTTAAACTCTAAAAATGGAAACTGAGTAGAAACGAATCTGGTCCACTTATATGTAATTGTTCATTCATAAAATTTTGTTCATTGGGCGATGTTTTCTCATTTTTCATACAAAAAAGTTTAAGTTTTCCTATAGGGCAATAGGGTATCAAAGTTTTCGCTATTATTATTTTTAATCAGAAGGAAATGATTTCAAAAAAAATTAATGAACAAGGTTATACATATGGACTAGATTCATTTTCATTATATTTATATTTTTAGAGTTATAATCAAACGGAGGCAAAATATGGTTATCTTGTTAGAATGTTTTGTTATAAAGTTCAAAATTTTTGATAATTTGAAAAGATAAAATAGCTTGTCCATATTTAATGGAATATATGATGGGATAAATTGGTGGTTGTTTATATATTTATATATGATAAACTATACATAAAAAATTTCTATTTATGATTTTTGATTGCATATCTTTTATAATTGTTGGGTTTTTTTTTTGCACAATCTGGGAATAGCTCAAGTACGGAGGGTGATACAGTGCGGCGTTGCAGAGTAATTTGGACCGTTGATTCACTTGATCCAATGAACTACATTCATTCACATCATTTAATGATTTAAAAGAGGTGTGGTGACAATTTTATTTTCAGAAGGTATTAGGACAATTTTATTCTTTTGAAATCTGTTTTTTAAAGGAAGACGCGTGACATTTTTATAATTTTCATGAAAAAATTGTAATAATTATTATCTCAATTAATAAAATATTTTCATCTTTCTTCTCCGTAACAAAATTTATATTTTACAAGTATAGTATGAAAGGTTGAATTATTGAACACTTATTTGAGTTTTAGAAATGGAAAATGAGCCTTCGATTTTTATTTATATCTTTTGTCTTTTATTTTTAAAATTTTTTAATTATTTAATTAGAAAATAAAATATTGTTTAAAGAAAAATGAAATTTTTTTCGTTTTGTTTTATTGTCAACAATAATGGACAGTCCAAGTACAATTATGTACTTTTTATATTTAAGGATAAAATAAAATTTAAAAATAATAATAATAAATAAATAAATAAAGGAGAAGTTAAATAAGAAAATTAAAAAAAAATAATACATAATAGAACGTTTTCATACAAACTATAATTTTTAAATAGTACTTGAACGTAAAATTAGCTTTGTTGATTGTAAATATATCAGTAAAATTGTTTATATATAAGGAAACAAACCAAATATAACAAAATAACTTCAGTTGTCTTTCAGATATATTTCGTTGAGGGGAATCTTTTACCTATAAGGAAACTTACCATAACAAAATATTTTTACTTTTTTTTTTACAGTAAATAATTTGACTTATACGCGTAAAACAAATATTTATTTAATTAAATATTCTTTTTAATTTATATAAGGAAACAAAATATAAAGATAATCTCTGCTAACGGTATAAATACAGGTTGAAGCATCAGAAATCAAATTACTCATAAACATTTCCTCATTTTTCCAAAATCAAGCTATGGCGATCAAAGAGGTTTTCCGTAGCAATTTCAAAGAAGAAGAAGCGAGGCTACTACTCACACTCTCACAGTACAAAAGCATCGCATTCGATACTGAATTTCCTGGCTTTCTCGCCGAAACGCCGCGCAATGCCGGCGACGTTCGTCAATATCAAGGTTTGAAGTCGAACGTCGAGCGGACAAAGCTGATTCAGGTGGGGTTTACTGTATTCGATGCGGAAACAGGATTCGTTGGCGGTGTTTGGCAATTCAATATGTCTGGATTCAACCCAAAGGTTGACGAGCATTCACCGGATTCCATCAAAATGCTGGAAAATTGCGGAATTGACTTCGCCGGAAACTTATCCAACGGTGTTGGAATGATTAAGTTTGTCGGTTTACTGAAGAAAATTCGGGAGATGTATGGAGAGGCGATTCAGTGGGTGACGTTCCATGGACTTTATGATGTTGCTTATCTGATTGTATCGATGATCGGAAACTGGAAACTGCCGGCGGATCTTGAAGGGTTTGTAAAGTCCGCTGGAGAGTTTTTCTGCGGCGGAATTTATGATGTGAAATACATGGCTGGTGAGCATAATTACATGGGGCTCGAGAAATTTGCGAAGGTATTGGGCGAGATCAGAGATCAAGGAGTGGCCCACCAGGCCGGATCGGATAGCTTGCTGACGGCGAAGGTGTTTGCGAAGACTGTGAGAACTATTCAGGAATGGCATGGTGTGTCTTACAAGATGTATGAGGGGGCTATGTATGGAATTACTTTGCCTATTCCTTCAGCAAGAAGGTTGCTTTCTCTGTCGTCTCCGGCGAGCTGCCGGCGAGGAGACCTTACTCCGTATGGCTACTCTGTTGCTAGTTTTCCGTCAGCTTTAAGGGTTAAGAGATTAGCTTATGGTTTTAATGGCTGTGATTACTCTGTAGCTACTTTTGCAGCTCCTTTAGGGGCTAGGAGATTACTCAGATTAGGTTATGGTTGTAATGGATTACAGAATGTAGTTCTACTTTCTTGATTTGAGATTGTAAACTGAATTGCATTCTGATTTTGAATGCTATGAGAGTTGAATGAATTGTAAAGGTTTCTTGTTAATTCTTCGATTAATACTGTTTCCAACTTTCTGCGTAAATATAGTATTTGATCGGCGGTGTGTAAAGTTTTCCTACTGTACTGTGTAACATTTTTCTCTTACGTAACCGCGGGCGGTCTCGTCTCGTTGAATATAGTATCTGATTAGCGGTATATACTGTCTTATCCAGAAAGAAAAAAGACAGGTTTGTCATCTCTCTTGAATCTTATTTCAAGTGTTTTCTTCAGTAATTCAGTGTATTCTGTGTAAATAGTTGGTTTGTACAGGTCATGATAATAAATTTATATAGTTTTTATACAGTCTGAATAATTTGAACAAGAGTTCTTGAATGGTTGAGATTTTTTGGAACCTCTGTGGAGTGATATCACTAGATCGGTCGAGTCGAGGGACTAGACTGGTTTGGTTGGAACACGGGATCCGAATCAATGGTTGTTCGCGACTCTGGAAAGAAGACGAGCCATCCTCTTTGGTCGATTGTATCATAGTTTCTTGCTATTTGTTTCAAGATTATTCCTTAGTAGAACAAGATTATCATAGTTTATATATGCTCAAACCATTTAACACATCATCTAAGGCATGTGTGGCATCAACATGGGCTTATATAAACTATGATAATCTTGATTTCTATAAAAAGGAAATAAATGTTGTATCAGTATAAGTCCTAAATTACTCAAATATTTCTTCCTATTTAGAAATAAAATATTTTATATGAGAATCAAATTTACTAATGAAATTTAAATCATTCTAATGTTTAAAGTTTTATAAATACAAGGATTGAAATAAATCTTCAGGATTTCATGGAACCAATACTAATTACTAAGTGAGTGTAGTTGTTCACTCTTTGGTTTTGTTTAGTTACGTGGTTAAGGGGTTTTCATTAAATTCGGGTTATAAGGTGTTGAATTTGTGCGGTGTTTAGCTAGGTTTATAGCTCTTACTACAACTGATTTAGAATTTGCTTGAAGAGTCGTGAAAACTAATTTTTGAGAATCTCGTCGGACAATGTTTTATGGATTTCTCATAGGGTTGTCAAAATTCAGTTCCATTCATGCCCTTTCACCGGAGAAGATGGAGATTCTCATTTGCTATCATTGATTACTCTATTGACGGATTGAGCAAATCGAGGATGGATGTCTGTCTGAGAAATTGAACAAATCAAGAACTCGGGAGAAGAATGGATGCAATTGTGAGGCTTCTTTGTCTTCAACAAGATCGAATCGGGGATTAAAGTATTTATTCTCCCAGATTCAAGAATAGCTTCAATCTTCGATCTCAACTGAATAACATATTCAAGCTTAACTAAAACCCTATTCGAATTTGGAAATGAAACGTTTCGATCCGATTTTTTGTTCCGCTTTGCAATGAAAATGGAAAGCTTCGATCTTGTAGATGAGTTTTATTTGCGAAAACAACGAGGTCTTTACAGTTCCTTCGTCTCTTTACAATTCCTTCTTCACCCCCC
>BSUD01000003.1:147976448-148008234 GCA_033239045.1 Fagopyrum esculentum | reverse complement strand
TATTTAAGGATAAAATAAAATTTTAAAAAAAGTAAATAAATAAACAAATAAAGGAGAAGTTAAATAAGAAAATTTTAAAAAAATAATACATAATAGAACGTTTTCATGCAAACTATAATTTTTAAATAGTACTTTAACGTAAAATTAGCTTTGTTGATTGTAAATATATCAGTAAAATTGTTTTACATATTTGTATATTTTATAAAATGTTTAATTATATCCCTTATTAAAAACCATATTTTTATTAAGACCCGTTTATATATAAGGAAACAAACCAAATATAAAAAAATAACTTCAGTTGTCTTTCAGATATATTTCGTTGAGGGGAATCTTTTACCTATAAGGAAACTTACCATAACAAAATATTTTTTAAAGAAAATAATTTGACTTATACGCGTAAAACAAATATTTATTTAATTAAATATTCTTTTTAATTTATATAAGGAAACAAAATATAAAGATAATCTAAACCGACTGCTAGCGGTATAAATACAGGTTGAAGCATCAGAAATCAAATTACTCATAAACATTTCCTTGTTTTTCCAAAATCAAGCTATGGCGATCAAAGAGGTTTTCCGTAGCAATTTCAAAGAAGAAGAAGCGAGGCTGCTACTCACACTCTCACAGTACAAAAGCATCGCATTCGATACTGAGTTTCCTGGCTTTCTTGCCGAAACACCGCGTAATGCCGGCGACGTTCGTCAATATCAAGGTTTGAAGTCGAACGTTGAGCGCACAAAGCTGATTCAGGTGGGGTTTACTGTATTCGATGCGGAAACAGGATTCGTTGGCGGTGTTTGGCAATTCAATATGTCTGGATTCAACCCAAAGGTTGACGAGCATTCACCGGATTCCATCAAAATGCTGGAAAATTGCGGAATTGACTTCGCCGGAAACTTATCCAACGGTGTTGGAATGATTAAGTTTGTCGGTTTACTGAAGAAAATTCGGGAGATGTATGGAGAGGCGATTCAGTGGGTGACGTTCCATGGACTTTATGATGTTGCTTATCTGATTGTATCGATGATCGGAAACTGGAAACTGCCGGCGGATCTTGAAGGGTTTGTAAAGTCCGCTGGAGAGTTTTTCTGCGGCGGAATTTATGATGTGAAATACATGGCTGGTGAGCATAATTACATGGGGCTCGAGAAATTTGCAAAGGTATTGGGCGAGATCAGAGATCAAGGGCTCGCCCACCAGGCCGGATCGGATAGCTTGCTGACAGCGAAGGTGTTTGCGAAGACTGTGAGAACTATTAAGGAATGGCATGGTGTGTCTTACAAGATGTATGAGGGGGCTATGTATGGAATTACTTTGCCTATTCCTTCAGCAAGAAGGTTGCTTTCTCTGTCGTCGCCGGCGAGCTGCCGGCGAGGAGACCTTACTCCGTATGGCTACTCTGTTGCTAGTTTTCCGTCAGCTTTAAGGGTTAAGAGATTAGCTTATGGTTTTAATGGCTGTGATTACTCTGTAGCTACTTTTGCAGCACCTTTAGGGGCTAGGAGATTACTCAGATTAGGTTATGGTTGTAATGGGTTACAGAATGTAGTTCTACTTTCTTGATTTGAGATTGTAAACTGAATTGCATTCTGATTTTGAATGCTATGAGAGTTGAATGAATTGTTAAGGTTTCTTGTTAATTCTTCGATTAATACTGTTTGCAACTTTCTCAGTAAATACATTGTTGGATATAGTGTTTGATCGGCGATGTGTAAAGTTTTCATACTGTACTGTGTAACATTTTTCTCTTACATAACCGCGGGCGGTCTCGTCTCGTTGAATATAGTGTCTGATTAGCGGTATATAAGCTTTTCCCCTTGGATATAATGTTTTTCTCTTACAAAACTCTCTCTTAAAAAACTGTGGACGACCTCGTCGAATGTAGTACCTGGTCTCTTAAAAAACTGTGGACGGCCTCGTCGAATGTAGTACCTGATTGGCGGTATGTAATGGTTTTCTCTTATACAATGTGTGACATTTTTCTCTGACATAACTGTGGGTTATCTCGTTGAATATAGTACCTGATTGGAGGTGTGTAACATGTGTAATATTTTTCTCTTACATAACCGCTCATTGAATATAGTGCCTGTTTGGCGGTATGCCGGTATGTAACGTTTTTCTTTGATGTAACCGTCCTCGTTGAATACATTGCTTGATTGGTGGTGTGTAACGTTTTTATTCGAATCTCGATGAGGCATAGTAAAGATATGTAACCGTATCAAAGAAACGTTTTTCTTTCCTGAATGGATCTTATCCTGTAATATGATTATGGGCATGTTTGGTAACGTAAAATTACGTACACAAAGATAATTATTTAGATGAAGAATTAAGTAAATGAAATTGTGTCAAATGATGAGCATGAAAATAAGTATTTGGTAAAGTGGTAAAAAAAAAAAATACGTGTTAAATTTTTTTGTATAGATAAAAGAGGTGAAAAAAAAGGAAAAATGTAAACTTGAGATTTTAGCCTCAATGATCTTTATAATCATTATAATCAAATTATAGGAATACAAATTTTCCATAATCTAATTTTCTTAATTTTAATAATCTAAAACCCTTTAATCTCATTCATTCTCTTACCAAACGAGATTACAAAAATTATTTCTCCCTTTTAAAACTCGTAAACTTAATCCTCTTACTCAATACACTTACCAAACGGAGCCTATGAACATTGGGAAAGGCTTCGAAGAAACAACCAAACAATGGTGTGGAAGCATGAGAAACGTCATCCTAGATAGCAGGGATCCCTACAGAATGAAAGAGTTGACAAAGAAGAGAAAGATAACTGAAGGAAGACGATGAATGTCTTTAACAATCAAGAGCACACCGAGTCACCGAGTGTGCTATGTTTAGGATGGTTTCTGCAATCACATTGCAATAAGCTACGACGCAAACATATGAAAAAGCTACAAATAAGAAACTAAAATAAAATATGTGCACATAAAAGTACTAAACACAAATTAAGCACAAAGCTAACCCATCATAGGTCAATGTTTCCATCAGTTTATATTTCAAAAGGACAAATTTAAGCTAAGAAAGACGAGTTAAATTTCCCTTTGCTGCAAGCATTCCAAATTCATCTGCTGAAACTGGGTACCTCACCTGCTTGTTTCGTGAGCACAAACACTGCAGATAAAGAAACAAGTCTATGAAATTTGATTTTCGAATCGATATCCTCAAACCCGAGCTCTCTTGGAGCTGCAGCCAGGGCACTTGTACTGCTTCATATGCTCCGCCTTTGCAGGGGTGATTTTTACACATTTGCCATGGAACCACTTCTCACACAAGTCACAGCAAATCCAGAACTCATCTGGACCATCATTGTCACCACACGCTCCACAAACAGCACCCTGTTCTTCGTCTTCCTCTTCTTCTTCTTCGCCGCTCTCTTCTTCCTTTGGTGCAGGCATCTTCACCGGTTTAATCTGATGATCGGATTGACGTGACTTCAGGATGTACAAGGAAGAAAGGAGAGTATTAGAGATAGCCCAAAAATGAAGTGGATGAGTAATCAACTGTAAAGACAACTGTGATAAAACAACTCTTAGCTACCTTTGAACCAGACTTGCTTTTGCTGCTGCTGTTGTGGTTACCAGATTGATCCTTAGGAGCCTTCACATTTCCATTTCCATTCAGAACATCAAATACTGTTGGCAGTTCATTAATCATCTGAAAGAGCTTCTTCCTGCAAAAAAAAAATCCAAAAGAAACACAAAATAAAAACAATGGTAGTGATACAGCTCCAAGAATGCAAGACTTTCTACATTGCACTCCGTCACAAGAACAAAATCTATTTCTATCCTGACACCACAGATAAGGTTACATATGCCTTCAACTTGCCATCTACGGAAGAGACAAGCTAAAATAAATAATTGTGCAACTAGATTCCAGGATGTTGTATACGTTCTTTTGAGATCTATATCAGGACCTGCTACTTGCCATCTACGGATAAGTTACATGTGCCTTCAACTTGAAAATGAAGTAATTCACAAGTAGACAAAGACCACACCACAATAAAGAAAGGACCATCTAAACTACTAGGCAATCAATAAGCAGAAAGCCCCATAGAAATCCAAAATACACTAGGCAACTTCAAATTAAATGCCTAAGAATCCAATCAAGTTATCAGAGAGTAAATATGAATGAATGTTATGATGATGGCACTAAATCCGGAGGTGTCCATAATGGATCCTATGATCCTCTGATATTAGTAAAAGAGAAAAGAGGGGAGAAAAAACACTACTGCTACTACCAATCATATACATGCTAACAGTGGATGCTTAAGAGAACTTATACCACACCAGTACACCCAATAATGATAGTGGACGGTGTATCAATGTATCCACATTGACTATAAGAATGACACAAGATGGACTTATATGTGGTTGAAGTAGACCCAAAATGGCATGGGTCACATGGGAATATGGGATAGTGACTCAAAAGCTGGGCTGATACCTTAGCCGAACTCTAACGCATTCGTGTATAGGAGTATTACCCACTCTTGGAGTGTACTAGTCAAGCGCAGCTCCCAAAATTAGCAGATAAGAAAGAGGGAGAAGCAAGCATTGAGGTCCTTCAAGGATTACATAGCAAACAAGCAGCGGAAACCCGATGTAGTAAGGGCTAAGGACAAGGGAGTGTTACCCATTTTCTTCACTTAGGTTTTAGTCTAACCTCTGAAATCCATATGATATAATTTGAAACTATCATGCTCTCCGATGTCATAGTGACTATACACAACAAACATGATGAGTATAAAACAAAGTTTACCCCCTGGTCCTACAGCTAAACATTCCACCAAAGAAAGTTCACATGTATAGATACAATCAGATGGACCTTGTCAAAAGGGAAACAAATGATAATTCCTACAAAAGACACATAAACAAAAAAGGTTTACTCCCTTATATATGCAAACTATGTATTCTTACAAAAGGTATGCAAGTGTAGGGCTCTTGCCTGTAGAGATTACCCTGCTTTTTCACATACAGGTAATATCCACACAATCTAATTAATTCGATGCATCATATATTATCTACATACAAGGTCATTAACATGCATGATACACAATATAGTGGAAGTCAAATAAATTAATTACAAACAGAATAAACACATAAAGCAGATAACAATAAGCACCAAGCATTCATCCAACAGACTAACCAGAACAATAACATGTCACAGAAACTGCAAAATAGAAAAGAAGAAAAAATATCACCACGAGATGATAGTCGTTTTAATTTCAACATAATTACACTCAAACGTCTGCCCTGTGCTTGCAAGAAGATGTACTGATGCCTCTCCAGATTTGTATTGACACAAATCAGAAACAGAAAGATAGTTTTCCATATTATACCCCACAGGCCACAGGGGAAGCGAATAAATTTACCTCTCATTCCTTCCAAAACCAAAGCGGGAACCAAAATAAAATGCAACAGCAAGTAACCACGAATCGCTATGAACTGCTACCAGTGACAACCAATCCTTCTCTTGCATCCCATCTCTAGCAAAGTTAATGCCCAAAGCTGGCTCAGGAAGCTCAGGTGGCACCTCTTCCACAGGCAGATTTACTTCCCAAGTCTCATTGGGAAGTCCATACAGGCACAAGTTCTCCTTCTCTATTAAACAAGCACAACTTCATCAGCAACAACAATCATTTACAAACAACATGCTCTATGCAACAGCTTATTGACTCAGACTATATCAACCCAGAATGAATTTGAAACCCATATGAGGTTCCAAACGGCATGTAAACCATTTGATGCATAATCCCTACACCAAGACAGACTAAAAAGTTCACCCAAACAGGTATTTGATGCACATAAATTACCAAAAAATAAAAAATCAGTTCATATATAAAAATTAGGACATTTGTAAGTTTCATAAGCAACCAACGAGACAACCACCACTTTACCGTTTCTAATTGATAGTTATTGGAAGTGTATTAACCGACAAATTAACAGAAGAGGTTCCAAAACGAAGAAGATTCAAACACGGATATCCGTTGAGAGAGAAACTAACCGGGATCGCATTGCTGGAAGAACTTATCAACATCTGTAAAGCAGTACACAGCAGAACAGAAAGAGAAAAATCAGAAGAAAGAAACTAGACATAACAACAGCAATAATAGAGCACAATTTAAAGAGAGAGGTATACCATAAGTAAGAGCTTTGATCAAACCAGCTCGCCGTCCTTTGAAATCGTTGAAGACGTCGTCGACCGTTCTAGGTACATTTTGGGGCAATCCTTCCATTCCCTTCTGTCTATCACTACGAAGCCAATTGATAATCTACTGGTGGAATTCGAAGTCGCGGAGTAAGGAATGTAACAAGGTAGTCTGCTGACCGCACGTTGGAGAAACTCTAGGGTAGAGTAGACGATGGGAAATTGGTAATTAAGGCATGGAAGATAAGAAATTAGGGTTCGTGGATAAAGATGCACAGAATTATTGAAAAAGGGATTACCAGATTTTAGAGTTTGAACTTGAATCGAAACTAGGGTTTTTCCACAATTTCGCTCTCTCTCACTTCTTCCCTCCACGGTTGCCCCTCTTCCAGTTCTTCCTCGGTCTCAATTGAATTTCAATGCCATTTAACAATCACGACTTGCTTCTTTTCTATTTCTTTTAAATGAATTTTTTTTTATCATAACAAATATTATGTTTTATTCAGATACCAAATAAATTCAGTGAATTTTTTTTTATCATAACAAATATTATATATCAAATAAATTCAGTAATCACTCAAGGCGCCGGAGCATAATGTTTCGGCTGATTTTATTGTGTTTTTTCCGTCAATCTTACTTTCGGTTTTCGTAGATTTAACGATATTACTATAAATCTTTTCATTGTAAAGTAATAGATATAGAGGTTTGATGAGCTTACGTATTATTACTTGTTGGCAATTTACTTTCGTACAAATAACACGCATTGGTCTATGACCAACTCCGTCTTCTAAACCAAAAAAAAAAAGATGAATCGACGATGGCGGATGACCAGTCGCAGTACCCTTATGTTTAATACAATTCCATTTGACAACAATGAAAGTGTCTAATGAAGAATACTCTAGTTAATAATACAATTTCATTTGAGAACATTGAAAGTGTTCCATGAAGAATACGCCGAGTAAGCCCTCCTAACGTATGAAAAATACGCCGAGTAAGCCCTCCTGTAGTGTATGCATCGAATCTTCTTTGTGGTTGCAACGTTTGACTAAACCTGATCATGAGATTCATAAACTGTGTTGGTAAGTTTATTTCTCTTTGATTATCTCCATGGCCCACACACCGCTTCCGCCTCGCCACCATAATCGATAAATGATCTTCCCATCAGGCTTAACATAGGCATCATAATTCATCTTTATATATCCCGTTGATGGCCCCGTTTCTTGAATATGTACCATTGGCACTCTGTTTCTTACGTGAACTTTCTTCACCCTACGAAACTCCCCCAACTCTCGCATTGAAGCTGCAATAACCTAAACACTTTCTTTTGCTCCCCTCTAAAGTAACGTGCACACTTGTTCAACGTCACTCCTAACACCAATACTGAGTTGGTCTAGTGGGATGTGGTGCTAGACTCCTTAAGTGGTTAGTTTGAAGATTCGATTTAAACCTTTCTAAAAAAAAACATCACTCCTAACTGATACCATATTAATTTTTCATAATCGGCGGGTATAAGAAAGTGGGGTGCACGTCAAGTAAACTTACACACATGACTTCAGATTTCATCCTAAATCAATTGGTAATAGGAGGATTGTTAGGTATACATAGTATCATATTGTAGATGTAGGACATTTCCAAAAATCTCAACACATACATCAACGTCGAAATAAATTCTGCTTATAAAATAAAATACCTCAACATAACCTTCGCATAAAATCACATATTCTAGTTGGAAGATTTATAACCTACAAAGCTTACTCTAAGGGGGCTTCAAACTTCACTGAAGCGTATTAGGATAAAATAAATGATATTTTATATAGGCTAATGATAAGTCTTCAAAAATCTTTTTCAAATAACTTACTTGAAAAATCTACCAAAAAATCTACTAAAGACGTATGACTCTCGTGTAAACAATAATCGATATTGAAATGAGTCTTATCAATTTTTTGTTTGGAGATTTGAAGAGAAGTGTGTTTGAGGTTTGAGGTCTAAAATCATGGTTTTGTTTGGAGATGTGAAGAGAAGGGTGTTTGGGTATGGAGTAGGGAGGGGGGAAGTGACAAGTTTGGAGCCTTTTCAGTTGATGATGATGAGGGGTTCAACGGAGGAGGAGGATGGCGAGTGTGGTGGCAATGGTTGTGGACAATTGTTGATGCTTTCTTAAATTATGGTTTTTTTTTACTTCGTTGTTGTTTGTCCAGGCTCAACGGGAGGAGAAGAATGTCTCCCTTCTTGTACTTCATTGTTGTTTCTTGTACTTCGTTGTTGTTGCTCGTTTGGGCTTGACAAGAGGAAGATGTTGATAATGGGAGATGCAACTACATATGTTGTAGACGATAGCCAAGTTCCTTGCTCGAAGATGTCGCTGCAACTCTCGGCTTTGGACACATCAACACGCAACTTCCATGGATGGAGCAAGGAAGAACGCAAGGTGACCGGTTTATTTTGTTTTGGAGAAGAAGACATCGACAATCTAGGTTGGGAGAGAACATAATGAAGAAACACAGTTCATTTAACTTGGTTTGGTTTTCATTTAATCTGGTTCGACTATTTACAATATTGATATTAATGAACCGTATTGATTTAAAGAGAATAATAATAATAATATATTAAAATGTGGGCCCTTGTGACGATAAAATAGACAGGTTTGAGAGGAGGTGTTAAAACGCTAATGAAATACATTTAACGAGTGTTTTATGCAATTAGACATTTGTCAGATGGTTAGTTGTAATTGACCCTATTTAACGGATGATTTTTGGTAATTTACTCTATATTATTTCATTATGATTCTTCATTCCAACTCAGTCATGTGATCATACCAATCGATTCCTCAAACTCTAATCTTTACATATCTCAACCCACCAATGACTGAAGGACCCATTAGCTAGGGTATGACACAATCCCGTAAATCCCGGGGCCGTCTTGGTCCCATCCCGATCTTGGTGGGTTTTCATCCAAAAAATATAAATTTCGTCACGTCCCCCCAAATATTTTACGGGACGGAATATGGAACTTACTTTCTTCATCCCTTAGGCTCGTCCCGTCCAACATATATTAAAATTTTTAAATATAAAACAAATATTTAACCTAAATTGACATAGTAAATGAATATTATAAAACAGGCTTGTAAAATTACTACTGTATAGTTTGTCGGGTTGTTGAGAGTGACGATGAATCAACAATTGGAAACATTAAATTATATTTTTATGTCGAGCAAGGTATGATTGAGGAACTATTTAAATGTGTTATAATTTGTTGTCTTTGTTGTTGTATGCTAACAAGTATCATGTATTCTCAACTCTTTTCTATTTTTATTGCACAATATGAAAAAATCATTTTTAAAAAAAATAATTGTCCACGTCCATCTACAAATGTCAAATGAAAAGTTAACTTAGTTGAGACATTCAGTGTTTATCCATTCATGTTTCGATTGCGGAATAATATAAGAATATAATAAATTATGATCATCTTCAACAATATATTATGTAGATTATGATTCAATGTAATCGGTATCTTTTCTATTATACCATTTTAATCCCTATTTTTAGGATTTAAGGCATCAATAAAGTATTGGTTTTATCCACCATTTATCATACGGAACATAACCTTAACTTTTTAAATTGAAAACAAAAACCTTGAAAAAAAAACAATGGAAAAGTTAATCTACCAAATAAACTTACATATCAAACACCTAAGATGATTATGATCCATCAACACAAGTTACCTTCTTACAAGGGGTTTGATAGTTTATCATAAGATGAATAAATATAACTGAATGAGGTTAAGAGTTTTATGACATGTACAGTTTGTTTCTCTTATCTTGTTTATGATTTATATTGAGCTTTTTGTATAAGGATACCGATAAGTGAATATTGGTCGATCATCATTAGGATGAACTACCTACTTGATTGTTTCCGTATCACATAATGATTGAATTGATTTCATGAACATCCATTTGATAGTTCGAAACATACATTAGAATATCACTTTAGCCATCTTCACTTTCTTTCTTAGCTAGTTTTTGTTTTGACTTGCTTGTGAGACAAAAACACCCAAAAAAAATAGAACTTTTTTTTTCCTTTGTGCTTTTAGAACTTTAACATAATCATTTTGAAATTACAACCGGTATTACAATGTCATGTCTATACAACACTTGGTTGTTATCATATATTGCACGTGCAAAAAACGTATAGTTATTGTTGATACATCACTAAATACGGCTTAAAACGCATGTGACAAAACAAAAGACTGATGTAGACATCAACAAAACGACATGTAAGGATTATATAAAAATCATTCAATATATACCAAATGGAGTGAATACGAATGTAAATACACGTATAAAACAATGCATGCATAACTAGGTGATATCAACCGAAACACTTTAGAATTATAATTTTAATGGAGCACGTTAAAAACCACCAAAAGAGAAACACTCTTTAATCTGAATCTCCAAAATTAACATCAATAACAAAGATGCATCCCATGACTATATATAAGCGATAAATTAAATATGAAACTAGTGTAATTCTCGTGTCATGCACAAATGTATTTAATACAATTTTAATTTAAAAATATATTACAAATATTATTTATTTAAAAATATCTATATTTAATATTTTTAGAATATCATTTACAAACAAATTTATTATAAAAATATATTGGAACAATTAACGGTTTATGTAATTAGGCTTTTGTTCAGGTACGGTTCAATTAATGCGGTACGGCCGCCCGTACGGCCGATACGTGTCCCGAAATTTTATTTTTTTTTCTGAAACGATTTTTTTTCCCTAGAAACGAATAAAAATTTGTTTGAACTACCATGTTATAATTTATGCACTATTCTCCTATAAACTTTGAACTATTCCCATATAATTCATGAACTATTACTTTTTAATATACTAGGTGAAATGCGCGTGCGGAGCACGCGCGTGTTTTAGTTTTCTACGCATGTTAGCTGGAATCGAGTAGGAAATATTGACACACTGAGCATTGAAGAGCGGAACATTATCCGTCCGTAAATAACTTTAATACATATGTTAGTTGAAATCGAGCGGAACATTATCCGTCCGTAAATAACTTTAATACATATGTTAGTTGAAATCGAGTAGGGAATATCAGTATATTGACCAGTGAACGGCGAACATTTTTATCATTTTTATCGATTCGCACCCGTGTATGAATCACTTGTCAAAGTAATGTGAAAATATGTAATATAGGCACACATATATGCTCAAATTAGTACAGTATTAGTTGCATGGGTATAAGCTTGTTGCCTTACAGAAATAAGACTTTTCATATATAATCTAGTACAATATAATCTAGATATCTAGTATCCCGAATATCTAGCATTTTCTGAATGGCGAGATTGTTGTGACCATTGCCCATTTACAAACTGATGGAGAATATCTAGCAGTTTCCGAATGACCGACTGTTGTGACCATTATCCACCATTTTCTCCACCACTTGTGCAAAAAATTTTCTGTGGAATAAAAAGAGGATATTCATTGTTGCGTGTCATAGAAATAAGATTAGTGAACAGGTTCAATTAAGGCTCCAGGAGTAAAATAGACAGCATTAATCTCAAGGCTAACCAAAACCTGCAAAAGACATTTAGATATTTTTGAATCCAGAAGGGGAAAGTAACAATTAGTATAAAGGGAAGCCTCTGTAGACGAACATGACTAATGCAAAACTAAAATTTACTCTTGGGTGCCATGGAAACAGAGTTGGTAAACATGCAAAGATAAAACACCTACACTCAAGCTAATAGCAACAACACATAAACATAGACAATGCCACAAATTGGAACAAAAACAATGTTTGCGTACAGTAAGGTCCATGAAGTGGAAAGATGCGACTCATTATTCGATAATAATATAGGAAAAATAACAACACGTGAAACAAGGGAATAACCATCAAGAAGAAATCGAGTAAGAAATGACACTATACATAAAAATTTTTAGCAATCACCACCAAGACAGGGAGGAAAAAAACAGAAATTTCCAAACTGAAGAATGATGAGTTCTCCTTCCTGAACTATAAAATTCAGCAATGACATCCGAGTAAGCTGAGCAATTGGGCTATATAAGACACATTGCTCCTTAAACTGAGCAGCAAAATAGCTAACCAATACATCGTCAAAGTCTTTTTCTCCCAATTGGGCTATATAAGACACATTGCTCCTTAATCTATGTCAATGAAAATAAACTATGTCAGGAATCAAGTCCAGATCAGAGAAATTGCAGAGTGTAGGAACCTAAAAAAAAAGAAACTCACCTCTGCTTCATCAATAGTAACAATAGCAATTTAGTGCTCAGAATCAAGCTTGTATCCAATTTTCATGATTCTAGAAATCACAAATGTTGAATTCAAATAGAAAATATGTACAAACATATATATAGAAAAGTAGAAGGAAAGAGATTCAAGATTTGGTAGGGGAGAAGGGAGAGCTGGGAGCTGATGCTCAGTTTTGAACCACATAATGCCAAGGTTCCTAGGTGATCCATAACCTACAGGAGAAGAAGCAAAATCAAAACCAAACAATTCATGTTTCAATAGCCATGCATATACCTCACTGGCGTCTCCACCTCCCCCTTCTGATTTTTTAGAACTGAAAGCGACAATTCTCCAAATTGCTTTTACATATGAGCTAAGCTTCTCCAAACTGGTTCCCTTGTTCTTCCTAATCCTAACGACAAAAACAATGGTAAAGCTGACCCATTTCTAACTTTTATAAACTATATTCACATAATCGAACAAAATCAGAAGAAAAAAAAATCAGACAAGCAAATAAGAAATCAGCATATGTGAATGTTAAATAAAGTCTTTACAAGGGGTTTTAGGCACCTTTTGTGGTGTTGTGAAACACTTGATGTTGTCTTGGGCATTCTTACGAACACCTAGTGTGCGTCAAACGAGAAACCATCAATTGAAAGCAAAGTTGATGAAATGTGCAAAATTGAACTTGAATTTGAAAATTGTACCAGCAAGCTTGGTGATGGAGGCAGAGAGGGAAGAAAGGCATGAACACAATTTCGCCATTAACATGAAGGTAGAGCAACCAGAATTCTTCTTGGTGAGCTCTGAATCGAAGAATTTGGAGAGAATAAGGAGAGTATCATCTGACGGAGGAAGAGAAAGCTCAACACCGAAATCCTGCACAAGAAATCGAAAATCAGGCGACAAAAGAAGAAAGAGGCGAGGGCATGGAAGGAAACAAGAGAGAAGGTTGAAGACATACCTGGCGACGGAAGAGCCGGAGAAGCCAAATATGACGATTATAAAAGCGGTAAACTGGAGATAGAGAGCGAGCGACACGTGAAACTGGAGATACAGCGACACGTGAAAGCGGCACTGGAGTGCACAAGGGGTCCTTGTAGAAGATGACAACACGTATCCTTGTGAAACGTAGTAGGCAAGCGTTAAGAAAAATCAGGGAGTACAAACGGCTCATTGAGGTAGCTGAAACAACCCGATGGACAAAAGAGTGATAAAAGCCCGTGACTGTTCAAATCCTCAACTCAAACTTATATTGTATAAAGGATTTTATCAAATTATTCATAAATTAATCGTTTATATGTTATGAACTATTCAATTGTAATTCATGAACTATCATTTTATAAGTTATGTACTATCCTTTACAAATTTTTCACTTTGAATTATTCTATTATAATTCATGAACTATTATATTATAATTCATGAACTATCCCATAATAATTTTTGAACTATTACTTTCACTCCTTTATAAATTTTGCACTATGAACTATTCTATTATAATTCATGAACTATCCTTTTAGAAGTGATGAATTATTCCTTAATAAGTTTTGAACTATTACTTTCATTCCTTTATAAATTTTACATTATGAACTATTCTATTATAATTCATGAACTATCCTTTTATAAGTTATGAACTATTCCATAATAAGTTCTGAACTATTACTTTTACTCGTTTTAAAAAAAATAAATATCCGGGACACGTGTCGGCCGTACGGTCGGCCGCACGGCCGTACCGGAATAATGTGCCTTACTTGAATAACACCCTATGTAATTATATACTAATATTTATAAAATTAAGATATTTAATGTTTTATAAAGATAAAGTGGGTTAGATGACAATACAATAAGGGAAAGTAAAAGATAATAGAAAAAAAAAATCTATTTTAAAGAAATAGTTACTTAACATGTTTTTAATAAAACAAGGTCTAAAAAGAAAATGAATGATAAAAAGACCCTGGTAGAAATACACGATAAAAGGACACGTGGGGTTAAGAGATTTTACTTAACATGTTTTTATGTAATTATATACTATTATTTATGAAATTATAAAATAAAAATATTTAATATATTATAAAGAAAAGTGAGTTAGATGACATTATAATTATGATAACTAAAATATAATAGAAGAAGTGTTAAAATGTATATAGAAATGCATTTTGAAAATATAGTTAGTTTAGATTAAATTTAACATAATTAGTGTAATATTTACTTAAATATATAAAGAAATGATTACTAGTAACATAAAAAAGTTTAACTATTTTATTCATGCAAATTAATAATAAGTAAGTTTGATAAGTAGTTATTATGTATTATGTTATTTATCTATTTTAATATTAAATATGTTAAGTGTCTATATATGGTTAATGTTCAGGTACGGCCCTTTTATTTGGAGATATATATGCAAGTACCGAGTAGCTACATAATTTTACGAGTTGAAGGAAAAGTTAGAGTATGTACGTAAATATATATATACCTAGGTAAGAGTAAAGTGGCCGAGCTATAACTTATAAATTATAAGAAAAACTATCAGAGAGAGAGAGACTAATCATAGAGATAAATCCTAAAAGGAATGTAGTAGGACTCAAGAGTGAACTTTGAGAACTTTCGGTACCAGGGGTAAAATGGTCTTTTACCATAAGAGAGTTGTTTTCCGTAATTCCTTCGCAAGAGGTTGGACAGCGAGATGTGATTTTGATACACATACCTTATTTGACAGGCGTTTGAGTTACCACGAGTACGGACTGTTTGAGACGTGTTAGAGTGTATCTTGACTCAGGTAAGTCCTTGCGACTTACTTAGCCAGTTTCTGAGTGTTAGTTGAGTGATAGTAGTGGTGTGTGCTATTGCTTGTTTTATTAATAATAACTTGCTAGGACGACTGTTATTATTCTACGTAAGGCCCAAGTGTATGTATAACGGGCCGTGACATCACTGCCCAGCTCTGACAGGAGACTGGGAGGTTCTCTATACCCAGACCATACAGGTACAAGGTGAGATGCATCGGATCCATTCCTGATGGTTACACGGGGGCGGAGGCGAGGTTTGGGAATCCCTCGTGTCACAAAATAAGTATCATTAGAGTGAATGAGTAATCTAAAGAAAGATAATAAAACTGACTTGTTTGGAAGCATGTTGAGTGTTTATGTTTACCTGAGTGTGTTTGTGCTACTATTACTCTGCTAATATTTAGATAACTAGCTAACGGTTCTTGTTGTTGTTGTTTTAGATTTACCGCAGGTTAGATCAGCAGCTGAGTGATCCGGAAGTAGTGGTCAGCCGGGTCTCCGTACTCCTTAGAGTGGGGTTGGGGTTGTTTGTCTTTCCTTTCTTTTGGTTAAGACAGTTGTTCTTTTCTTTTGTTTAAGTACCGTAGGCTGCTAGACAGTGTTGCATTCATTACTATAAAAACATGAGTTTATGAATTTCGGTTTCTTTATTTGTGTCTTGTTGCAAGATCCTAGTATTGTTGTTGTCAAACTGAGGTCGGGACCCATTGTGAGGTCCTAACCAGTAATACTCCGAGTTCTGAGAATTCGGGGTGTTACAACATGGTATCAGAGCTCTAGGTTGGCAACAATGGCACTTGAAATCTTCTGAAAGACCGAATAAGTTTTAAGCAGAACCCGAAAAGGGATCTGAGTTTTAAAAAGAAAATTTTTGGTTTTAAATGCATGCATAGTCTGGTTGGGAATAGAAAAGTACGGCTGACCACCACTACTACCGCGGATCTCAGTGTGCTTAGTTGGACTTTAGGTTACTGTAGTTGGACTTTTGGATTTTCAGCTAGTAGTAATTATAGTTTTTATTCTTGTACAGATGGCACGTACTAGAGCTACGCTAGCTACTGGTCGAGGCAGAGGTCGTCCACCTCTCCCTCCATCTGGACCAGGTAGGGGAGATAGGGCCCCTACAGTTAGAGGACGCGGCCGTGGAGGTAGACCCCCACTAGCCCGAGGTCGAGGTCGAGCTCCACGAGAGGATCCCCCAGCAGTGATCCTGCCAGAGGCTGGAGTGGAGGAAGTAGCTGAGAGCGTTGGTCCTGAGGTCAGGAATGAGACCGTTGCTAGGTCTGGAGCACAAAGAGCACGTTCGACAGAGTCAGGGCGTGTTTTCATTGGAGCGACTGAGTACAGAGAGTATCGAGCCTACGTTGAGCGTAGGGAGGAAGCTGCTAGGACAGAGAGACTTACCCAGGTACCACCAGTACCGGCTAGATCTGTCCAGGTGACACAGGAAGCGCCTCAGGTGCCAGCTGTACCTGAGAGGAGAGTTGTGGCTGATAGAGCGCCTACTGGGACTAGAGCACCAAGGCCAGATGAGTGGTTGAAGGCTTTCAACTCTCAGAAGGTCCCCTCATATAATGGAGAGATAGGATTGGAGGTAGAGCACTGGATTGGGCAGGTAGAGACTGCGTTAGAGGCTATACGCTGCCCAGAGGATCGACAGGTAGACTTGGTGCAGACTTGCTTCACTGGAGATGCTCATTCCTGGTGGCGGACAATGCGTAGTCGAGTCACCACTTGGGAGCAGATGAGGAGCATTGTTAGAGACAGATACTGCCCTGTTTCGTTGAGGAGAGAGAGATTCCAGGACTTCATTGAGGTTGGATTTGAGGACGTTCCGATCGCTGCTGCCATCAAGAAGTTCCAGAAGGAACTGACACTGCTTGGACCAGCTGCACCTCCTGAGGAGCAGCATGTCTATCTCTTTTCCCGGAGATTGAGAGAGAGTACTCGGTCTTATCTAGCAGGATTTCGCTGTGAGACTCTATCAGACTATCAGGATAGAGCATCTGCGTATGAGAGAGACAGACCAGGGTCTAGGAGAGCTGCTCAGTCTGACAGGCCGGATAAGCGGCAGAGGACAGGTTATGCCAGTGGTAGTTCAGGAGTAGCTGCTTTTGGACGAGGACAGACTCAGGGGCGACAGAGCCATACAGCTACTGGTCAGACTTCAGCTGGTAGTTTGCAGTGCCACAATTGCAATAGTTATGGACATATCCGATCGAACTGCACGAAGCCAGCAGTGACTTGCTTCCAGTGTGGCAAGGTTGGACACAGAGCTGCATTCTGCCGTCAGGGCAAGGCTCCATCTCAGCAGGGTTCTTCTCCTGCAGGCTTATCAGGGAGTGTACAGAGACCACCACAGTACCGGACTCCGAGTCAGCAGCAGTAGTACAGAGCTCCTAGTCAGCAGCAGTCTTACAGAGCTCCAGGACACACACCACCACAGAGTTCTATGCAGGGATCAGGTCGGGGCAGAGGACGGGGTAGTGTGGCTGATACTAGAGGAGCTCAGGCACGAGTGTTTGAGTTGAGAGATGCTGATCAGCCAGATGCACCTACTGCCACAGGTACGATCCAGATTCATGACTTACCTGTACGAGTTTTATTTGATACGGGTGCTACACACTCCTTCATATCTGATGCATGCGTAGATAGGTTGTCCTTAGCTACTGTAGAGGGGATACCTTTTACGATAGGCTTACCTGATGGGAGTAAGGTAAGAGGGACTAGAGAGATCTTTGGATGTCCTGTTCGCATGGGAGATCGAGACTGGCTAGTTAATTTTCTAGTCATGCCCTTAGCTCATGAGGATGTCATTTTAGGGATAGACTGGATGAGGAAACACGGAGCAGTCTTAGACATTGGTAGGAGGACAGTGACCGTTGCCACGGAGGAGGGTCATAGGGTAATATTCCGAGGTTGGGACCTCGGAAAGTCAGGTACAGTTATCAGTGCAGTGAGAGCAGCGAGACTGATAGCCCAGGGTTGCGAAGCCTTCTGGTGTTATGCCATGAAGGAAAGCAAGAGCCTGACTATAGAGGAGATACCTGTTGCATGCGAGTTTGCAGAGGTATTCAGTGATGACCTGCCAGGGCTACCCCCACAGAGGAGCGTTGATTTCAACATTGACTTGGAGCCGGGCACGAGACCTATCTCGAAGGCCCCGTACCGTATGGCACCTATAGAGCTGCTTGAGCTGAAGAAGCAGTTAGAGGAGCTGGCAGAGAAGGGTTTTATACGCCCCAGTGTGTCTCCTTGGGGTGCGCCGGTGTTGTTTGTGAAGAAGAAGGACGGATCGATGAGGCTGTGCATAGACTACAGAGAGCTGAACAAAGTAACCATCAAGAACAAGTATCCACTGCCACGCATAGATGATCTGTTGGACCAGTTGCATGGAGCGTCCGTGTTCTCGAGGATAGACTTGAGGTCAGGTTACCACCAGTTGAGGGTGAGAGATCAGGACATACCTAAGACGGCATTCCGGACTAGGTATGGTCATTATGAGTTCGTAGTGATGCCATTCGGGCTCACTAATGCACCAGCAGTGTTCATGGAGTTGATGAATGGAATATTCATTGACTTCTTAGACCAGTTTGTAGTGGTCTTCATTGACGACATCCTAGTCTATTCTAGGAGTCGGGAGGAGCATGTCGGACACTTGAGGACAGTACTGCAGATTCTACAAGATAGCCAGCTATATGCTAAGCTATCCAAGTGTGAGTTTTGGATGTCAGAGGTGGCTTTCTTAGGACACGTGGTGACTGCTGAGGGAATTAAGGTCGATCCGGCGAAGATCGAGTCAGTATCTTCTTGGCAACCTCCTAAGAATGTTAAGGAGGTTCGCAGCTTTTTGGGTCTAGCAGGTTACTACCGCCGATTTGTGGAAGGGTTCTCTTTGATTGCCCGACCACTTACTTGTCTTCTGAGGAAGACCACTCGGTTTGTCTGGTCTGAGCCGTGTCAGCAGAGTTTTGAGGAGCTGAAGAGGAGATTGACGTCCGCTCCGATTTTAGCACAGCCTGAGGGTATTGATGACTTTGTGGTATACAGTGATGCATCCAAGCTGGGCTTGGGGTGTGTCTTGATGCAGAGGGGTAAGGTCATAGCCTATGCGTCTCGACAGCTGAAAACGTATGAGGAGAACTACCCCACACATGATCTAGAGTTGGCTGCAGTAGTCCATGCTCTTAAGATATGGCGTCACTATCTCTATGGGGCGACATGTCAGATCTTTACAGACCACAAGAGTCTGAAGTACATATTCACTCAGAGAGAGTTGAATAACCGCCAGAGGCGGTAGTTAGAGTTGATCAAGGACTTCGACCTTGAGATCCTTTACCACCCCGGAAAGGCGAATGTGGTAGCTGATGCTTTGAGCCGGAAGACGCCTAGAGAGAGGGCGATAGCCCGGTTGACAGTACAGCCACAGTTGTAGAGGGACTTGGCTTGGTTGGAGATAGAGGTTCAGTTTCCCGATACGGATGGTCAGTTGTCTACCATGGAGTTACTTCCTGATCTGTTGGATGAGATCCGACAGAAGCAGGAGACCTGCCCTACTCTGATCAGGATCCGAGACAGGATGTCTCGAGATGAGGCCCCACAGTTTACTATTGGTGCAGATGGAGTGATGAGGCGTCAAGATCGCGTTTGTGTACCGTCAGACAGTGAGTTGAGGCAGAGGATACTCGGTGAGGCTCATGCTACCCCATATTCAGTACATCCTGGAGCGAGTAAGATGTACAAGGATGTGAGACGGTCCTTCTGGTGGGGTGGTTTGAAGCCCGATGTGACTCGATATGTAGCTCAGTGCGCGACCTGCCAGCAGGTCAAGATTGAGCACCGTAGGTCCGGAGGAGAGCTCCACCCACTTCCAGTACCACAGTGGAAGTGGGAGGATATATCTATGGATTTTGTCACTGGTTTGAGACTCAGCAGAGGATTTGATGCTATTTGGGTAGTGGTAGACCGCCTGACGAAGACCGCACGTTTCATTCCGATTAAGGAAACGTGGCCGGTGAGTCTTCTGGCTGAGGAGTTCACCAGGCACATTGTGAGACTCCATGGGGTACCGAGGACTATCGTCTCTGACAGAGATGGAAGTTTTACCTCGAGATTTTGGCAGCAGGTACATACTGCCTTGGGGACGAGTCTCCACTTCACTACCGCCTATCATCCACAGACAGACGGGCAGTCTGAGAGGACCATTCAGACCTTAGAGGACATGCTTCGGGCGTGTGTACTTGATTGGGGTCAGGTATGGCCAGATCATCTTCCACTGGTAGAGTTTTCGTATAACAATAGCTGGCACGCATCTATTGGGATGACTCCTTATGAGGCTTTGTACGGGCGGAGATGTCGTACACCTTTATGTTGGGATGAGCCTAGCAGAGTTGATGGAGTAGCTCCAGATCAGGTACAGGATGACATCGCTCGGATTGCCCTAGTCCGAGAGCGGATGTTAGCAGCTCAGAGTCGTCAGAAGTCCTACGCCGACAAGAGGCGTCGACCCTTGGAGTTTAGAGTGGGTGCTCAGGTGTGGTTGAGAGTATCACCTACGAGAGGAGTCAGGCGTTTCGGCATTAAGGGAAAGCTGAGTCCCCGATATGTCGGACCTTTTGAGATCCTGGAGAGAGTTGGAGAGGTGGCCTACCGACTAGCACTACCACCGAGACTAGAGAGTATCTATCCGGTCTTTCATGTATCTCAGTTGAGAGAGTACATTCCGGATCCGAGACACGTCATCAGCCATGAGGATCTGACAGTTGAGCCTGACCATACATTTGTAGAGTACCCAGTAGCTGTCTTGGAACGCAGTACCAGACGTCTGCGATCCAAGGAGATACCTATGCTGAGGATCCAGTGGTCTAGGAGAGGAGCTGATGAGGCCACTTGGGAGACTGAGGAGAGTATTAGACGTAACTATCCCGAGTTCTTTGCTGGGTTAGAGGTTACTTCTGTTTGACGAGTTAGTACTCGGATGTTGTGTTGTTTGACCTTTCAGGTTTTCATATTGTTTTGAGTGTTTCTGTTTCTCTTTTGTGATACTTGTTTGTTTGATGCCTGAGTAGCTGCTTGGTAGAAAACGAAGATGTCGAGAAAACTAAAATATACCGAAAGAAATGTGTGAGTAAGGGAAATAATTTAAGTTTCGGGACGAAACTTCTTTTAAGGGGGCACTGATGTAATAACCGAAAACTTTAAGTTCCGATAGTTTGAAATTAACCAAAGTCCGATGAGAAAATCGTAAATAAATAAATAAGTAAATAACCGAGCTTAGTTCTATTCATTTTATGTGACCTAGATTCACATAAAATGATAAACTAAATCACCGGAAATAAAATTATGTACGTTAAAAATAAGACAGATGATAAGTTATAAAATACGGAAAATTTATTTCCGTATTTTTTATAATTTTCCGTACGCAAATAACGGGTTGCGTATCCGTATTTATAATCACATAGCGGACCGGGTGTGGGCCATTACAAAGCCCAATTAGCAGCCCACTTATTTTTTTTCCTAACCCTAATTAGGGTTAACCTAATCCTAATCCAAAAAAAAAAAAAAGAAACCCATCTGCCGCTTACCTCGTTACCTCTACTGAACTTGCAACGGAGCGCTGCTTCTCCTCCTCCCTCGCAACGCCGAAGCCACGACCACCAGCCGGAGTCCGCTCCCACCAGAAACGCCGCCCTAGTACCTGCGCCGCTCCGTCCGCCGGCGACTGCAGCAACCAGGTGAGCCTTCTTCTCCTTCCTTCCCTATTCTAGACTGCGGGAGTAACGATTTCGCCTCCGCAGCCGACTGCACACCGAGCCGCCACCGAGTCGCCACCGACCGCGCCGCTCCCCGCCGGATCCACCGCCGCCGAGTCCTGCACGCCTCCAGCCGGCCGGTAAGATCCCGACTCCCCCTTCTCCCGTCTCCCTTGCGTCCGCTTTCTGGTTCGTTTCAGAGGGGTAACCTCCCTTCCTGCGCAGCCAGTTCTCCGGAGCTCACCACCGCCGATCGCTGCAGCCGCCGGACGCCAGTGCACGCCTGGACTCATCCCGCTGGACCGCAGTTCCGGTAAGTCGACTCCTCCGTCCTTCTCCTCCCGTTCCTGTGCGAATGAAACGTGAATGAATGTGATTGAACGTGAATGAACCGTGACTGAATGTGATTGAACCGTGAATGAACATTAATAAACTTGTGAAGGAACCTGAATACAAACAGTGAATAGATATGAATAAAACTGTGATTTGAAACATGAACGAAACCAAGTCATAATACATGCATGTATACGAGTTAGGTTACGTATATATTGAGAGTGTATACGTATATATATACTCGAGTGGAAAACATATAAGATTTAATGGAATACATATAATAAATCATAGATTGGAGCTTTAGACATGTATCTACATAGGTATATATATTTTTATAAGGATATATATAGTGGTATACATATATATATATATATATATAACAGTGAAATGAGAAATATAAAAATTTGGAGATATATATGCAAGTACCGAGTAGCTACATAATTTTACGAGTTGAAGGAAAAGTTAGAGTATGTACGTAAATATATATATACCTAGGTAAGAGTAAAGTGGCCGAGCTATAACTTATAAATTATAAGAAAAACTATCAGAGAGAGAGAGACTAATCATAGAGATAAATCCTAAAAGGAATGTAGTAGGACTCAAGAGTGAACTTTGAGAACTTTCGGTACCAGGGGTAAAATGGTCTTTTACCATAAGAGAGTTGTTTTCCGTAATTCCTTCGCAAGAGGTTGGACAGCGAGATGTGATTTTGATACACATACCTTATTTGACAGGCGTTTGAGTTACCACGAGTACGGACTGTTTGAGACGTGTTAGAGTGTATCTTGACTCAGGTAAGTCCTTGCGACTTACTTAGCCAGTTTCTGAGTGTTAGTTGAGTGATAGTAGTGGTGTGTGCTATTGCTTGTTTTATTAATAATAACTTGCTAGGACGACTGTTATTATTCTACGTAAGGCCCAAGTGTATGTATAACGGGCCGTGACATCACTGCCCAGCTCTGACAGGAGACTGGGAGGTTCTCTATACCCAGACCATACAGGTACAAGGTGAGATGCATCGGATCCATTCCTGATGGTTACACGGGGGCGGAGGCGAGGTTTGGGAATCCCTCGTGTCACAAAATAAGTATCATTAGAGTGAATGAGTAATCTAAAGAAAGATAATAAAACTGACTTGTTTGGAAGCATGTTGAGTGTTTATGTTTACCTGAGTGTGTTTGTGCTACTATTACTCTGCTAATATTTAGATAACTAGCTAACGGTTCTTGTTGTTGTTGTTTTAGATTTACCGCAGGTTAGATCAGCAGCTGAGTGATCCGGAAGTAGTGGTCAGCCGGGTCTCCGTACTCCTTAGAGTGGGGTTGGGGTTGTTTGTCTTTCCTTTCTTTTGGTTAAGACAGTTGTTCTTTTCTTTTGTTTAAGTACCGTAGGCTGCTAGACAGTGTTGCATTCATTACTATAAAAACATGAGTTTATGAATTTCGGTTTCTTTATTTGTGTCTTGTTGCAAGATCCTAGTATTGTTGTTGTCAAACTGAGGTCGGGACCCATTGTGAGGTCCTAACCAGTAATACTCCGAGTTCTGAGAATTCGGGGTGTTACATTCGGGACACGTGTCGCCCTGCGGTACGGCCGCACGGCCGTACCGCAACAATGGGCCGTACCTGAATAATACCCGTCTATATATTTTAAAAAGTAAGTATGTAATTAGATATTATGTATTATGTGATTTAACTATTTTAGTATGTAAGATGTCAAATATATATAAATATTTAGAAAAATTAAAAATACGTAAAAATGACATGCGATTTCGAGCATGTAAGAGTCACATGGGCCGTACCTGAATAATACCCGTCTATATATTTTAAAAAGTAAGTATGTAATTAGATATTATGTATTATGTGATTTAACTATTTTAGTATGTAAGATGTCAAATATATATAAATATTTAGAAAAATTAAAAATACGTAAAAATGACATGCGATTTCGAGCATGTAAGAGTCACATGTGACGAAAATGACTCTGACTTTAACAGTAGTAAACTAGTGTACTACACGCACGTTGTGCGGGGTTGTATTTTAAATTTAATTTATAATAAATATTATGTTATATATTTAAAATGTGAGGTTTAAAGTATACAGAAATTGAGGTGCAATAGTAATGATGTGTTAGTTCATCCAACAATACGCTATTTCTAACAAATGAATCTCAACAACTTATTCACTTATTAAGTCATTGATTTTTTTAAATGATGATATAGATCTTTTTATTTAAATCTTTAAATTTTTTGTGTTTTTAATTTTATAAATTTAGATTGTCTATAGATATTGTTAAATTTTTTAAAAAATAATCTAACTATAAAATCTATTAGTTTTTAAGGAAATTAAGAAACTTAATTAAGATTTTTATCCGTTGTTAATTGTTAAAATGACACGTGACAGTTATAATTCTCATGGTTAGACACGTGAAATTAAGTGCTTCTCCTATAATATATACTAGTGTATTACTAGTGCCCTGCACGGGATATGATTTAATATCTATTATAGATATATAAATATAAAATTATTTTATAAGAGTTCTCAGATTTTTTTTGTAATTCTTTTGGGATTTTAACAATCTTATTGAAATTACTTAATTTAACGATTTAAGATTTAAGATTTACGGTAAGATAAGATTTCGGATTTAAGATTTAAGATTTAAGAAACTTAATTAAAAAATTTTTGTGTTATTAATAATTGTTGAAATGACACGTGACATTATAGTTCTGAGGTGAGACACATAGATTTAGATGCTTCTTCTATAATATATATAAGATAAGATAAATACTTTGGAAAAAAAGGGCCGTGTTATATACACAATTTTGAATTTACTTGGTACCTAATATGAACGTTTTGCGTTGGCGCTCAAATGAATATTTGCGCCACCACTTTGCGACGGTGCTCCAATCTTAAAAAAAAAAAAAAATAGTAGGCAAAAAATTGGAAAAACTAGGTTTTTGGGTGCCGGCGCATGGCGCTAGCGCCCAAAAACCTACTTTTTCTTACTTTTGCCCACTTTTTTCTTTTTATTTTTTTTAGATTTGAGCGTCAGCGGAAAGCGCTCATTTTTTTTTTTTTATAGATCTGAGCGCCATCGGAATGCGTTTGAATTTTACGTTAATAAAACAAACCTTGTGCCTTTTTCTAGAAAAATATAGGTCTTGGGTTTTTTTGTCTACTTCACAAGCCCAAGACTAAAACCGAAATGTAGCCCACAATAGAAAAGTCTAATATTAATAGTTAGATGATTTAGAAAAGTCCAATCTCCCGAAGGCGCATCCAACTCATAATATGAGACCAAAATAATTTCGATAGTCATTATCCTAACTCGTTGGGAGGGGTTCGACAGTTAAACAGTCGAGATAGGTAGGAACCGAATCCAATGAGCCACACATTGGCGCGATAAATTATACGGAATCACATCGTATCTAATTACAATGTTGTAAATTGCAAATATTGCAACAATTGCCTTATAAAACTAGTAGCATAGCGAGAAATTACACAAAAAAATTTGTACTTAGAATTGTTTAGACGGCTACTAGTAGTTAGACCTGTTCAAATCCGCACTGCCCGCTCGAAAAACGGACGGGTATGAACATGAGAACAAACTTGGTCGGGTCGAAAAGTCGGCCCGCCAAGCCCGCCGGTCCGGATTCGGACAAGGCAATAGGCCCGACCGGGCCAAAAAGCCCGGCACGTCAATCCCGTAAAAAAAAATATATAAATATTAAGTATTAAAATAAAATATCTAGTATAATTATAATAAAATTAATATATTTTATATAAATTATCTTAAATATAATTTATTTTTAAAAAATCAAATTAAAAACATTTTTTAATTAATATTTTTTTCTAAGGTACGCAAGTCCGGCCGGGCCGGGTACGGCACCCATCCCAGGTCCAATATGGGTCCGGCTAAACGGGCTCAATGTTTTATAAAGTCCGGCCCGAATCCGCCCCGAACCCTGATATGAACAGGTCTACTAGTAGTACCGCAGTAGTTTCACCAACGAAAGTCGTGCCTTGTTGTGGAAAATCTACTTTCTAGGGTGATTTTGTGTATTTTTCCCAGAAGTAGAGGGTGGGGAGAAAATTGCTATTTGCAAATCGGGGTGCGACCCGCGCGATTCGTAGACTCGTATCGTATGGACAGGGGGCGCGAGTATTCAGTGTGTCTGCGGCGGTGGACTGCCTGACTGGAGAGCCTGTCAAGAAAGGGAAAAGGGAAGCTCTGGAAAGAGAAGCAAAATCCCAGGGCAGTTGTCGAATTCAATACCGAATTTTCTATCAAATTCAGAGGGCGAAATTCCTTATAGCTTCAACTTCAATCCATTCTTCATTGTTGTGTGAATAAATCAAGCGAAATGGAGCATCGGAGACGACAGGATTATCAGCAACAGCAAAACCCTTCTTCTATCTACAGTCCGTCGACGAAAACTCATAGATTACAAGAAGAGGAGGATGATGAATGGTGGAAGAGCGTTGAAGACGAAAAGGAGGAGGACGAAGAAGGCTCGATGGCGACGAAAGCGATAAGAGCATCATCCGGCGCCCGGCGCCACTCTTCTCTTTCATCCGCCTATGCCGCCCCGCATCCTCTTCATCCTAAGCCACAACCACCTGCTTCTCGAGTTCAATCTCAAAGTCAAAACCGCACCCCTGCTAGTAATAATAGAGGTAGTAGTTGGATCCAGGATACGACCCATAGCTCTACATCGGGGAAGAGCAGTTCGTCTGATTCCAACACCAAGCCTAGTTTTTGGAGTACTATTACTAGGAAAGCCAAATCGATCATCGACGATGATATTGATACCACACCCCGATCCCAATCCCTAAATCCTCCCTTTTCTGGCGTTCCATCTAAATCTCAAAAGCCTAAATCTGCGACTGGCACTGAGGTGAGTTTCTTTGATTGTTGATTGTGTTGCTAAGAGGCAATTTAGGGTTTGGGATTTTGATTTTTTTTTTTTTTTTTATGAAGTTCTCTTCCAATCCATTTGGATCGCATGAGAGCACTGGCCAGAACCCTCAGAGATCATCTGATGGCGCGCGTCTGCAGAAAGGTTTTGGGGCGATAGCATCTTCCCTTACTTACATCGGTGGCACCATTGGCAATGCTTTAGAGGTTTGGCTTTTGCTTGTTATTGAATTTGCAGCTTTAAATGCAGAAATGCTGTTTGTGTTAGTCCATTTACTACCTTAGGGTGTTATGATATTTTGGGCAAATGTTGGTGAGTTTCTTTATCTAATAGAGGATTTTTCCGTTGAAGAAGGTTTTAGGAACATGGAACAATGAATTATAAAAGTAACATAGGGTTAAAAGGGATTTCTGAAAGAGTGATTTTGTTTTCTTGTGAAGCATTTCATAACCCCTTTGTCTTTGGGGCGCCACCATTAAATTGTATGTTGTTTCCTCACCATTAATTCTCTTCAGGAAGGGCTTACTATTGTTGAGAACCGCACTGCTGATATCATTCAAGAAACTCGTAAATTAAATGTCCGCAAAAAGTTTGGGACTTCTGGTGTTAATGAACAAGATGACAATGATGAAAATACGAGCAGGAAATCCCAGATGTTGAGCAGTGTTCAACCTCAAATGCAATCTGATCTGGAAATTCAACTGAAGGCTTCTCGTGATGTAAGATAGCGACTTTACGCATTGGTTTATGTTATGTAAACTGAATGTGTTCAGGAAACCTTCGATTCCCTTTTAAGTAACTGCTTACTGTTTATGTTTGTAAAGTTGCACTCGGAATTTCGTGGTTTTTCTTGTTTTAATGTGGTTACTTGTTATAGCCGGCATGTTCCAACTTCCAGCACTCCTAGGAAATATTACTGTACGTTGAGTTTGAATTGTCTTAATTACAGGTCTTCCAGTTGGGTTATGTCGGTACAAATACAACTGAATCGTTTCATATATGAATATCTTTGTCAAAATTTCAATCTCTGATTCTATGAGAAGGCTGCTGAGCATGAGCTTTGTGGAATGTATTGCAGGTTTCAATGGCTATGGCAGCCAAGACGAAGGTTCTATTGCGTGAACTGAAGACTGTTAAAGCAGACCTTGCTTTTGCTAAAGAAAGATGTGCTCAACTTGAAGAAGAGAACAAGCTTGTTCGAGAGAGCTTGCACAAGGGAGACAACCTAGAAGATGATGATCTTGTAAGTAACACTTTCAAAAGTGAAGTAGCACTATTAAACGACTGCAACTATCTATTGTGTATGTGTAGAATTTATGCATATCTACACCCTCAGCCTGTACCATCTGATTGAGGGCAAGTGCTTAGGTCATCTGCAGTCGAGCAACTTGGTATCAAAGACATAACATAATCTTTCTTTTTCCACATGAACCAAAAAATGCATTTTTCCTTTCATATCCCTCACAACCCGCTTTACGAATCTATTTCAATGCTGACTCTCCTAATACGAAGATGAAGTAGATTGGGTCAAGTATATGCTGTATGTGTGTGCGTAAGTTGGGTGTTAAGCTTCTGTAGCACTAATCTGACTTCAACAATCATTGTCATGAATGATAATGTGACTAAGACTTGTGTTTATTATCCTTCTGTTGGGCCTGTGGTGTTAGTGTGTTTCAACTGTTGCTTCATACAATGTCTCTCTGGAAAATTGCTGTCAAAGTTGAGTTAGTGACAAACGGGCTTATGAATGGAAAACATAGATCAAAATAGTCATGTGAACATGAAAATCATTGTCACACTGTATATTTCAACTTTTCAGAACGAATTCATGAATTGTTATTATTTTTCAGATACGACTTCAACTGGAGAGCCTGTTGGCAGAGAAGGCCAGATTGGCACATGAAAACTCAGTCTATGCTCGTGAGAACCGCTTCCTAAGAGAGATAGTAGAGTATCACCAACTGACCATGCAGGATGTGGTATACTTGGATGAGAGGAGTGAAGAGGTTACCGAAGTTTACCCTGCCAAGGTACCCAGTTTAGCTAACCCCCACGGCATGGACAATGTACAACCTCCCTTAACACCTCCTGTGTCTGTACGGCAAGACTGACTTTCCAAGTAAATGACGCGTGCTTTGTATCCTCTCCATATCCCCTCTTGTCCCCCGTCTTGTTAACGACGGTATACGGGTTCGGATCCTTGATTCTGTGAACACCCTTTGTAGGCCTCAGCCAAAGACACGAGAGAAATGAAAGGGGAATACGAGGTTATTATATGGGAAGTCAAAGTTGGCTGGAACATTACCTGTGTACTTTATTGTTGTAAATTACAGTTCAATGTTCTGAACTGGTGCGATTGTTTTGTTGTCAAATGGGTGGAAGCAGGTCTGTTGTCTTTGCCAAATTTATTGGATTTTGTTGGAATTCTCAATAAAAATTACATTATTGAATCTGCAACGTACCCTTCCGCAACTGGTGTTTTTCCCGTTGGAAAAAGATTACGTTCAATCCTTCAAACCTAGACAAGGAGGGATCTCCAAGCCAGAAAACATATTCAAGCCTAACTAACATGTTCAAGCCTAACTCTAACAATACAAAATCGTCTCCCTCTTTTAATTTTTTTTGTACATTTTATTCTTTTTTTAGTTTCTTATGAATATTGTGTACATTAAATAATTTTGTGTGAATTTGTATTTAGTAAAAAATATTGTTTGTGTAAATATAAATAAGTTTGTATAAATGTTGATTGTTTTGTATTAATATATAGATAATTTCAGTAATCTTATATAATTTAAATTTATAAATTTAGTCTATACTCTTTTTGATATATCTATATAAGGGGTGTATTCATTCCGAACTTTTAAAATTTTAACTGATTCTTAATAATCATTGGGATATTTTAATTCTATATAAAGTCAGGGATTATGTGAAAATCGGGGGAAAATTTCTATAAAGTTTAGGTATCTATATAAATAATAAAGAATCTTACAAAATCAATGAAATAGTAGATTTTCTTAAAATCAACAAACTTTTAAATAAAATTAAAATCTATATAACTTACTAAAACAAAGGACGCTAATGCTACGTGTCAAGCAACGAGGTATGCCACATCAGCTTTTGTGTAAAATATTTACTAAATTGCCATTAATAATTAATAATAAAAATTATATTTGAAACAATTAAAATTAATCTTAGCCCACATTTTTTCAAAATACGGATTTTTTTGTTACTAACTAACTGCTAATTTAGTAATTTTTAAAATAGTAAATTTTAAAATAATTACAAGATTTTACGTAAACTCTAAATCTTTTATTGATAAGTTTTCAAAATAAAAAAGATTTTGTTAATCAAATAATTACTAAATCAATAAGTTTTAAAAATAAATTAACAATCCTAACCTATCGATCAACCACCATTTTTTTAAACAATTACCTCTATTCATAAGTCTATTTATAAGTTTTTGTATCTTTTAAGGAAAATTGGTTTGAAACTTATTTTAAAGTAATAACATATTCGATTTATTTTTTTCATTAACGTACAAGTGTTGAACTGTAATTTGTATAAGTAGTGAGGTATATATGAAATTTCATAGAAAATAAAAAAAATATTTTGTTAACCAATTAATTACTAAATTAATAAGTTTTAAAAATAAATTAACAATCCTAAGAGAAAAATCTATTTTACTAAAGCTTTTTTTTTTCTAAAAATTCTATCTAGCAAGATCTCGTATCAAGCTTCTCATATAAGTCATCAAATCGGTTCCCAACTCATTCGATCATATTTTTTTAATGTAAAAACTTCTCACACAATCTTTTCAGATAAATCTTCTCTAACAAGTTAATATCTTCAAATTTCACTATATATATCAAACACCATATTTCATTTGTTCATCAATCTCCTATCTCCCATGGTTCTTCAAGCTAGAAATTTGTTCCATTATCCAAGGTAATCTTCCAATTAAAATGTCAATTCGATCAATTGCGTTTCTTCCTTTATCAATTACAGAATATGTTGTTCCGTATTTATTTTTTTTACTAATATGTTTTCACGTAAATCAAACGTTCATCTTTATTTTCTTTTTCTTTTTTTTTTTTCAAAATATCATATATAACTATGTTTACTTATCTGTGCATAGTAATTTCAATTTTTTATTAAATGTTTTCTTACTTGATATTTCATCTGATAATTTAAGTTAAACGTTCATCTTTATCTAATATGATTTTTTAAATTTTCACTATTAAAAAAATAGAATTTTGAAAATTTGAATTTTGAAAGTTACGTAATACAAATTTGGTGATTTCTCAATCTACTTTTAAAAATTATCTAATTTTAAGGGCATATATATTCAATAATAATCTCGATTTCCGATATGATTTTTGAAATTTTCACTCTTATAAAATTCGGATTTTAAATTTTCGTTTTTTAAAAGTAATATAGTTCAGACTTTGTGATTTTCGGATTGGCCAATTTTCAAGATATTACTAAGATTCCATTCTCTAAAATTTAAATTTAAATCAATTCAATGTTTTTTTTTTAAAAAAAAAACTATTTAAGCTTCCAAC
>BSUD01000003.1:147942490-147976272 GCA_033239045.1 Fagopyrum esculentum | reverse complement strand
CTTTTATAAATTTGAGTTTTATAATTTTAATATTTATAAGTTACGAATTTCATATTTGGTGATTTTCGCTTCTAAAGTTATCTATTTTCAAGGATATAAATATTCACTAACGATTTTAATTTTTATCTAATATAATTTCTTAAAATTTCACTCTTACAAAATTCAAATTTTTAAAATTCGATGGTATACGTTACTTATTTCAGATTTGGTGATTTTCAGTTTTAAAGTTCTCACTTTTAAAAGTATTTATTTTAAGTGTACGAATATTATCAACAATCTCAATTTTTATTGGATATGATTTTTTAAAATTTCACTTTGTAAAATTTGAATTTTAGAATCTCGCTTTTTTTTTAAGTAGCATATTTCAAATTTGGTGTTTTTCGTTTGTGATTGATCAACAATGAACAATTAAAGAAGTTTCCACTTATTAAGGAAAAGTCGTTGAGACTTTAAACTAATTTACTAAATCATAAAAATTTTAATTATTTGTTTCGTTTTCAAGTATTTCGTATTATAATTTTAAATAATTGGAGTAGTTATTGTTGTATAACTATATAAATATAATTACTCAAATACCATAATTATAACCTAATTTATATTTTATTCATATAATCAATATACGCAACATTCAAAATGTTCATTTCATAATATCCGTTATCTATATAATCAATATACACAACATTCAAAATATTTATTTAAAAATACCCGTGCAAGGCACGGGTCATAAACTGGTTTAATGAAAAATTTCAAATCCTTATTAAATACGTAAAGATTTATATGAACTTTTAAAAATTTATATTAAATACTCATAGATTTTTAAACCGCAAAAAATTTCTTGTAAAATTTTAATTGAATACCCCTAAATTTCATGCACTTAGATTTGATTCCATGTAAAAAATCGATGTGTGTATATTTGTATGATATTATTCTATCATAAAATAAAATGTAAGGATAGTCAAAATTTACTATTTTTACGCCAGTTTTCATTCACATTTTGAAATAAGCATATCCGATCTATGACGGACAATGGAGCAGCGTAACGTAGATCCCCTCCCGTGCATGAGTATCCGTCCGTTCAGCAAGCGAAACTATATATTGCTCAAGTGTTGAGCTCTGCAAATTCTTCTTCTTCTCTTCTTCTTCTTCTTCTTCTTCTTCTTCTTCTTCTTCTCTCTTCTCTCTCTTGCGTTCTCCTCCTCTCAGTTGCATACCTCTCGCTTCAAACCCTAGCTTGATAGTTGCTCGCTGCTCGGCATTTGATATTTCTATTTTGTTGATGGTATCTTCAATATACGCAACATTCTAATCGGCCTTTTCTGAGTGCCATTTATTTGCTTGCTACAATAAGAGCAGGAGGTAGGTTTTCGTCGATCATTGACATCATGATCCTAGTTGTTCGGAATCTGATAGGCTTTTCCATTCAGTTGTTCGATTTCATTTTTGTGTAAAATTCTTCAAGTTCGACGGAATTGCTGCTCTTCTATATGGAGATTGTTGAACTCTAGGTTTCTGCTTCTAGTTAATCGTTGATTTCGTTTTTATCTCTTGCAGACCAGGCTTAAAATTGGCACTAGAATACATATTTGGAGTGGCATAGGACAAATAGTAAGTAGAATCACGATGCTGCAATGGATGGGAGGATCCAGACAGAAAGTTAAAGTTGTAAGTGCTCTTTTTGAATTAAAATAGGTTCATCATGCATTTTGTGATCAGAAAATTGTCTGCCAATTCATTATTATCATCTAATTTAAAATTTCTATCTGGAGCATTAGGATGCCTGATCATTGAATTATTATTTTCTATTCATGGAATAGCCACTTCGAGTCTCTTTGAAGAGGGTCGTGGTGGAATCCATTTAAAGGTTGCATGCATTCTTGAGATTTGAGAAAATGAAAACGTTTCGTAAACTTGTAGCTACCTTAATGATCTCCCCACCATTGAACTTGATGTAAACACTGCGTGATTACTTTATAGTTTACGCAAATGAATCAACCATATGATTCTCTTTCTATGTTCCGGAATATGCTCAAAGGAAAAAGAAAACATATAATTTCACTATCCTTCAGGGACAAGCATGAGACCTAACACAAAGTTAGACGGCTGGGGTTGGTAAATTTAAACTTGTACTCAATGCTAATATTGCCATAGGGATGTGTTCAAACCTGTGGATGTCTGAATTTAATTGTTTAAGCCTATGAAATTATGTTTGTTTCGTGTTAAGTGTTGTCTGATATGGGATTCTGATCTTTTATGTTGTTGTTTTCCGGTTTGATGGAGCCGAAATTTCAGTCCAGTGCGTCAAAACAAAAGAGGTAGAGTGACATTTTCATTCCTCACATGAGTTGCAACTTTTTGTGTGGAGGAGAAAAGAAAGGGAGGGGTAGTGCTGTTTCTTCTGATAATCCTTCTCTAGGTTCCATACAGCTTTTCTTCATTGGATCATCTAAGTCCTTGTTGATGCTACTTTTTTCAATCTGTCATGATGTGGAATAGCATTTGTGCTATGCCACCTACCGGTCTTGCAGAAGAAATCCAGTGTCCTTCTCCTCTTTCCATCTCTATTACCAGTTTTTTGTTTTTGTCATCTTCATTTGCTGGTTGGATGTCAACTATCTACATATCTGAATAGTATTCTCTTATGTTCAAGGCAAAAACAATACTTTGAGCAAAGAAAGCGTCAACAGCATCAGCACATATCCTCATATGTGGACAACCTTGTCGGTGGTTACAATGTATGCAACCAGAGCCAGAAGGAAAAACGATCACTGGATGTCTTGTCCCTGCACAGTTTGTCCCAAGTTGCTGAAGGATGCAGTTCTGCTTGCGCTGATGGAGCACGTATGTTAATATAAGAACTATTGCTTGGTTAACTGGAAATTGAGCTGTTTGATACCGGAAGGGATTAGAGTTCACGATTAGTTGCCAATTAAATGAAGTATTTGGGAGGACATCCATTGTCAGGAAAATATACACGAACATATTAGCATGGAGATAGTTACATTCAAATAACGATTAACTTAGAATATAAATACTAGTATAGTAATGGTGTCCTCACTATCTTTTATGAATGCCTAAACTTTAGGTGTTCTAAAGGTCGATCCTTTGCCTGAAAAATGTCCCAAGACCTCGAATATGCCAACATTCACTAACAAGATAGCCACACCAGCAAACAATGTTGAAGCTTCAAAGATAAGTATGTCTTACCTCAATATCAAATGCTAAAATTTATTTCTCAGAGAACTTTCAATCTATCCCATTATCTCCAATGAATTTGTCACTGCACTTTTTATGTACATGTGGTTTATACACTGAACCAGGTGACATTTCTAACAACCCAGAACAGAGGATGCCTGATGAAGAGTAAGTACTTATCCATTAATACTTCTGTATCTCTTTGGGCTTGCTTGTTGTACTTGACTATGTTCTTCATATTTACATTCACCTACTTTTCTGAACTTAACTGAAACTTCACAGGTTCAGAATTGCTGCTTCAAATTTATGCAACTCTACATCCAAGGAAAAAAAACATAAAAGGGAAGAACTGAATCATGCTTGTGGTGACAGTATGTTGCATTCACTATCTCTTCCCTTGCAACAACTTTACATTCTAAACATTTTTCCCGAGTAATACTTTTTCTAACTTCACCTTGTTACTTCTACTACATTGTACCCTGTTTACTTCTACCTTACAGAATTTGAAGACTTGTCTGTTTTTGAGCTGATTGATGAAGATGGAAAAAGTAGCAACAAGTCAGAGGAAAAGAATGAATACGAGGCTCATGTTGCTTTTTCCATGCAAGGTCTGGTCTCTATACGCACAACACGAATTCCCGTTTTGTTTTAGTGACGATCTTTAGTTCCTTACTGTACTTCAGGTTTGGGAAAAGTGGGAACAGAGACACCAGTTAATTCTCCGCCACAGCCATCTCGAAGGTAATTTTGTTTACATCATAGCATGCATCTGTAGCCAAATATCACTATGCACATACACTGAGTTATATTCTGCAATTTCCACTAAATGCTTTGTTATCAATCTTGTACATTTTAAGAAGACATAATTTTCTTATTTTGAAGAAAATCATTACCCTGTTCAATTGGTTATGAGTTGTAGGCAAGTATCTGCAAGATTATGCACAGTTCGATTTTGTTCTCTAATTACTTATTAATTCTCAGACCTGTCTCACTGTGTTTAGAGAGCTTGTGGCGATTGGTTCTTTGACAATTTCTCTTTTCCTATAAATATTTACCTTATTTGGTTTTTATGACCCCTTGTGCATTTAATTAAGTCTCATTTATGAAACACGGACATCTTCTAAGATGTACCATTTACAACTTGTCTTTATACAGTGTATTTCTATTATAGACTTATGGTCAAGCTGAAAGCAAAAGGAAGCATTGACAGTCCTTAATCTTGTACTATTATAGGATATCGTCTGATGGTCAATCTGGCTTGTTCGAGGCTGCCAGACATCAGTATTCCTGCAGGAACTTTGATAATCTGCTGGAGGACCATGAAATGAATATGGTGAGAACATGAAGTCATGCATTCTTCTTTATCCAAATGTACAGAGATGAATTCCAATTGCTGTGTGCACCCTCAGTCGTGGCCTAACCAAAAGCTTCTTATTCTCTTTCCTGGTTTCTTCTCAGTTCTAACGGTTTAGCTTCTGTATTTTATGCTGCTTGTTCTCTGATTAAATGCACATACATGCTTTTGATAACATCATTTAACCATAAGTCTACTAAAAATACTTGCAAAAATTGCTCGCACGGGATGGAATCATCTGACAAATGGTGTGAACTGAAAATATAATCTGCACCGGATACATATTTCTGCACTTGCAAGACTATCGTCTGTTTCATTTTCAAGTTATCAGTTGGAAGATGATAATTCTGGAGGAAACAAAATGTCATATTCCTTCAGCTTCTGTTCTCCGCACCAACCCACCATTATTGCACTTCAGTTCATCATTTTTTCTGGTCGATCTTTGGCAATTATAATAATCAATTGATGAATGTAACCTCTTAAATTTTGATATATCTATGAAGATCCCTTTTTTTAATGGATGTCTATTTTGCATTTTCAACGTTAGTGCAGATGGAGACACCTAGGTATTGTGAATCTTGATGGTCAATATAATATGTTTGTGGCTTAAATTTGAGGAATTGCTTATTATGCGTTTGCAGTATATTTAGATGTTGATATCTCTATAGATATTTACCTTATTTATGAGTCCCATTTCACCAATAATAATTATTCATTTATGAAGTACAGGAGTCCATGATGGGAAATGGTGATATGTTTTCCAATGACAAATACTTAAGTTCGGATTGTAGACAGAGTTGGAGGTGTGGTTCATATAGCTCTCCAAAGCATGCCTTCTTGAAAGATAACCACACGGAATTCTATGATAAGTATCCACAGGTGAAAACATTTGATGATAAAGAAAACTTCGATGAAATTCAGCAAATGCATGCTGATTTCCTGGAAGGTATGTTGAGTCATTATTTGGAATCCTGTTAAATGCCCCCTTTTCCTTATCATTTTCTTCTCAGTGAATGCATGCTAATTTCGTGTAAGGTATGTTCATGATCAATGAAGAAAGGAAATAAAAGTGCAGAAGAAAGACGTATTGAATATCTTTTGTAATCTGTAAACTAATGAAAACTTTTGTTGATCGCTGAAATTATACTATTTGCTTTGTTTTACATATGTCTTATTTGGACACAATACTGTAATGTTTTATCATCCCAGAGTTGTTCTTTTATAAAGTGAGATGATGTAGTAGTACTTTTGTGAGGGGTCACTCTCAGTTGTTTAATTTTTTAACCATTTTCTTATGTTTTGGGTGGACAGGTAAAATACCCATTGAGATTCTGTTGTTAATTTACCGCAATATTTCACTTTATATTACACTTCCTGCCCGTCAAAAGATATTGTTTACTTTTTATCATGCTTTGTGATCTGCAGTTCATGTATAATCTTACTTGATAGTTTCTCTCTTGATTTTTACCAAGAATTTTCTCCATCATATCTTTTAGATATATTACTGTGAAAATACATCAAATATTCATCCAGGCTTATCCTTTTTACTTCATATATATGGCAGTTCGTTCTCACTTTCCGGTTGGTAGCTCATGCAACGAAAATTTTAACATGTCTAAGGCGAATGATTACTTCACTGATGTTTTCAACATCAGCAAAAATCATGAAGCAGATTTTACAGAAGAATTCAGTGTTGCGAGGTAATTATATATGAATTTTCAGTTGAAAGCTTACAATACATCTTCTAATTGGAACAAAGGACTAACATTTACCACAGAAATTCTTACACTGACCACCAGTATGGACGAACTAGCAGATTTTGTGACTTAGGTACTGACCTCTTCTTTAAATATAATTCACATTAAGAGAATTCAGCTACTATTGATGATATTGTGTACAATGTTATGCCTTGTGATGAGCAGATTTCTCTAGTCGATATCCTAAACATCAACTGGCAGAGGATTATAACTTGTTAAACTCAGACGATTCAAAGTATGTTTACAAATTAAATTGTCTGAAAATTTCATTTTCATGAGAAAAATCAAATCTTTTAGCCATTTTTTCTTACTCATTGCTAGCTATTTCATTGCAAACAAATTTACCCATGCTGAAGCCAAGCAGTCTCGTTGCTCTTATCTGAAAGCAGACAACCTCATGGATAACTTCAGCTCCTTGAGGTGAAGTTTATTCGCCATCTCCTTTTTGTTGCAATTTGCAAATTACTTTATGTACTGTTTTTCAGCTGAGCTGACAGCGTGTTGCTTATCTTAGCAGTGGAGAGTCTTGCTCATCAAGTGCAGGTTATACTCGCTGGTCTCCACTGCTTATTTCCATTCTGCACACACAGCTTTTGACAATTTATATGGATCTGTCTTTCCAACTGCTTTAGTGAAGGGTGACGACATTATTACACCCACAGCAAGGAAGAGTCACAAGAGAAGAAGTGTATTCATTGGTGTCCCCTCCAAATCCCAAAGCATAACAGAGGATTTCTACGGACAACCGGCAACATCAATGAAGTTTATACCTGGACACCAAAGGGAATCTGAAAGGCCAAGAGCTTATACAAGAAATTCATGTGATTCGTACCCTTTAAGGCCAGTGCATGCAGATTTTTCTGACTTTGCCTTCGGTGAAACTTTTGGTCAAGTTGACGACTGGTCGGACAAGGACGGCTTTCCTTCAACGAGAATCCATTTGGCTCGACATACAGATCTAGGTTCTTTCCATTATACCAATGACAAAGATCATTTATCTCGAGACTGCAAGCCTGTGGGGAAAAACATATTTGATCTGCCTTCTGCCTCCGATTTCCATTTTGACTCTCACCTGTCCTTTGGCGGGTGCAAGGATGAACCTTCGGTCGAAAGTGCAACTCCAATGAATTTACCATCCAAAAAATCTGCATTTGGTCATGACTTTTCTTCCTTTCCTGAAAACAGATGTCGGAAAAGCAGGAAAGGTTCACATCAAGAGATTGGTGTCTGTGTTCAATCTTCCAACTCTACTGAAGGTTCAGGAAAGCATAGAGATAAAGATCTTCTAACTGAACAGTGCTCATCCCATAGAAATATCCAATTCAACAGTTTCAAGGAGAAAGCTAGTCATGAGAAGGAAACACATGCAGGCCCTGAAGGCAGAGTACCCGGAACTCTAAATCCATCGCGACAAGCACATATCACATCCAAGAAGAATACAGACGGCATTAAAGGCGGGATCATCCAAGAGAATGACACATCATCATTCGCGGGGATATCCGACAACTCTGGGAGCAAGGCTAGTGAAAAGGAGTATGTTTGCTGATACAAATATAATTTTTAATCTTTTTGATGGCTTTCTTCATGTGAAAATCAACCTACTCACACTTACTGAACAGTTTTGAATCACTTATTTTCAGATGCCAAAACAATAGTTTAGATCTGCAGCCACCGCAACTGGAACCAGGTACGCAAGTTACTTTAACCCGTTTGATTATAACTCTGAAAACGGAAACGGAATGAAAATGAATTTAGTCTGTTTATATTTTTTGAAATCATTCTTTATGATTGCATGTCAAATATATTTGTTTCCCTATAGGATATCAAAACTAATCAAATTCTGAATAAGAGTATACATATGGACTAGATTCGTTTCCATTCGGTTTCCGGAGTTGGAACCAAACGGGCGCCAAACCTCTACATGTAATTCTCAAAAGTTGTGTGATCTTAATGTGCTATTTATAGGAACGTCTGAGTCAGAACAAAAGAGCATCGCAAGTGATGTAGAGGATTCGTCTATCGAGCCGTCTTACCAGGTAATGATGCTGGAAAGCCATATGCTCCAGCTTTTATGTGTAAAGAGGAACAAAAGATTTGCTCAGAAAGAAGACATTCGAAGAAGGGTGTAAGGTATGGAATCTAAATTGAGATAAATCCTTCTTGGTTTCCAGTGTCTGAAAATGAGCTGCTGAACTTCCAAAAAGTTGGTTTGTACAGTGCAGTTTCCTACGAGCATGGGACTTTCATTCAAGTTCCCTCTTCTGAAACAGATAAAGAATTGTGATGGTTATCATATGATTCATATATAGCTTGGAGGAGGCTGAAAATAATATTGGGCATTGGCTAGGTATAAAAACAGATAACCACGAGGCTTTGAAATTTTAAACCACTTAGAATGGGTTTTTAACCAATAAAATATATGAAGTTTTTTTTTCAAAATTTTTTAAAAAAACTCATTTGGATTGTTCAGTAAGAACCCCGAAAATCCTAAGAAACTCAATCTTGAATTTTTAAAATACTTTTTGATAGAAATAATAAAGTGTGAAATAAATCCGATTAAGTACTTTTTAATTTAAAATACTTTTTGATATAAACAATATTTTAATATTTTCAATCGATTTTTGTGTATTCATCATATATTAGTATTGCATATGTTTAGAATAAATGAAGAAATCCGACAAAAAGACAATGAATTTAAAAAAAAGTATGATTGATTTTTTAAGACTGCGTGTCAATGACATAGCTTAATAAGTCTAATTTTGAAAGATATTTCTAAGTTTGTCTATTTAATTTGATTTTAATTTTAATTATTTTTTTAGGATTTAATTGTTTATTAGGAGAATATTTAACAAATCAAGGTTATTAACCTATTCTCTTAAACTATGATTTACGAACACGGACACGCAGAAAATGGGGAAGTAACAATCCTCAAAAAGCATAGGAAATGAGAACACCATGAAGAAAAAAAAAATATCTCATTTTAAAACTATTTAAATTTAGAATTCATATATAATAATGAGATACATATATATGAAAAACTTAATGGCATGGAGTAGATAAAAATATTAATATGACAATAAAATAACCGAAACAAAGGTATAGAAATAAACATTTTCAGTCTTACAAAATATAAAAATAAATATATTTAGTCTTACAATATCAAATAAACATACTTAGTTTTAAATTTGAAGAACGAACAATCATTTTGCAAATCAACAACTTAACAACATGATCAATCAAGGAAAATAATAATAAAAATTTGTAAACCAGAAAAAGTGAAAGAATTAGAATAATGCACTCAACATTCAACAAAGAAAGGTTACACAATAAATTAGTAATCAAAGATTCAAACTTAATTTATGAAATCATAGGAAGAATGAAAAGAAGAGTTGGTTGGCGGAACTACAACGTTGCAACATTAGAGCCGAAGAAGAAGAATATTGGTGTCCTTTCTTCCGGGAACCACATTCTTGTAAGTGGTTATGTGCGGGTTAGGTTTAGTGGGAAAAACATGGGAGAGAAGAAACAATTATACGATAAATTAGTTTTTCTTTAAGTTTTTAAAAAAATAATTTTCTTTTTTTAGCCTTAAAAAATAGGATAAAGTTTCTTTGATTGCATCTTGATTGGACACAATCTGCGTCCTAGACTTGTCCATCTCGTGTCCTACCTCTGAAACGTGTCTTGACCGTGTCGGGTTATATTTGACCGTGTCCAAGCCGTGTTCCCTTTTTCGACACGGCGGGATACGGGACACTCGCCTTCTAGAAGTGTCCGTGCTTCATAGCTCTTAAGATATAGATTAGAAAAATGTCCATCTTAATGAACCACATATTTTCTTGGGCTTTTTTTTGCTAACTAGGCCTTTTTTATATTTGGTGTAGTAACTAGGCTAATAGCATTAATTATTTTAGTAAGTGTACCCCAAATTATTTTTTACCGTTCAAACCCTAGTCGCACCTCATCTCCCCACCATTCTCTCCTTGACAACCCTTTGTCTTCTCTTCTCACCTCTCCCGCTTCTCGATTTGCAGTTTCCCCATTTGATTCAATATCCTACGTTTTCACTTGTATTTAAGGTTTGTGCTGAGATTGGATCCGCCATTAAAGGCCTGATGACGGTCTTATTAAGGTCAAGCTCGGTGGTTGCATCAACTAGACAAACAACACGGTATTGGCCTTGACCAAGACCCGTGGTGAGACCCTCGAGCTGCTCAACGTTTTCCCCTAATCAAAATCTCTCGCCAAATCAACACTTCTCCAGATTCATATTGCCATCCACTTGCAAACTTCTTCCACTTCTCTCTCGTTTCCATTAATTTCCCTTTCTGGTATTCAATCTTATTTTTCACCTGTTCGCAACTCCATTTTAGTGTTTCACCATCAATCAAAATATTATATTGTACTAATTCTTCAAATCTTTGAATCTCAACGCTACAGTTAGATACGCTTTCTCCATTCAACATTTGTGCTCAAATGCTTCGCCATAACCGCAATCGGGAATACCACCGGACGGTAATTAGATAGAGGTGGAACATCTTATGAAGCTGTATGTTTTTGTGAACTTGTTGTGGTTCTAGTTGTTTACAGGAATATGTTTCTAGTTTCTTTCTCATTTCATTGTTCGCATGAAGTTGAGCAAAAACCATGTAAGTGGTTTGATTTCTGCTGAAGAAGATGAATAGTAGGGGCTAATGAAGCTTATTCAACATTTTTTTTGTGAACATCTTATTGAGTGTGACTACCGACAATAATCAGACAAGCAAATTTTCTTACGGGATACCGATGGGTTTAGGGTTAGGGTTGTTGGGAGGTCGATTCAATTTTGGATTCGCATGACTAGAGGGCTTAGATTGTTTAGAAATTCACCATACAGTGGATGGTTTGTATTCTATGGATGATGTATGTGTTGTTTTGTGCTAGAAACCTTTTGATTATAGTATGTGAAAAAATACAATTTTGGTATGTGAAAAAATACAATTCTGGTAGTGAAAAATACAATTCTGGTAGTGAAAAATACAATTCTGGTAGTGAAAAATACAATTCTGGTATGTAAAAAAAACAATTCTGGTATGTAAAAATAAAATTCTGGTATGTGAAAAAGTACAATTTTGGTATGTGAAAAAATACAATTCTGGTATGTGAAAAAATACAATTCTAGTATGTGAAAAAAATACAATTCTGGTATGTGAAAAATAAAATTCTGGTATGTGAAAAAAAAATTGGTATGTAAAAAAAATATGGTATGTAATTCTGGCATGAAAATTCTGGTATGAGAAATTCTGGTATGAGAAATTTTGGTATGAGAAATTCCGGTATGAAAAATTCCAGTATGAAAAATTATGGTAGGAGAAATTCAGTCCAGAAAATAAAAAATAAAATAAAAAATAAATTAAAAAAAGGAAAGAAAAATGATATAAAAAAAATCAGTAATTAAAAATTAAAACTTATACTTATATAACAAAGAACAAACATCATTTATTCTTTCTTTCTAAATAGAAGGGTTAATAATTTTTTACCTACTATTAAATGAAAGTGGTAAAAAATTTGGGGTACATTTTTTTAAACAAAAACTCAAAAAGGCCTAGTGTGTCAAATTCTCCCTATTTTCTTTAAATATCTCCTTAATTCCATACCCAAAGTAAAATTGGGTTTAACTCAATTCTGCACAAATCCCAAAACCGAAATCCAAAAATAAAATAAATACAATTTTTTTTAATGACCTTATTTCGTATCTATTGGAAGATACATATCACAATATCTTCCTATTAAATAAATAATGATATTATTCCGTTATATTAGGCTAGTTTATATTTGATTATATTATTGCAATCTTTATTATTCTATTCTTATTCTATTGTAATCCCTATATAAAGGGTCATTGCTGCATCAATATATTAGTGGTTCTACTTCCACCATTTGTGTGGTTTTCTTCCACCAAAATCTATCATGGTATCAGACCGGGTTCGATTTGGGACCTCAACCTCGTCTAAATTTACATTTACCACCGATTTACTGGTGGTCCTATCGATCTAATGTTGTCACCGATCTACTGGTGGTCATATCGATTTTACAAGTGGTGTTTGCGTCACCGCTCATTGTTGATCGAAGCGTTCACTTTGCTCATTGTCAATGAAATGGTCCAGCCTTCAGCGTTGTTTGCCTACCCACGCTTCGACTGCGGGGCGTATTGGAAGATACATATTATAATATCTTCCTATTAAATAAATAATGATATTATTCCGTTATATTAGGCTAGTTTATATTTGATTATATTATTGCAATCTTTATTATTCTATTCTTATTCTACGGAAGTCGTATTCGCACGGTTCAAGATTTCGTTATTGCACCACGCATACGGATCCCGTAACCGTGATAATGTCACGGTTACGGGATCCGTATGCGTGACCAAAAGTTCACGGTTACGGGATGCGTAACCGTGAACTTTTGGTCACGGTTACGGATCCCGTAACCGTGAGCTTTACAGGTTCCGGATCTGATAATTTTCTACATGAATTCTAACCCGAAAAAAAAAAAATTTGACACCTTCACGGTCACGCATTGCGTGACCGTGATGTCAGAATTTTTTTTTTTTTTTACGGTTACGCAATGCGTGACCGTCACGGTCACGCATTGCGTATGAGTGGTGCGTTAACGAAATCTTGAACCGTGTAAATAATATCCCCCTTATTCTATTGTAACTCCTATATAAAGGGTCATTGCTGCATCAATATATTTGTGGTTCTACCTCCACCATTTGTGTGGTTTTCTTCCACCAAAATCTATCAGTATCCGAAGTGCAGAATTGAGTAATTTAATGACCTAATTTCGTATCCGAAGTGCGGAATTGAATAATTTTTATAAATAAAATATATGGGTAATGGGTATGTCTAACATATTGTATTTTATTTAATAACGGAAAGCGGTTCGATCTCATAGACGACGCGCCGACTATTGCATCGAAAGGCCGAAAAAGATCGGAAGACGGACTAACCGTCATGAAGGACCACAACAAAGAAGAAAAAGAAAACACAAAAATATATCATAAAAACTTGAAAGCAAGAAAGTCTAACATATTGTAATTGTTTGTGTGTTCAAGTGTTCAACTACACTACAATCAAGTGTACATGTAGGGTTAGTTTGGAAGATATTGGGTGTCCCTAGATTCATGATAACTTTTTCATTTAAGTAATGTATATATTCTCTCCTGCTTAAATGACGTTAGAGGATATATTTTCATATCATCTTCTATATATTTGCAATTTTTTTTACTAAATATACAAAAAAGCAATTTCCTATTATTAGAATATCAGTATTATATTCATACATGTTATCAAGCACACAATTCATTCTCCAAAACTGATCAATCATCAAACGAAACAACCCTCGTTATCTTTCTTACTCGTCTTTCATCTGAGTATGACACCTACAAGTACTCTTGATTCTATCAATCCCTACTACTTTCATCCTTGAGATCACTCATGTCTCTTTGACATTGGTGGTTCTCAAGGGAGACAACTTTTTCGAATGAAAAATGAACACAGTCAAGACACTCTGCTCCAAACGCAAACTATGGTTTATCAAAGAAAGTAAGGAACCATCAAAGAACCATATACCACCTCTACTGATTGTAAACACACATATGATTGAGAGAATTCTCCGTTGATTGATATATTGAAGAAAAGGTCACACTGAATTTATAATATAGAAGATGTAAAAAAACTAATCATATCCTATAAATAAGGAGATACATCAGAAGTGGAGGAAGAAAATACAATGTTTATACATAAAATCAGGAAACTAATAACTCACTAATTGACCTTTTCTTTAGCACTTTGTTACCCCCCGGCAAGACCAAGACCGGGACGGACTTGGAGCTTGGAACGAAGAATGACAATCCGGTCCTTGGTTAGTGGCTTGGTGAATATGTCCGCAAGTTGGTCATTGGAGGAGACATGATGAACTTGAGGGGCCCTGATTCAACTTGTTCACGAACGAAATGAAAATCCAACTGAATATGCTTGGAACGGGCACTTATAACTAGGTTCTTGCACATGAAGTTTGCACCGATGTTGTCACACAACAACTTTGGGGGTTGTTGTAGAGGAGCAACAAGATCACGCAGGAGTTGTTTGATCCACAACAATTCACGCATGAGTTGTTTGAGGCCATCGAACACTTTGTGTAATCGACACACATGGGATGGGCGAGACACATCTTCAAACCCCTTTGGTTGTTCCATGTATACCTCCTCCATTAAATCACCATTTAAATATGCGTTGTTGATATCAAGTTGCTTAATGAACCATCCCTTTGAGAGTGATATGGACAACACAAGTCGGATGGTTGTGGGTTTGATAACGGGGCTAAAAGTGTCGAAGAAGTCGATTCCCTCCTCTTGACTGAACCCTTTGGCAACTAGTCGAGCTTTGTACCTCTCCACCGAGCCATCCGAATGTCGCTTTATCCTGAAAATCCACTTACACCCTACAAGATTAGTGTGTCTAGGTCTGGGAACAATAGACCAAGTATTATTTCGAATCAAAGAATCATATTCTTGTTTCCTCGCAAGTCGCCAACACTCATGTTTAAGGGCATGATAGACAGTTTTTGGCTCATATATAAATGGGGTAGAGACGGTTAGGACCCTTGGTTTTAGGGAGTTTGTATTGGCCCTAATGGACATGGAGTGTTGGTCGTTTGTAGTTGGGCGAAAGTAGGTAGGGATGCTGGTAGGATTAGGAGTTTTGGCTTGGGAACTTATGGTGTGATGTTGATAGCATGGTGAGGATGGTGAGGGAGGGCTTGTTGACGGTGAATCAGGGAGTGGGATGGGGTTAGCAGAGACTGTTGCGAGGTCTAGCAGAGCCGGGGAAGTGGGCTGAGGTGGCGTCATTGGCGAAGGACACTCACAATCATGATGTGTAGCGGCAAAGGGAAACAGTTCTTCATTAAACACTACATGGTGTGATATGCAGATCCTAGATGTGGGTTTGTGAAAACAATGTTAGCCCTTGTGAGTAGAACTATACTCAATGAAAATACATGGAAGAGATTGAAAATCCATCTTGTTGTTATTGTATGGGTGGAGGAATGGAAAACACAAGCAACCAAATGTTTTAAAGAACCCAAAATCTGGTTTTTGTTGTAGAGTTTTTGGTAAGGAGAGATGAAATTTAGAGTTGGGGTGATGGTTCGGTTGTGAAGGTAAGTTGCGGTTTTGAAAGCGTGTTTCCAAAACTCTTTTGGAAGGGAGGATTGGGCTACGAGAGTTAGACCCTTTTCAACTATTATTCTATTTTGACGTTCAACCGCACCGTTTTGTTCTTGAGTGTAGGGGCAAGAGACTCGATGTTTAATGCCGTAGGAGGTGAGGAGAGTTGAAACATTGCGAAATCCCCCCCCCGGTCCGTTTGGAGACTTTCAATATCACAATCGAATTGTGTTTTGATCATAGTACGGAATTGAATAAACGTGGGAAGAACTTTGGATTTTTGTGATAAAAATATATCCAAACGAATTTATTGAATCATCAATGAATAAAACAAAGTAGCGGTTGCCATTCAATGAAAACATGGGAGAGGGGCCCCAAACGTCGGAATAAACTAAATCAAAAGGTCTTTTAGAAGCAACATACAATGCATAAAGATTAAATCTATGACTTTTGCCTAATTGGAAATAATCACAAACAGTAGGAAATTTATTTGTAGTGATTGGAAGATTAAAGCTTGAGACCAAACGCCAGAGAATAAACTCGTGAGGGTGCCCTAGCCAACAATGCCACCGATGAAGTGAGGTACGGACGGTCGTGAGAGCAATGGAGGATGTGGTGGAGGGTTCGGGTGTGGACAACCTATATACGTCATTACTGACGTCCCCTTGGAGGATTGTTTTGCCTTGAAAAGTCTTAATACAGCACAAGTGAGGCCAAAATTTCATCATCACATTATTATCTATACAAACTTTAAAGACGCTAATGAGGTGCTTGGTTAGCCGGGGAACAATAAGTATATTTGACAACTTGAGATTACTTAAAGAGCATAATCCAATGTGCGAAATTAATAATTGGTTACCGTTTTTTACTTGTAGTTTATCGGTGTCAGTGTACTCATCGGATATTGCTAACTTTCGGAGGTCGGGGGAGACATGGTTTGTTGCTCCAGTGTCGAAGTACCAAGATGGGTCAATCGAAGAGGGGCTGTGGGACTCCGATACATGGGCCTGATCCCGTGGCTCCCTAGGGTTGGGATAACAAGAAGGGTAATCGGCCAGGTTGGTTCTCTGCCAGCAGTTTACAACCTCGTGGGATGGTTTGTTGCAAAGTTGACAATGATGGCGGCATCGACGAGAGTCTTGGGGACGAGAGTCATGTTGGCGATTTCCTGAAGAAGATCCATGAGAGTCCTGTTGGGAGCGAGAGTTATACCTTCCTCAAAAGCGGGTCATGGTGTTGGCTGGGGGTGCAACAGGCGGCGGTGGATCAAGGAAGAGAGGCGCTGGTGGTTGCGCAACAGATTGACGAGCGAGATCGCGCTCGATCCGGTCTTCTTCCTGGAATAGGAGTCCAATGAGCCGATCTACAATCATGCTATCGGCGTGCATCATGAAGGATGTAATGAACGGATTGTACGACGCATCAAGGCCATTGAGAATATGCCCGATTAGGTCTTCATCAAACACTGGTTGGAGGTTTTCCTCCAAGGAATCAACAGTGGATCTTTTTCGCTGAATTTAATCCACCATTTTGGAGGAGCCCTTGACGATGGATTGAAGTTGATGCTTCATGGTAGGACGATGCGCCGTTGTTTGAGCCTGATAGTTGGACTCAATAGCAGTCCACGCCATGAAAGATGATGAAGAACGAGCAACTAGGGCTAGGGCCCTTTCCGACAGAGTTGATTTGATCCAGAGAAGAACAAATTTGTCACGCTTCTTCCAAGCTACATATGCTGGATTTGGAATAGAGGCAACAACCGGATTAGGGGAGGTAATTGTCTCCGGAGGTGGGTTGAGAGCCAAGAAGAAACCTTCGAGTTCGAACGTTTCTAGGGCAGAGATGATGGTAGTGCGTCATAGATGGTAGTTCTCTCTATCGAGCTTGATGGTGATAGACGAGATTTGGAAGTGAAGGTTTGGGGAGGTCATGTCGGCGGTTGCAAGAAGGTGCTGGGTAGTATTGACCATTAAAGAGTAGGCAGGTTTGTGTGTTTGAAAGGAAAGACATTTTTTTTCTTAAAGCTCCGATACCATGTAAACACACATATGTTTGAGAGAATTCTCTGTTGATTGATATATTGAAGAGAATGTTACACTGAATTTATAATACATGAGATGTGAAAAACTAATCATATCCTATAAACAAGGAGATACATCAAAAGTGGAGGAAGAAGTTACAACATTTTTACATAAAATCAGGAAAATAATGGACTCACTAATTGACCTATTCTTTAGCACTTTGTTACTGATGTGATCGAACTCACTCCGAACATGAGGACCGACAACACAAGTTCACTTTCGCCTTTCGGGTCAGAACAGGAAAATCGAACTCTTTTCGAATTTTGGGTTTTGGATATGAAAAAGAAAATTACCCCGGCCTCTCACTTTGGAAATCCCTCAACTCGAACAAACCACCCTCGAAATCTCACTTTGGGTTCGAACTTTCGTTCTTCGGCCTCTCGATCGATAACCACCTAAGCATCTCACGTTGATGTTTAAAAACTAAAAATCTCACTTCATTTTCGTGGATGGTTTATGAAATCAAACAAAACTCATATTCATTTCTGTCAAATTTTGGGTATTATAAACGGCCTCTTTAGAGCTCTTATATCTAAAAAATCAACCTAATTACTTGAAAAATAAAAGAAATAAAATCATAAAAAATACTTGATATATTGGAAATTGAAAGGTAGGAAACTCAAGGGTCTTTGATTGTCTTTATTCATGGAATGAGGGCGAATATATAGCGGCTCTGTTCACGGAACTTGGGTGATAAATTAGCTTGAATTTAGGAGGGAAAAACTATGGGGTGGTCGTCCTATGCATAAAAGAAGAGGGTTTAATAGACTTTTTACTTGCTTGCATTAATAAAGATTTGAAAATCCTTATCAATTTTTAGACTTCATTAAAGATTTGATCATTCTGCTAAGTTGGTTTTTGTTAAGATTTTCTTGTAGTCAAACCGGTTAAGCGATGAAAATTGCATCGAATGAACGTGCACAATACATTTCTTCATGCAAACCTCCATGAAAACATGTATATGAAACCTCATCCGCAATGCGAGTGCACTACCTCCTTACGCCCGACCAAATAACAATTTCGTAAATTTAAGTGATATCCTACCATTTTCTTCTGTTTAGTTACTAATTCGTAAATACACATTCTCATCAATAGACTAATGCGAATGCACCGTCTCCTTCTGCCCAACCGAATAACAATTTCATAAAGGTAAGTGAAGAAAGGAGGGCCAACATCTAGTAGTTGCCGTCCTTAGACATCCTTTGCGGATGAGATTTTCAACATCTCACGGTAGGTTCCCGTCTTCTCGGTCTGCTTCATGACCAAGAAAAGCGAGTTTATCTGCGACGAAGTTGATTTCCCTAAATACATGTTGTGCTCGAACTTGTGTACATCTTGAAAGTAAGATGAAGATGCTAGAAATTATCATATCTAATTCACATGGTGGTTTCTGAATCTGATTGAGTGAGTTTATAAAGACGAGATTATCCCTCAATTTCAATGAGACTTATCACTTTTTGTATCCCCTTTATTAGAGCATAAACTTTCGCTTAAAGGATAGTTTATGCTTCACATCGTCCTATTCCAGTAGCAAGTGCTTTAACGTTATAATCACGAATGATATATCCAAAAGCACAACGATCATCATGTTTTTATTAAGGCACTGAGATTTAACTTAACGACGTTCGAATTTAGTTTCTTCCATTTGATAATTTTATCCTGTTTGATTTTTGATTAGTCAAATATTATTTTACCATGTAATCACTATTTAACTTAATTTTTGCGGATTATATTTTCCTCTATTTACTGATTGTATCTTAGTTACTAATTCATAAATACACATCCTCATCGGAGACTCTAGTCATTAAAGTATTAAGGGCATGTGCAACAGATTCCTCAAAAATACTCTAAAATGGGAAAATAATTTTCATTTCCTCTAAAAATTTTTTGTCTAAAACCCAATAGCTTCTTCATAATAGGGAAACATGTATTTATTTAATATATTATTTTAAAAATCATTTTATTCCCTATTTATATTAATTTTAGATAAATGTTTATATAATAAAGAAAACTAAAAAAATTCTAAATCCTTGACTAAAATGGTTATTTTGACTACTGCTTTACATCTACATATTATGGAAACTAAATTTTTTTAAAAATATTTGACTAAAAATAGTCATTTGAAACTTTCAATGGCTTGGTTATTATTATTTTTTTTTTATTGATTATCTATGTATATATAAGAAGCAATTGCATCTCAATGTACTTTGTATCCCATTTCTCCCAACTTTCTTTCTTCTCATTTTGTCTCACTTTGAGTAAATTTTATTATGGATCATCGTTCGTTGGGTAGTCGTTATCTAGTTGATACGTTCATAAGTGACGACGATGATATCGACGACGAATATGAAGAATTGTTACTTGCCGAAATAGAAGAAAAATAATCGTGTCAATCAAAGTTCAAGAGGTGGTAATCGTGGTTCTGTTATGGGTCATCGTATTGTTAATCGTGATCTAATTGAGGGTCATGCAAGACTTTGGGGTGACTTCTTTGTCAATGCTCCAAAGTACGGGGCTTGCTCTTTCGAAGGAGATTTGGAATGAATCAAGCTCTTTTCACGCGCATTCATGATGTTGTCGTCGCACACGATAATTATTTTGTTCAAAAGAGGAATGTTGTTGGACGTCTTGGCTTGTCATCACTTCAGAAGGTAACAACTGCTTTTCGACAACTTGCATATGGTGTTCTAACTGATTATGTTGATGAGTATGTGCAGATTGGGCAAAACACTGCTATTGAAAGTCTCAAAAAATTTGTGTTAGCAGTTATTGATGTGTTTGGCGATGAGTACTTAAGGGTGCCAAATTCTGGCGATCTCAAGAGATTGCTCGAAGTGGGGGAGCATCGCGGTTTTCCGGGGATGCTTGGAAGCATCGATTGTATGCATTGGACATGGAAGAATTATCCTACTGCTTGGCATGGTATGTTTACTGGTCACATTCATGAACCCACTATTATTTTAGAAGCCGTAGCTTCCTCCGATTTGTGGATATGGCATGCTTTCTTTGGTTTACCTGAGTCTCTTAATGACATCAATGTGTTAGAACGTTCATATGTATTTAGTGGGTTGGATGAAGGTAGTGCCCCACATATTAAGTATAAAGTCAACGGGAGATCATATGACATGTGATATTATCTTGCTGATGGTATATATCCATCATGGGCAACATTCGTGAAGACTATTCCAGCTCCACAAGGAAATAAGCATCGACATTTTGCTTAAGAGCAGGAAGGTTTTAGGAAAGATGTTGAGCGTGCATTCGGAGTGCTTCAAGCACGTTTTGCGATAGTCCGAAACCCAACAAGACTTTGGAATAAGGATCATCTAAAACATATTATGATGGCATGCATAATTATGCATAATATGATCGTCGAAGACAAACGTGATGAATATTTGCACGTTCGTAGACTAAGGAAGATACATGAGATCGAAAAAGAATATGATCACGTACCTGAGATAGCACATATATCACCATCGCTCGATCGTACACCAACAATAATGGAATTCATTGCAAATTGTCATCGAATTAGGGATAGACAAGTGCATAATCAACTCCAAGAAGATCTTATCGAGCACTTATGGAAAAAGCATGGAGCCAATTAGTTATATGCTTTTTATATAAATAAACATTATGATGGTCAACTTTATTATAATGTCTTTAACTCAAGATGAATAAAGTTTAGCTTTTTATTTTTTTTCTTAAATAAATCATATATAATTCAACTAGTGTATATCAAAAGATAGATAAAGGAAGAAAGAATGCACATGTATCTGCAGAAGTCTTCTAACAGCTAAGCTATGTAAGAACAAAAAGTAAGAAACATAAAAAAAAATTAATATTGTCAACAACTAAGTCTTTCAATAGGTGAATAACTAAGCTACGTAACTAAGCTATGCAAATAAACATGCTAACAACAATGTCTTAACAATTTGCCAAATAAAAAAGTTTTAGAAAAAAAACATTGAGGCTATTAAAAGTACTTAAGATAGATCCCGACCATCTTCAATGACCGTGTAATGACATAAGAGTCTACTCACTTCCATTCTTATCATTTCTTTTCGCCAAAATTTCTCGTTTGCGACTGGTGATATATTTCGCTTCAAGAGGATCCATGAACTTCGTATAAATAGCCATTATTTTATCCTCCTCACTTCTAGCTTGAATTTCAATTTCCTTTTCTCTAAGGGCAACATGTTTTTTTCTCAACATCAATTAACATCTTAAGGTTTTCAGCCTTTACCCGATCAATTTCTAGTCTCATTGCCCTAAACTCTTGTAACTCGGAATGAAGATTAGAAGACTCACTCTCAACATCACCACCTTGGCCATTGGATTTTTGTTTTTTTTGTCGCTTCTTTAGCCGCCTTTCTTCCAATAGGCCTCTTCAAGGGTTCAGGTTCATTGACATCAGATCCATTATCATCCTCCAAGTTGATTGAAGTTCGATTTTTTCCAGAAGTACCCTTGAAGTTTCTAATTGTTTCAAATTTTTTATGTTCAACCATCCATTTCTGTTGAAACCTAAGGAGAGTCCAACAATGATCTAATTCAAATTGATGACCTTCCTTAGATTTGTAGATTATTTTGGCCTCTTGGATCTACAAATATTACCTCGATCATGTCAAAATTTAGTAAAAAAATAATCTTTCAGTTTGCAACATCAATCTACTAGCTAGCATTTGAAAACATTTAAATGAGAATAAGGTGATAATAAAGATAATGAAGATAGTAACATTGTGTACCTTATCAGCTTCCGTGTATCCGCTTTTTCGTAAATGTTCAACGACAGCATAATGCCCACTAAATTTGCTAACACTGAAGCTAATTTTTGACCACCGATTCGTTAGTGATTTTTCACTTCGTTCTTCCGACCAACTCTTATGGTCTTCAAAGTATTAAGTAATCCTTTTCCAGAATTGGTTCTTCTTTTGATCAGATCCTTTGATTGGGTCCAAACTTGTATTCAACCATGCGGCTATAAGTAGTTTGTCTTCCTCAGGAAAAAAGTTGGTTGTTCTTTGAGATTGCTTATGCGATTTCTTGTTGCTAGGTGCACATGACATATCTTGGTCAGTGTGAACTTCCATGGTGTATGTTTCTTCAAAATGATAAGCATCGCAATTGTACTGACTCAATGATGTATCATATGTAAGAGGTGGTTCATTGAGATCATCAAGGGGTGATCCATCGTTAAATAGATTGGTGAAATTCATCTCCAAAATTAGAAGTTATACTTGCCTATTAAACACCTCCACAAACAAAATAGATGAACAAATAATTAAACTCAGTAGAAATAATAGCCATCATCCATCATGACTTCCACCAAAAACCAAGCAACTTGGATTATTAAGTACCCAACAAAGATCGGAGCTCTTCTGAATTTTACAGCTATTAAGTTCAATCACAGATTATATATCTATCATCAACCAATGCAACAATACAATAGGGAATTTGAAATTTTATCAGCAACAACTGAAATTAGCAAGTTTCCCCATTATTGTTTGAAAAAGGCAATTCTTACATGACATTAGATTCAATTTGAAAATTTAGGAACAAAGAGACAATTTGTGATTGAAACAACATGTTCCAATAGAGAATTAGGGATTGAAAATTCATGCAAGTAGTAGGGAAAAAAGAAGCACCAAAGAAACCAAATTATTAAAAGAAGAAGCACTGAAGACATCTCATAATTTAGAAGATAGAAAAGGAAGACAAATTGAAACTTGTGAGCAGAGGAATCATCGGACGAGATCAAAGGAGCTTTAGTTGGATCGAACCAAGAAATACCCACACAAACTATCAGTAAAGACTATTGAGTATATCAAACAGAATACCCAAATTTTAGAAATGTCTCTAGGAGATATGTTGACAAACTAGTTAAGCAAGTCATTCAATTAGTTTAGCAAATAGCAAGTCACCTCTTATCAAATAATTATGAACAAATAAATATTGCAACACATTCTGAATTTGAAGAATAAGTATTGAGTAGATGCTATCCAACAACGTTACAGGAAGTAATTCAACTTTCAAACAACAAAACAATAGCAACATTGCAATCTCAACGGTAAGTAATTAGGCAAGAGTACACAAATCAGCAAAATAAACACGAATAAAACAACCGAGAAAGCAATAGACGAACAACACATTATCAACACCAAGACATGCGAAAGAATACATTCAATAAATCTATTGAAGTTGAACACCAAGTACAATACACTTGTGGAACCTTTGCTTTCTTTGTGTCCTCTAAAAACTTGTGTATTTTAGCGTGAGAACATGAACTAATACTTAATTAATTAGTGAGTTTTTTAAGAACAAACTAATGGTTCAGAATAGGGTAGAATGTCCTATACTAGTTTTTCATCAATTTTACTACAATGAAAAATGTTAGATTTCATAATTGAAATCAAGGAAGTGACAAAAGTAACAGTAAAAGTAGCCTAGGTAATAAAAACATAATACCTAGATCAAAATCTAAAACGTAGCAAAATAATGACGCCTAAAACTATCTAGGACAATCTAAAAATTATGATGCCTAAAACTATCGAGGTCGACGGTCGGTTGCCGTCTACTACGGGCTTTCGGTTGTGAAGGCGAAGATACAAGAGATGCTCTACTAGTTAGTAGAAGATAAGAAACGAGAAGCTTCGTTAAACATTCAAACAATTATTCTAGCTTCAAATAAGTGACGAAAGCACTTGCTCAAACCCAAACAAGCAAAAAAGGAAAAAAAAAGAAGAAGCCAAAACAGAATACTTGATGAAGGGGTTGGTGCTTCGTTAAAACTGAAATAAAACTGACTGTCAAATTGTACGTGAGATGTATTTAGAGAATCTTCCCATTGCTGCAAATACAGGGAAAGGAAGATAAATTTTTAGTAAGCCCTCTATTTTAGGATTTGAGATAGAAAATTTGGTGGACAAAAAAAAAAAAACCCAAAATTCCCTGTCCCTAAAAGCCCAATTTCTCTAAAATGGTGAAAATGCTGCACATGCTCTAAACATATGTTTTTTTAGTTACTTACTTATTTTTTTGAACTGTTTTGGCTTTCCAGCTATTAACAAACGAAATCACACTCTTATCCTAATCACCGTATAATCTTCCGTAAGGATATACAAAATCTTGATTTTAATAGATTAACAGTTTATATTTATTAAAAATTTAAAACAGAAAAATAATAATTTTTTGAAAATCATTTTTAGATAAGCTTCGGTCCAAACTAGTCAGATAATACTAGACGTGCCCGATTAAAGAAAAAGGATGAACAGGAAAAAAGACGGTAGGGGTAGTTTGGTAAATTAATATAAGAAGCTGTAGTCTTTAAATTGGACTCCCTAGTCAGCTCTATCTGCACACTCAACACTCACATTTTCACACTTAAGCGCAATGGGGCTCCGGCGAGCGATTATCTTGGTTGGTCTGGTGGCTATTCTATTCTCCACGGTGCTTCCACCACCGCAAGCGGAGGCCGGACAACCACCATTCGCCTGCGATGCCTCAGATCCAGCCACCAGAAGCTACGCCTTCTGCAGAAGATCGTTGCCTATATCGAAGAGAGCGAAAGATCTTGTCTCCAGACTGACACTGGAGGAGAAAGTATCTCAGTTAGTGAATGATGCCGATGCCATCACGAGGTTAGGTATCCCGGCCTATCAGTGGTGGTCGGAGGCTCTCCACGGTGTCGCCGACGCTGGTTATGGTATCACATTTAAAGGACAGAAAATTCCAGGCGCCACCTCTTTTCCTCAGGTCATCCTTACCGCTGCTTCCTTCGATTCTCATCTCTGGTATCGCATTGGTCAGGTATTCACTTCATCTCTCTCGATTCGTTACTTTATTTTTCTTTTTTATGGATTGATTAATAAATATCTGATGAAATCTGAACTGTTTCGATACTCTACTGTCTAGATTTGATACGGAAATACCTTCAATTTGATTTTGAATCCCTAAAATGACGGAATGTATTATTAAATTGTTGTTGTTGGAAAAAGGTGATAGGAATGGAGGCAAGAGGAGTATACAATGCAGGGCAAGCAACCGGGATGACATTTTGGGCACCAAACATCAACATTTTCAGGGATCCTAGATGGGGAAGAGGCCAAGAGACACCTGGCGAAGATCCATCGGTTACTGGAACATATGCAGTTTCTTATGTGAGGGGAGTTCAGGGAGATACATTCGGCGGTAGAAAGGACGTCTCCGGCGACTCTCAGCTCTTAGCGTCCGCTTGTTGCAAGCACTTCACTGCTTACGATCTCGACAGGTGGCATAATATTACTCGCTATATTTTCGATGCTCGGGTAAGTCTCTCCATAATTCTTTCTATTCTCTTTCTAGTTGTTTTAATTTCATAAAATGGCATATATTTTTGTTTCCAATATATTCCTGCCCAATTATTTTTAATTTCAAAGAATATTTTATTTATTTTTTAGTGCCGTGCTGTTGGAATTTCGAAATGGGATACGTAGACTGATATCTGATTCATCTTTGGTCCCCTTATGAAGATGCCCGTGACCAATAAAATACTGCATAAAGAACATAGAGACAGTCCATTATTTTAAAATTCCTTACTTTATGTTTAAAGAAAGTGTAAATAAAGCATTCTCTTTTTGGTATCTCTATAGTCTATAGCCTCTACCGTTGAATAATTGATGAGTATGAAACAAAATTTACATATTAGGTTTTGTTATTTTTAAATGAAATCAAAGATATTACTATTAATAAAGTAAAATAAATTGGATTTCTTTGTTACAATCTATATAGATTGTATTAACATTCTTGTTTGGTTCAATTCATATTTTCTTCATTGAAGCTTACCATGTTTGCAAATGATTTTCTAATCTTCACTTACATGATATGTGTGTAGGTGACAGCACAAGACCTTGCAGACACTTACCAACCTCCATTCCACAGCTGCGTTGTGGAAGGGAAAGCGAGTGGTATAATGTGTGCTTACAATCGTGTCAATGGCGTCCCCAGCTGCGCTGATTACGATCTCTTAACCACCACAGCTAGAGGCAAATGGGGTTTCAACGGGTAACTAGCTTCGAAAATGAGTTATGTATGCCTAAACTTAGATTACACTTGAACTAAATTAACATCAATGGGTTTGGTGTGACTTGAAATTCATAGATACATCACTTCGGATTGCGATGCTGTATCAATCATCTATGAAAATCAAGGGTATGTGAAAACGCCTGAAGATGCTGTTGTTGATGTCCTCAATGCTGGTATGTATTGCTAGCTTTCTTGTACTATAGTCCAGATGCTTCACCTACGTCTCAACAATAAATTAATACAAAAAAACCTTAACACAGAATTTTGATGTATATATACTTGTTGCATTTATAGGTATGGATGTCAACTGTGGCAACTACTTACGCAATCATACAAAATCAGCAGTTGAACAGAAGAAACTCGCAGTATCACAGATTGACAGGGCGCTTCGTAATCTTTTTGCAGTGAGGATGAGGTTAGGGTTATTTGATGGCAATCCTCTAGCTCTTCCTTTAGGGAAGGTTAGTCCCAATCAAGTGTGTTCTATAGAGCATCAGAATCTAGCCCTTGAGGCTGCGTTAAACGGGATTGTACTTCTCAAGAACAATGCTAAGCTCCTTCCACTCCCAAAAACCAAAGGCATTTCCCTTGCAGTGATAGGGCCTAATGCTGATAATGTAGAAACACTCCTCGGAAACTATCATGGCCCTCCTTGTAAATCAGTGTCTCCTCTTAAAGCATTGCAAAGCTATGATGGTTTTATTAAGTACCATAAAGGATGTGATAATGTCGCGTGCTCATCTCCTATGATCAAGGAAGCTAGCGAAGTTGCAGCAAGCGCTGATTATGTCGTGTTGTTTATGGGATTGGATTGGTCACAAGAGAGAGAGGACCATGACCGTGAGTATTTGTCCTTGCCTGGCCAGCAGCACCATCTCATTGAAGCAGTGGCGAAAGTTGCCAAGAAACCCGTCATCCTCGTGCTCATTTGTGGCGGCCCAGTGGACGTTTCGTTTGCCAAACATCAAAGTAATATTGGAAGCATTGTTTGGGGTGGCTACCCTGGTGAAGCTGGTGGCCTTGCCCTTGCTCAAGTTCTTTTCGGAGATCACAACCCAGGTAAGTCATAAATTGTGAAATTGTATGGGCCTTGTATCTGTAATACAAAAAAGCTCTTCAAACTTATATACTAGACTCGTAATTTGTTCATAATATGCAGTAATTTGTTCATAATATGCAGGTGGCAAACTTCCAACCACATGGTATCCTGAGGGATACATTAAAATACCAATGACAGATATGAGAATGCGACCAGCTGCAGGCTACCCAGGGCGCACCTACAGATTCTACACCGGAAAGAAGGTCTTCGAGTTTGGGCATGGACTCAGCTACACCACTTACTCCTATAAGTTCTTCTCAGTCTCTCAAGAAAAGCTATCATTAAAGTCCTTTGGTTCATCTCTGAAGACGACGGTCGATTCAGAAGATCAAGTAAAGTATGCATTGGTTTCGGAAATGGGGGATGAATTATGTGAGAAGATGAAGTTTTTGGTAACTATTGAAGTAGAGAATCAAGGAGAAATGGCGGGAAAACACCCGGTATTGCTCTATGTAAGGCCGGAAAAAGTCGGAAAGGGAAGGGCAATCAAACAGTTGATTGGATTCAGGAGTGTTAGTTTGGAAGCTGCGGAGAGATTTAAATTGGAGTTTAGCTTGAGCCCTTGTGAGCACTTGAGCAGAGCTAATGAAGATGGGCTAATGGTGGTAGAAGAAGGCAATCACTTTTTGATGGTTGGAGATGAAGAGTACCAAATTAGCATTGTCGTTTGATTAGATTTCTGAGTAGGTTTAGGCTGTGTGTGATTACGTCTTAAGTATGTTACGTTATCATCAATTGTGTAACAAGAAAGCTACGATATTTTACTATTGAATAAACAAGAAATCAAGATTGTGTGTTTATTGAGAGTCAAAAATCAGTCACTTGTCTATCTTTGGTTTGTGTATGTACCAAAACAAGTAGGGCTCTCACTTTTGAACCGGGTCCGTATTTTCGAAAATTCCGCCCTTCCGGTTCGGACCGGACCCGTAAAATCCGATCCGTGTGAGTTTGTGACCGGATGAACAACCGTACACGTAACACGACACCGTTTCTACAAAATTACAATGGGGGTCGATTTTTGCCCGGGGGTGGACGATTCAGACTTTTACCAATCTCCGCGCGCCACAGAGGTTTGTGAGAACCAAAAATGGAGCTGATGCGGTTGGCGATCTCAGCGTCGCAGAGGGCGAAATTGATATCGACGGGCTATACTACTATCTCTTCTCTCTTGTCTGTCTCCTCCTCTCAGCTTTCTCGAGGTATCAGTCCTTGTATATCTCTGTCTTCTTATCTGATTAACGGATTACTCCATGGCTCCAATTTCGTGCTTCTGTGTTTCCCCCCGTGAAGATGCACTAAACTTTGTTGATTATGAATGTCTAGTTCCATGGACAATGCCTTCCTGTGCATTGCCATCGCTGTAGGCTTGAACTAGTGCTTCGAGTTTCCAGTTGAAGTTACAACACTGATAGTTCATAATTAAGAACCCTAGAAACTAGATAATGAAAATGGAGATGGCGGCACCTAGAAATATCTAGATGAATTGCTTTACGTTTTCAACTTTTGATATGACGATTGAGTGTCGCCTTTTCTCTTCTAAAGTGTGTTGTTGAACATATGTGGTTCAGATTTGAGCATTTCTGAATCCGAAGCACATGAAATACTCAAGGCTGCGTCTCATGGTAACAGGGTGGACGAATCTGCTGCTAGTCAACCGCTTCTCAATGGTATGGCCATGGTCCATAGCCATTTCTTCTGATTTTTATTTTGAAAATGTTTTGTTGGATTGGCTATTTACTTTGAAGTTTGGAGATCTAGAACTGAAGGACAAATTGCACCACTGATAGAAAATTAGAAATAAATAAATTAGGCTACAGATTTGTAATAAAGAATGCCAACGCCCAAAATAATGATGGTGCTTTCCATACTCAGCCTGGATGGTCATCTCTTATTATTCTCCAAATCTGAACCCAAACTTCAACAATAACTTTAACAATGAGTATACTTGATGTTCTTTGTTTCAAGAGCTTTGTGTATTTCAATAATGTTCTCTCCAGTGTTAACACTTCCAATTTTTCTCTATTCTTGAACAAAATTGAAGGAAAACTGTTGCTTTTCAATATAGGTGCTCAGAGTGCATGGGACATGTTACATGAAGAGGATTTTTCCACTCGCATTACTACATCTTGTTCTGATCTGGACAATATCCTTGGGGGAGGTATAAGCTGCAAAGAAGTCACCGAGATAGGTTTTCCATTTCTTTCATATTCACCTCTTCATTGTACATTTGAATTGTGTTTGTAGAAGTTAACTGCCATTTACTTCATAGGTGGAGTGCCAGGAATTGGTAAAACACAACTTGGGTACATAGCTTTGAAACTATATAGTTTTCACTCTTTGCCCCTCCCCCCTACTTGTCATATTTTATTCATAAAATGAGTAATTTCAGGATTCAACTTGCGGTCAACGTTCAAATTCCACTTGATTATGGTGGGCTTGAAGGAAAAGCAATTTACATTGGTGAGTGTGCATCACATAGAATATGACTTTGAACCTAAGTTTGAGACTAAGACTTGGGCGTGTAAGATGTCCAGACACAGAAGGGAGCTTCATGGTGGAGCGTGCTCTGCAGATTGCTGAAGGATGTGTCGAAGAAATGTTGACCAGTGGTTATGTCAAATTAAGAGACGGCCAGTCCAACCAAGATGTGCTTGATCCCAAGCAGTTCCTGGCTAACATTTATTACTTCCGCATCTGCAGTTATACTGAGCAAATTGGACTAGTAAACTATCTGGACAAATTCATCTCTGAGCACAAAGATGTAGGCGCTATTCTATTGTTAAAAATAACATGTCTCTGAGATATTTTACATTTTTGTGCTAAACTTTGTATCTCTTCTTAGTGGCATATTTATCTGTCCGGGTATTTTGTAGGACAGCGTAACAGTCATCTTTTTCTTCTACATTTCTGTTAACCACCTCGATTCGTGAAATTATTCGTGATGAAAATTTTGTTTCTGCCTTTAAAACTTCTGCAGTTAAAAAAATCATTATCTGAAATTCCACAAATTTTGCAGGTTAAGATTGTGATAATTGATAGTATCACTTTTCACTTCCGGCAAGATTTTGAAGACATGGCACTTAGGACCCGTGTGCTGAGCAGTATGGCTCTGAAGCTGATGAAACTGGCACAGAAATTCAATCTTGCAGTAAGAATACATTTACCTTTTCCTTATGAATTATTGTCTCTTACATTAGTTGTAAAGCACTTGATTTGCATGATTTACATTACCTTTTTCCTTCTTTGAGGGTCTGAACAGGACTCTCGTGATCATCTGTGAGACCGTGACTTATTCTTGTACGGCTCATTCAGGATATAGTATACCATGCTGATTTAGCAAAGCTCTGTCTCATTTTAGCAGACTTGTCTCTTGGGCATTGCACCCAAACGTCAAAATCTGAAATCGATCTTTCTATGGCATTAGTTGTCATAAGAATTGATCATTGAGGAACTGTTAGTGTTAGGTTTTGCATTTAGGTCATGGTCTCTTGATTGAGAAATTTCTATTCTTCTATTGTAAAAGATTCACCTTGTGAGTATTAATCTTGATATAATTTAGATAGAAGGAAGTAATATTTTCTTCATTGCATTGATTTACACCACTCATACATTTACATTACAATTGACCTGATGTGAAACCATGATCTGTTATTGGCTTATTGCAGATAGGCAGATTAACAATATAAAAAAAGAATTAGGAAGTGATAATTTCAAATTAAAAAATTGGTTTGTCTAATCTGAAACATTTGGAGATATTAGTACTTTATGCTCCATAATATTTTGGATATGAGTTGGTACCAAATTTAGACAGAGATATCCTGTTTCATCTGAAGCATTGTTTGATCCATTCTTTTGTGAATCTTTTCCTTTTCAACGTGTCAATTTAGGTAGTTCATGGTTCATACTTGACACTAACACGTTAACGCTTTGCCTTTAGGTTGTTCTGTTGAATCAAGTGACGACCAAGTATGCAAATGGCTCATATCGTTTAACTCTTGCACTAGGTAAACATATTTTTGTTAGTTTATACCTACTCCGGGGCTGGCTAATCATTGATGTTATTCAGGGGATAGTTGGTCACATTCGAGCACTAACAGAGTGATCTTGTACTGGAACGACAACGAGCGTTACGCATACATCGACAAATCACCATCTCTTCCATCAGCGTCAGCATCATATGCTGTCACAACCAAAGGGATCCGCAATGCAACTTCAATGTGTAAAAGAGTCAAACTCATGTAAGCTTTCTGTCTCGCCCATCAAGCAACCCTGTTTTTCAAAGGGATAAACATGACTGGCTTGTGGCCTTAAGGTGCCTAACCATTAGTTTTGTGTTCAATCTATTGGCTTGCATTTTCTCAATGCAAGTGTCAAATTGGTGAGAAATCGTCGTGGACTTGGTCGTCCCTTGATACATTGTCATATGCTATCCTTAAATTATATAATACTCTCTGATCATAATTAACTGTCATTTTAGCCTTTGACACAATTTTTAAGAAAATATTAAATAACATAGATTTTGTAAAGTTTTTCTAAATCTTATCACTTATTTAATATTCAACCTTCTTCTAAACCAATAAAAAAGATTTTAGAACTAAAACTAATCAATTACACCAATTTTCAAGAACATTTTTTATTATTATTGTTCATTTATTGGCCTAAAAAACTTAAAACGATATATAATTGTGATCAAATTTCTAATGCTAAAACGACACTTATTTTTTATTGGAGGGAGTATTAATGAAAGAATTACACATAACTTCCTGAATATATGAAGTCATTCAAATTATTTAATTAGAAAATTCCTTTGGTGTTAAGAGATTTTTCATTTTCCACATGGAATTCCATATATCCATCCACAATAAGGGATGTAAAAGTATCATATTTCCAAGGTTAACAGAACATAAATAACCTTGAAGTTAGAATTTAATCTAACTTCACCGAATCCAAAGCCAACCATGATTTGATGATTGCCCTTTTTCAAGAATGCTAAATATGAGAAAAAAAGGTAATTTAACAAATAGAAAAAAAAACAAATACATTATATTAATTCATCTAATAATAATTATTTTCACTTAGAGTTTTTATTAGTTTCGGATTACATATAAATAAAATAAATCGGATGCAGGAATAATGATACAACCGAGACCCCGTTCCATACTCGAAGGTGACACCCTCCCAAGATACACATGCGTGAGAGTGAAGTTTTCTCGATCTTTGATTGAATCTTGACATTCAAGACATATCAAGCACAATTTTAACTTATGATTTGACATAATTTTTACTTTTTTATGGCAGTTTTATAAAAACTTGAATGTATTTTGTAAGTGGTTGGCGGCATGTTATAGTTGGTTTACACTAGAGTTGATCATTTCCGAACAATCCATCCGTCGTTTTTGGTATGGACAGAGGAGGAAGTATGATTAGGCCGAAAAACTAGGGCCGTCGGACTGGAGTTGGGAACCACTATAGGCCTGTCGGGCCGAAATGATTGGCCTGTCGGTTCAGATTAAAAAAAAGAGTATATTATAAAATATTAAGTATAAATATATATTATTCAATATAATTATAATATATTTAATATATACTACATAAAATACGTTAAATATATTTTATTTTCAAGCAAAATTTATGTTAAGAAAAATTATATTTTTTTGAAAAACAACCCAAAATAATATTAACTATCAATATTCAACCCAAACTAATACCAACTTTGAAAAATACTAGAAGCGATACAAATTATCAACATATTCACCAAAAATAATATAGCCTACTTTTCCGGCAAAAATACTAACGCGCCGATGACATAACAACCGAAATCGCATGTCATCAAAAAATAATTTTGTGATGTGGATTTTATTTTTTTAAGTCAAGTTAATAACATAAAAATGTTAAAAATATATAATTTAAATTCTTTTTTAAAATTATTATATTTAAATTATAATTTTGTAGCTGTATTTTTTTAAAAAAAATATTACAAATTTTTTTTGTCAACAATATTTTTTTAAAAAATTTGGTAATATAT
>BSUD01000003.1:147752455-147942127 GCA_033239045.1 Fagopyrum esculentum | reverse complement strand
AAAAAAAAAAATTTAAAATTACAAATTTGTTTTTAGTTTTTTTTACAAAATTTATTATTATTTTTTTGTTACAATATTTATTTCTTTTTTTACATAAATATTTTTACAAATTTTTTTTATAAAATAATATTGTTTACAAAAGTAAGTTTTTATATAAAAAAAATATTATTTACAAATTGTTTTTTATAAAACAAATTTTTTTTAATAAAAAAATAAGTTACAAAATTATTTTTTAAAAAAAACTTAATTAGATTGTAACATATTAAATGTTACTAACTTGATTAAAAGAAAAATCCACATCATATAATTATTTTTAGTGACATGTAAGATTATGGTTGCCACATCATCGTCAGAGTTAGTATATTTGCCGGAAAAGTAAGACATATTATTTTTGGTAAATACGTTGATAGGTTGTATCGCTTCTAGTAATTTTCAAAATTGGTATTATTTTGGGTTGAATGTTGATAGTTGATATTATTTTGGATTTTTTTTTCCTTTTTTTTTAAAAAGAATTTAGTGAAATAGATCATTTTCTAATTTCTATTAGGTTTGCGTACCCCTTTAATTTTTACCACTTTCATTAAATTTAAGTTGGAAGGTAAGGAGTTTGATTAAGGGAACCATGAATCTAGTTACTAGAGAAAAATCTCAAAAAACCTTACTTAGCTGATTTGAAATTTTTTTTAATTAAAAAAATGGTACCGGCGGCCTGACCGTGTACGACGACCACTACAGGCCGCCGAGCCGGATAAACAAGCAAATTTATTTTTATAAAACTTATCCCAAGTTTACACATCTAAATTCAAATTGATGGAGGCATGAAGCCATATTCTGTCATGTTATAACAAAGTTTTTAACTCTCACTTAATCATAAATCCTAAAATATGACACTATTCAACTTTTTGAATAGTGCCAAAATTTTAATGTATCATTTTACATATTTAAGTGATGATGATAAATTAATGGTTATTGATTTTAAAACAAAAAACATTTGGATGTGGTGACACAAAAAATAATTTTCTTCTTTATGTATCCCTAAGATATGTTTATTTTAAAAACTTCTATTAAAATAATTAATATAATAATTATTTGTATTACTTTTAAGTTAATATAATATATCCTTTTGTAATAATTCATCTCTTACTCTTTTTTTTTTTTTTTACGAAAAATAAATATGAGGTATAGAGGAGTGCCTTGCGCCATGTAGGGTTGTTCACTCGGTCCGATCATGAATGTTCAATTAATTGTAACACCCCAAGCTCAGGGAACTTGAAGCGTTACGAGGTAGGACCTCACAATGGGTCCCGACCCACAATAACCCGATCTTGTAACAAGACACAAATAAATGAAAACCAAAACTTATATAAAACCAAAGTTAACAAAAGGAAATAAGCAAAAGACTCGCAACCGAGTTCAACAAACTGAAAGAACAACAATAAACAACAAACACAACCAATACGGTTAAACCAATATACGGAACGCCTCTATCCCCTTTCACCAACAAGAATAGAGGCGATGCATCCCTCCGTTACCTGTGGTCTGGTCGCAAGAGCACCTCCCAGTTTCCCCATTTTGAACTGGAGAAGTGGTCACCACCCAGTTATAATACACTTGGTCCAATTAAGGTATAAGGTCACCCTAGTCCGGTTTTCCGTTATAACAATAAACAACAAACACAACCAATACGGTTAAATCAATATACGGAACGCAACTAAGTAAGACCAATGGACTTACCTCACTCGAAGGTAACCACAAGGGTCAACTACTGCTCAGTTTCCCGAAGGAAAAAAATGAATGCCTACTCAAACAAGGCATAGCGAATCAAAAACGAACCGAAAGCTAGAAAGTCTACAACTTCTAGAGTCCCAATGATCTCTAAGAGATCTCCAACAAGCTAGGGACACGATCCCTAGTCTCACAGGTATCCCAAGGAAAAACATCAACACTCAGCTCATGAAAAAGGAACGAGGAAACAAGGAAGGAAACAACTCACCAAAGACGGGAGCTACTGTAGAGGAAGCCATAGGGGTGGCAGACAGAGTCGCAGGGGCGGCAGATCTTGCAGCCGTAGTGATAGAAAAAATGGACGATCTAGATCGAGGAGAAACTTCAACCACTTTTTCTTGATCGTTTGAATTGGATCAAATGTAGAACGTGGGCGGAGGAAGCTTGGAAATGGATGCGGAAGCGTTCGGTTGATCCTTCAAAAGGATCCTCGAATATGAAAGACTTGCATCAAAGGCTAGATCCAAGATAAGAACTTTAAGAAGTTGGGAGAAGATGTGATGCCTAAACTAAGTAAGAGGGTTTTCCTTTTCAATACTTAGTATTCAACTTAGACATATCTTTTACAAATGAGCCAAGCCATCCTTATATAGTGGATGAAGGTCATACAAAGAGTTCAAACATAAATGACGGAATTAAAGTCGGAATTAAGTTCCGAATATGAAAAAGCCTAAAATATGAAAGGTCGGAATTTAATTCACGGAATTAAGTTCCGGAATTAAAGTTCCGAATATAAAAAGACTTATTATTAAATAACCGAATAATAATAAATCTTCAAAATTGATGGCGGGTCCTTCAAGCCGGAAACACGGATGACATCGCCATCCGAGGGCGTATAATTCTCCTCCTCTTAAATGTGAAACGTCCTCGTTTCACCGTCAAAAAGAAAGGAGTCACTTGAGGAACAAAACCCTTGAAATTCAACACCAGATGCACATTGTCGGGCGGCTTGGACTTGTAGTCCTTCAACATTGTGGCTTTGCGGCGTTTGTTGAATATGTAGTCCCTCAAGGTGGCGGTGTTGTGGAGTTTGTCTATCATGCCATAAATGGTCTTGGATTTGAACGACGGAGGCATGCTAAAAATGTTGAATGACAAGCCAAGATGGAAGTTAGTTGGCATTATAAAGACAAACCTTGAATCGGCCGGCTCAAATTGGTTTTCCATCAACAAAATGGTACCGTTGTCGGGGTTGGATTCTTTTTCACTCTCAAAAATGGCCTCATCTTTGTCATCTTCAAAGAACTTGCCATGTAATGGATTGACCAATTGAATTGGAATTGGTGGGAGACCTCTGGAATGATGATTTTTGCCACGTTTTTGACTTCGTCACACAATGGTTGGACAACCAACTCACTCCTTGGTTGTGAAACCGCTTGAGGTTCTTCTTGTTGCGTGGACGTCGTGTGGGCAAGAAATTGTGCCCTCAAAATCTGAATCTCACGCTTTAGAGCGTCATTTGTTTCCTTGAGCACAACATAGTCACTTTTGGGGGCAACATCGTCAACTTGAGCACGCCGTTGGGGAACAAAGTTGACAACGTGTTCATAATTAGCACGCCGTCTTGGGGCGCTATAGGTATCCTCAAAATAAGCTTGTCGGTGTGGATACCGTTGGTGCCCTTCCATGAAATAAGTCGGCCGTGGTGGGTCCGGAGGAGGCAACCACTCCTCATCCTCAAAATATTGTCTCCGTCGGTACCTCCGGGAGGTTTGTTTGGCCGCCTTGAGCTTTAATTCATGGGGAGAAGGCAACCATTCTTCATATAAATCAAACTGACCTTCATCATCATAGAACATGATGAACGATGAAGAACACTGAAGAGCACAATGAAGATCTTCAAAGAACATTTGAATATCTTCGAAGAACACTGAAGAATGGTTGAAGATCTTCGAAGAACACCGAAGAACAGTTGAAGAAGGATGAAGATCTTCGAAGAACACTTGAAGAAGGATGAAGATCTTCGAAGAACACTTGAAAAACACTTAAAGATCTTCAAGGACACAATGATAAATTTGATCAAGAAGAACACTTGAAGATCTTCGAAGAACACCGAAGAACACTTGAAGATCTTCGAAGAACACCAAAGAGAAAAAAATTTGATGATGAAGAATCAAGAACACAAGTAAATAACTTGACCTCGATCCCGAGCTCTGATACCGATTATAGAAAAAATGGACGATCTAGATCAAGGAGAAACTTCAACTACTTCTTCTTGATCGTTTGAATTGGATCAAACGTAGAACGTGGACGGAGGAAGCTTGGAAATGGATGCGGAAGCGTTCGGTTGATCCTTCAAAATGATCCTCGAATATGAAAGACTGGATCAAAGACTAGATCCAAGATAAGAACTTTAAGAGGGTTGGAGAAGATTTGATGCCTAAACTAAGTAAGAGGGTTTTCCTTCTCAATACTTAGTATTCAACTTAGACATATCTTTTACAAATGAGCCAATTCATCCTTATATAGTGGATGGAGGCCATACAAAGAGTTCAAACATAAATGACGGAATTAAAGTCGGAATTAAGTTCTGAATATGAAAAGCCTAAAATATGAAAGGTCGGAATTTAATTCACGGAATTAAGTTCCGGAATTACAGTTCCGAATATAAAAACACTTATTATTAAATAGCCGAATAATAATAAATCTTCAAAATTGATGGCGGGTCCTTCAAGCCGGAAACACGGATGGCATCGCCATCCGGGGGCGTATCACGTAGGGGCCGGAAGACTCAAGCGCGGGGGTGGTTTCTGCACAGAAGCGACGTCTTCTCCTTTGACAACAACAACACAACAAGGGAAAAATACTCGACTGTTCCCACCACACACAACAACTCTTCAACCAAGGAAGCCTGAAACACATACTCGTCAACAACGCAAGATAATCAAGAATCAAGACTCGTTCTTCATTCATGTGAAGTAGAAGAAGAAGAAAAAAGCGAAAGATAAAGACGAAAAGAAGAGGAAGAAGCATGCAATACATGGACGTCAGAAGGATCAAGGGATGAATAACTTACACATTCTACAGAAGATCACAATGGAAAGGCTGCAACTTTGCTCGAGGTTGAAGAAAACGTAAGCAAGAAACGGAAAAAGGAAGAGACGGTGAGAATTTATAGAGAACGGTTGACAAAGAACGAATGAAGGTCAAATTTTGGGTTAGAAGATAGAAGGAAAGCCGACCCAACAGATAGTAGATCGGATCTTCTAAGAAAGGAAATAAATAAAAACGGAAGAAAACAGATTGATCGCGGTCTAGGGTTAGCCGCAGGGACGGTGAAGGCAAAAACACGGATGTTACAATAATATTAAACCGGTTGAATTTTTTTCTATTAAAAAAGCATGAAAAGGTAAAAAAGAAAAGAAGCCCAAGATCAGACCAAATACAACAATAACGGTCCAAGACCATACCATACCGTAATTACCGGTCCGATAACTCACAACCATAGTACCTTGGTTGCTTAGGGTGCGCTTATCAAAGGATCGCACCTGAGTATATCGCATAACCCCAAGTGCCAAGAAGCGCTTTGCAAAGGACTTACTACATCGGTTATGCTATACTTGTTTCATATACATGGCTCATCTAAAACGTATTAGTACAACCGATGTAGTAACTACAAAGCATTTGCCGCCTTTTGGCCTGATGAAGACTGTTGCTGTTAAGCTGGTTTCTGTCCTGTAACAAAGTTATACAGGTTAACCTCAATCAAACCCATTAAAAATATGTAAAAAGCATTGAATATAAGGTTGCGTAAACAGCAACACAATGGAAGAGTAACGTAATGCAGTTTGTAGATCTATGATCCTAATATAGTAAGTTCTGTTCCATTTCATTGTCATAGATACTCAAAAATGATATATTAGCTACATCATATTAGTGGAAATAAAGGTAGGTTTAACAATTAATACATACTTTATCAAGGATGATACACTTTTTTCTGGCTATGCCGATGCCAACTTGATTAGACAGTATACGTGACATGACATTGTGCTGATGCCTATAGTTTTTGACAAAATAAACGATATAGATACACACAAATCAGCGATTCTACTCACTCAATACATACCTACAATTGAGGTTGTTGACATATACTATATTATTCTTAGGGTTCGTTTGGTTCGATTTCCAGATAACCATGATTCGGTTTTCGAATCAGTCAAACCGATTCTTGTGCGGGTGATTCCAGGAAATGGGTCATTCCGGTATCACCGTGTATCAAGAATCAGATAAGGTCATTACTCATTCTATTTTGATTCCTACACGCGTACTAAACTTTACAAAAGCGGGCTCGGACCGGATCATAACTAAAAACTCTACCTGGAGGTGCGGGTCAGACCGACCCGGCTTATCGGACCACAAACACTGTCCATGTCTATCCACATAAAAAGTGGGCGGGCTGCAAGTCCGAATGACCCATATGTACTTGGTTGTGCGTTTTTCCACAATTTATCGTTCAAAACGAGTAATATAATGTATTTAACACAAACTTTCAATTCAATTATACCTGCATAGTGCACTACCAATGAGTTAAACAACCATCAACACACAAAATTGATTAAATTCAAATACTTGAAAAACAACAATTACCGTTCCAGTCAAATTATCACTGCAATAATACTCCAAACAAACTAAATGAAAAATCAAGGTCTGTGACACTCAAAACAATCTAAATTATTTATGCATATATATAAAATTACGTGTAAAACTATATACGGGGCGAACTGGGTTGACCTGCGAGGCAAAATATTTACTCATACCCGTCCCACAAAAATACGGATCAGTCCGATCCAGACCGGAACGAGTCAAACTATCTGCCCATACCCATGTTTTTTCCTGAACGGGCCGACCCAAATTTGTACAGGTTAACTCGTCCCAAACGAGACCTTAATAATCTACCAAAAGTAATATTTTGCATTTCATACACGAGAATAAGAATAGCTTGTGGATGTACATATAGTATACAGTTTTGGTTGGTAGCTAATTATTGCTACATCTGCACGTATCATAGGGGTGTATGAATGGGGAAAAATAACAATCAAACTAATCCTCATATGACCCTAGCTTGTATATTTTTGGTAGAATTCTCCATAGCTATATAGATCATTAAAAATATCAAAGTAAAGAAGGCAAGTATGATTAGGACGTTATTGGTTAGCTCTATCTATAAAAGTATACGTATTTGCTCAGCTCAATATTTCAATTCTTCTCAGATGCAATTCAACATGAGGAAGTATTCAACTTTACCTTCAGTCTTCTTGTTGCAGCAACACAACTCCGGTAATCTCTCCTTACCTTCACAATTTCATTCACTATGCTCGCCGTCTCATTCACTTACTGCATCTTTTGAATTCTTCCTTGCAGGATCAAGCCAAAATCTCGCCTCGGATCCAATCGATTCTTTTCAAATGTGCAGTAACGTTTATTGATATGATTTGATTGGTATCAGGTTTACAGATTTTATGACAGTCTTATGGCTTAATTTTTTTGTAGGAATGAGGGACTAGAAAGCAATCATGTGTATTCTTCTGGATTCGGTTACCCGACGCCAACAGGTTTGCCGCCATTTGAATCAGTAATGTTAAGAGAGTCGAGAAAACGTCCGTTGGAGGAGGAGTTTGCGCCAAGAGATGGCGGCGGCATCTTTAGTATGATCAGCAACACATCGTTTCCTGAACAATCTGTGAATGCCCAACTCCTCGTCAAGGTTATATAAGATTCAGCTAGCTTGAATTGAAGTTTTGTTAGTGAATCTTGATTTGCTTCCATTGTAGGCGCCTGCAGGAAGGAGGAGCCAGAAGCTAAGTGACAAGATCACATCTTTACAGAAAGTTGTATCTCCCTATGGAAAGGTTAAGTTACATTACCTTAGCTTTATTTTCTCAATTCTCGCGTTATTCGGCTTCTTCTTACCGTTCGCTTTGTCTCAACCACAGACTGATACAGCTTCTGTTCTTCAAGAAGCCTCTATGTTCATCAACATTGCTCATCAGGAAATCCGGGTAAATTAAGAATCCCACATCGACAATATGAGATTCACATAGTATATTGTCGATGTGGGGAACTAACAGTTTAACTTGCTGCTGTCGCAATATTTTTACTAAATCATCTTCTTCTTCAATGTGCTTCCAGAGGCTGACGGTTTCATACTTCGGAACCAGACCCCTTCATCCACAGGTACACATGCTGACATGCCTATGTTTCAAATTAATCAACTGTAAAATTTGAGTTATCTAAACTAAATATGTTCATGTGCAGCTGATGCATAGCAGTCCACAGAAATGGTATCCGGACCTGCGAAGCAAAGATCTCTGCGTGGTTCCATTATCCATGGCGGCCCAATTTGCGGACGAGGATTCTACTGATGTTAGCAGCCAGAGGGTGCCAAAGATGATGAACTCATGGGGATCTTAGACAACTTTTGTAACACAGCTTCTATTAGTTTGATTTATATGTATGATGAGAGATTGGGATACAGATTTGTTATTGTGGTAAAACAAACATGTGTTATTTGTTGTATTTCAGATATGATTTACAAACTACGGATTAAGGGTTGAAATAGTGTGTTTTCATTTTGTGTATTTGTTGTGTGTTAATTTGTGTCAGTTTTGTTCGAATAAGGGTTGAATTTGCGGAGTATGTGTTGTGAGATTTGGATAAATTTTCCTTACTAGGTTTATAACAATATATATAGGAGTTAGATAGTTTAGATATTTACAAAACTAAACTTATTTAATTACATATTCTATCTTACCCCTCAGTCGAAATTAGAGGAGGTTGAACAATGAGACTGAATTTAAAACCAAGAAATAAAGGTCTCGGTAACCCTTTTGTGAAGATATATGCATACTGAAAACCAAAAGGGACATCAAGCACCTTGACATGACCAAGCACCACTTTGTCGCGAATGAAGTGGATGTCAAGCTCAATGTGTTTGGTTCGTTGATGTTGAACCGTATTACTGGCCAACTACGTTGCCAAAATGCTGTCAGTGTAGAAGATGGACGCCTTGGAGAGGGGACATTGGAGCTCAAGGAGCAGGTTGCGTAACCAAAAACACTCAGAGACAACATTTGCAACTCCTTTGTATTCTGCCTCCACATTGGAATGAGAGACAACATATTGTCTTTTTGCTGCCCAAGAGATAAGCGTGTCATTGAAGAACACACAATGCCCAAAAGTTGACCTTCGGGTGTCCGGCCAGCCTCCCCAGGCATCATCTATATAAGCAGTGAGATCAGACTTTGGGGAGGGAGAGATAGTGATACCTAGAGTGAATGTTCCAGAATTATAGCGGATGATCCGCTTAAGAACCGCAAAGTGTGATTCTCTGGGATCATGTATGAATAAGCAAATCTGCTGAACTGCAAAGATGATGTCAGATTTGGTGAATGTCAAATACTGTAAAGCCCCGGCCAAACAACGATATAAAGTCGGATAAAAAAAAGGTGAACCTGAGGAGACACTCAGCTTAACCGACGCCTCAGTTGGAGTCAAGGCGGGTTTACATTTACCCATCTTAGCTTGCTCAACAATATCATGAGCATACTTGTCTTGAGACAAGAAAAGATCTACGGCAGAACTGTGAACAAAAACCCCCCAAAAAATATGATAGAGACCCAAATCAGACATTGCAAACTCCTAACTTAGAAGAGATGTCAGACGAGTGCGTAACGAGTCGGATGAGGCTGTCAAAACAATGTTGTCCACATATAGAAGAAGATATGCTAAGTCATGCCCATGACGATAATAAACAACGAGGGATCATTCTTGCTACATGTGAAACCAAGACAATGCAAGTAGCCGGCAAACCGCTGAAACCAGGCTCGTGGAGCTTGTTTCAGTCCGTAGAGTGATCGTTGTAGGAGGCATGCATGAGTAGTTCGATCATGGTCAAAAAAGCCCGGAGGCCAGTGTAAGAAACTTAGTCTTTTAGCGATCCCGCCTCTGCGCCATGGCTTGGCCGCAGGTGCGTTGCCGCCTCCGCGGCTCTAGTGACCCGTCCCCGTGATTTTGATGTCGGGCGCCGCCCCTTTTAGCCATCTTGCCTTTTTCTTTCTTTTCCTATAAGTTTTGTCTTCTCTCACTGTGAGAGGGTTTGCTCTAGACTTCTCCATTCCTTCTTCATCTTCTCTTCACATTCTCCCTTTCTTTTTCTTCTTCTCTTGGTTTTCTCCTTGGATTATTCTTGTTTTGATCCAAGTGTAAAGTTTTGGTTATGTGGCTAAAATGTTGATGTTGAGGTGGAGATGTTGTGTTGTGTTTTGGGTTTGTAGCAGAGAGAGTGAGGCGTTGCTTCTTTGCCTGGTTCAGTAGTGGTAAGCTTCTTCCCTCTCTTCTCTTTCCTTTCTTCTTCTTTCCTCCCTTAGCCTTAAAACCCACAAGATTGATCTTGTGTATGACTTCCTGGACAATGATGATGTGTATGTATATGTATATGTTTTTGGGATGCCTTTGGCACCTTAGAAGAGAAGAGATCGAACGAGAGATTGAAAAGAGGTCAAAGATCGCCTTCTGCAGTGTTTGCCGCCCCGCGCCTTACCAGTGCCGCCCCTGCGGCTGAGGTGTGTCACCGCCCCTGCGGCTGTGAGCCAGCGTAACCGCGGCTTGTCACCGCTCCTGCGCCTTTTCATTTACGCAGGTGCGTCTTTATCCAAGACATACTAAGTGTGGTATGGGTCCTTCCTTCCCTTGTGTTATAGCTGAGTGATGAGAGTTTGTTAGTGTTGTATATAATTAGAGTGTTGATGTTATATGTTAAGGAATGCCTTAGGCATTTGTGAGTTGTGATGAGATATCGAAGATTAGTTTATGGGTTGTGATTTGGTATGATCTTGGGGTTTAGGAGGTGGAATCTCCTAGCCTTGATAGTATTTGATGTTGTGTGTCTTGATGATGTAGGCACTGATCGTTTCCTCGAGGGGAAACTATGACCACCGTTGATCAGGACTACCTTGTGACATGTAAGTACTTTGGGCTTAATTAGCGAGCATTCATGAGAATGAGGGATCGTGATAGTGGTGTTTGTGCATATGAATGTTGCATTGATAACCTAACCGGACTAGGACGGCCATGAATGTATATTAATTGGCCCAAGTGCATTATAGCAGGGTCGTGACAACTTGCCTAAGCTCATCGAGAGTGGAGGGGGTTCTCTGCGGCCAATCCACTAGGAGGTGAGGCTTGATCACCTATTTCCAAACCTGTGTGATTAAAGGGGACATATGCAAGGTTTTGGGTGCTCCTCGTGTCACAAAATAAGTTGAATTAGTAATGGCATAACAAAATGAAGATAATAAACTTATATGTGTGAGCATTGCTTATGATGATGTGATTGCATGACCGCATGTGCTATTGCTATTATTCTTACTCATGAACTGTTAGCTAACGGTTTTATACCTTGTGACATCTGTATGTGGTTACCGTTTTGTACTTGGCTGTGGTTTTGTATATGTTTTGATATATGATTATATAGTTTTATGAATTTAGTTTATATTTATTTGTGCCTTGTTGTAAGATCGAGTGAACTTGTTGTCAGGCTAGGGTCAAGATCCATTGTGAGATCCTATCCCGTAGCGCCCCAAGCCTTACGGATTTGGGGTGTTACAACTGGAACATGTAAACTATCTCGTTCAAATGCCCATGGAGAAAGGCATTCTGAACATCATGTTGATGAATAGGCCAAGATTTCGATACCACAAGACTGAGCACGTTACGGATGGTGGCCGTTTTGACAGTTAGGCTGAAAGTTTCATCACAATCAACTCCAACTTGCTGAGAATAACCATTGGCCACCAAGCAGGCTTTATAACGCTCAAGAGAACCGTTAGACTTATATTTGTGCTTGAAAATCCACATACATCTCACAACATTAGCCCGTTTGGAACGAGGAACTAAAACCCACGTCTTATTTCACACAAGGGCTCGATATTCGTTAAGCATGGGAGCAAACCACTGCGAGCCGTGGAGGTTGGGGTCACGTGGGTCAGGGAAATAGTAGGGGGCTCAGAATGGGGAACAATACGCTGGGTCTGGGAAGGAGCGTTTTGGGTTTGGGTTTGGGAAATAGCAGGGACGTTGTGGGATGGGGCGTGGGAGGCATACATACGCCCATTAGGTGGAGGAATGGGATAGGAAAAACGGGCATGGGTGACGGTCTCAGGAAGATGGGCATGTGAGGCAGCCTGTTGGGCCGAGTGGTAATTTGATACTCCAGGATCAGAGAAGGAAGGATCCAACGAGGAACGAACATCCGGGTGCAACTGTTTTGGTCGAGAAAAAGGAAAAATATAATCATCGAAGGTGACATGATGAGATAAAATGATTTTATTTGTGGCGAGATCAAGGCATTTATACCCTCTATGAAGAGTTGAATACCTAAGAAACACACAAGGAGTGGACCGGTGTTGGAGTTTGTGACACAGCGGTGGTTTGATTCGGATAACGGAGACACCCGAAAATTCTAAGATGATCATAAGACGGAGTCGGATGATAGAAAATTAGGGTGGGAGACCTATTTTGAATTGTGGTGGAGGGAAGGATATTTAGAAGATAATATGCCATATCCAAAGCATGAGGCCAAAAAGATATAGGAATAGAAGCATGGAAAAGAAGGGAACGCCTCATTTTGTTGATAGTATGAATGATATGTTCAAACTTCCCATTTTGAGGATATGTGTAGGGACAAGAAAATCGAAAATTGATGTCATTTATGGAAACTTTTTTTTGAATATTAGTGTTATGAAATTTTTACTAGAGAGATTGAATTGGGTTTTTACGAGCTTATGAAATTGCACAAACTAATCAAATACTTGAGACTTGAACTTATGTGGAAGACCCACAAAAAATGAGAGAAATCGTTAAGAAAAGCAAGTAGTATTTGAAATCTTCATGGCTTGGTACCGGCGACATCCATAGATCACTATGAATAATGTTAAAAGGTGCATAAGTGCTAGTAAATGACCGTTCAAAGAGAAGTTTATGATGTTTTTCCATTTGAAAAGCATGAAAAAGTTGGGAGAATGTCTCCATATTGCATTTTACGAAAGAAACATTCCTAAGAAAATCGAGAACCGGCTTGCCCGGATAACCAAAGTGAGCATGCCAAAGACTAGATGACTTGACGGATAAGCTCTAAATCGAAGTGGATGACGGATGGGTGACTGGGTAGAGCTCCCCATAACTATTGCATCTCAGACGAATGTTCCCTATTTGTAAATCCTTCACAGAAAAACCAAAAGGCTCAAATTCCACATAAGCAAGATTGTGAGTGGTGAATTGTCTGACATATACAAGGTTTTTGACAACATTGGGCCCAATGAGGACATTTGGCAATTTTAAGTGCAATTTTTGTGGTGTTGAGGAGGGCATGTCCAAGACTTGTAGATGGAATACACATACCATTGCCAACAATTATCGAATTTAAGGGACCATTATGCAAAATAGACGAGAGTTTACCTGGATTGTTGGTCATATGTGATGTGGCGCCCGTATCCATGTACAACAAATTTTCCGACAAATTTAGAGTCATGGAAGAGAAATCTTGATCAATTGCAGTGCGTTAGTGAAGATCCGGGCCTGGACTGTGGAAGGCGGGGGACTGTGGTAAAAAACCAATGCCATTGTTAAAATGGTCCTGCTGAGAAGGCCCGCTACCAAGAAAGCCTTGGTGATGGTTGCTGGGATATGAGCTGGGAGGACGGTGGGCTTGAGTCCTATGCGGAGGAGGCCCAACAAGAGAGGCGGGTTGGTGAGCACGAACCCAACCGTAAGGTGGCCTGAAGATAAACTACAAGGGCTGATTTGTAGAGCCACACCCCTTGCCCCGATTGCGGCCACAATTTCTTCCACGAGTGGAGGCGTCGGCGGCGTCAGGTCCGTTGGTGGCAGGAGTCATCGGTGTCGAAGATGCAACCGAAGTCTGGTGGCAATGTGCAGCGCTAGAAGCGGTTAGCGCAGCTGCCGAGCCTTGCTTGGCCTAATTTGTCATCCGAGTTTCCTCCAATAACAGTTGCAAGCGATCTTTTTCAAATGACGGTAAAGGTTCAGTTTGGTGAGCAAAGCTTGCAGCGGCATTGTATCCCGGGGGTAATCCCAATAGGAGTTGGAGAACCATTCGACTAGCGGTAACCGGAGAAGTGATGCCCTTAAGTTGATCAGAGAAAGATTTCAACTTTTGACAGTAAGCAGCAATGGAGGGGAAAACAATGAGTGTGCAGTTAGAAAACTCGTGTTCGAGATACACGGCACGAGTATTCTGATTGTCTTGAAAAATGTCCTTCACCCGTTTCCACGCTCGTAGAGCCGTATCATCTGGATCAAGAATTTGCAGGAGAATATATCTGGAAACTGTGTTGTAGATCCATTGAAGAACCACCACATCAACTTGATTCTAGAGATCGTTGTCGATTCCGATGGGCTTGACAACGGATTCGTCAATATGATCAAGAACGTTGTGTGCTTTGGCGGTAACGCGAAACAAAGTGACCCCAAAGTTGTAAGGGGTATCTTGATCAAGTACCAAGGATATGTTGTTCTTGATGTTGGAGATGTCAAGGGCTGAATGGAAATACATTTTCTTCTCGGTTTCCATGGAAAACAAGCTTCCGGTGTGAGGATGCACGTATAAGAGAGACACGAAGAAGGGGAGGAAAGAGACGACGGCGGGATACGGCACACAATGTCGGAATGTGAGGAGCGGAAGAAGGAGGAAAGATGGTTAGTCTGATACCATGTGAGATTTGGATAAATTCCCCTTAGGGTTTCCATTAGGTTAATATCAATATATATAGGAGTTACATAGTTTAGATATTAACAAAACTAGACCTATTTAATTACATATTCTATTAGAAGCATTGAATAGGCTAAAACAAATTGTGTATAAAAGAGTATGCCTTGTACTTTATATAAATCTAAATTTACCTCTATTAATAAATATAACAATATTTTCATAGTTATTTTATTGTATATTCTAACAAAAAATAACAATAGTTGATTGATTCCAAATTCCATGTTTCTTTTTGGGCTCTCTCTCTCTCTTGAAAGTTTACGTATATTGAAGAAAAAGGATGGGGGAATTTACACAAGGGGTAGATCATAGTTCAAGATCTTGGTAACAAGATTAGGAAGGTGAAGCAAGAGGGGCATTAACCAAGGTGAATACCAAGGATACTAGCCCAAGATATTGAGTCACTGGAACAGTCTTTCCAGTGGTGGGATGCATAGTTCTTGATCGCAAGTATGGCATTATTAGCACTGGTAGTAGCAATGGTGAAGGCATTGTTGTAGAGTAGGTTGCTTCTTGCTTTCCAAGTGATGTGCACGAAGGCAATGATTGAAGAGATCCGGATACTAGCAATGAGGTTATCTTTTTTCCTCTGTTGCGCCCCAAGACAAGTCCAAATATTATGCAAGTATGGAGGAGGGTAAGGGGTCCTAGTCTATCTAGAAATGATGTCTATGACTAAGAAGGTGTAGATGCATCTCGACCAAAGTTGATCTTCATCGTCGAGGTGGCACTGGCAAAGCTTCCAGGTAGCGTAGGCGATGAATCTGATGATGTTCCACTGAAGGAGCTTAGCCAAGGTGGGAAGTTTACGGTGACAAGCGATTCAAGTAATAAAGCTGTATTTAAGTAAGTTCAGATCATACCAAATGACTTTGAAGTTATCGGCATTGGTAGGAGGGATAAGGTTCCTGAAAGTAGACATGGTGATAGCATGAATTATAGTCTATATTTCAGGGTTTGTTTGGACGTTTTATCTTTCATAATCTGCATGTTTGTATGTGCTTTATGTGATTTTACTACCATTTCATCTACCTTTGCGAGAATCGAGGTCTACACCTAGTTTTGTTGTAATTGCAGGTAATATGGTACGTTTTGCATAAAAAAGGAGCAAAAGGAGTCATGAGTCATTTGGAGCTACATCCAGGGAGCATAGCCATGGATTAAAGATTCACTTTGGACCAGTTTTGAGAGATTTCACATTCAGTTGTGACTCACCTCGGTTGACCAGAGATTCATCTCGACCGAGGTGATCCAGAGACGCCGACTCGACCGAGGCGAACACCTAGGACGCGGCGAGAATATTTTATTCTTGGATGAGATATTTTAAATTTGGAAAGTGATCTTATATTTTTGGGCTTGGCTTTTGGAAGGAAGGAGATATGCAGAATCATATATTTTACCTATTTTTATGGGAAGAGATCTTTCTAAGATATCTTATCTTTGGAGGGTTATTTTCCTATAAAAAGGGTCGGATTTCCCACAAATCCGGCATCCGCTATCAGCGCAACATCACGCTATACCGTCGATTAGGGTTTATAGCACGCAGCAGCAGCAGCATACTCCAATTGGGAGTTTTGAAGAACCTTTTTGAAGGTTGAAGGAAGATTGAAGTCTATAGCTTTTATAGCTTTGTTGGAGGGTTTTGTAAGATTGTCTTTCATTCCCTCACTTGTTGGCTTATCTGATTGGATTGCGATCCAAGGAACGTTTTTGTTGTGATATTTGATTCAGTTATTGAAGTCTTTTCCTTAAATTCTTCTTTGTTCAAATATTCATCTTCTTCCCATATATTCAATACTTTCATGATGATGATGAGTGGCAAATTTCCTTGTGTGATTCTAGGGTGATTGGCTGAAGGTTGTGGGAAAAACAATGATAGAATAATCTTAGATTCCAGTAGGATCCTAAAAGTTCGAGTCTTTAACCTTAACCCTAAGCATCTCGTTCAGTCGATGAACATCTCGGCCGGGGTGGAATTTGGCTGACCGAGGTGACTTATCCGATTCTAAACAGAAAGTTAAGTGTTAGAGTTTGCCAAATCCTATTCTTATTATACCTTTCCTGATTCAAAGCAAGCTTAGGATGAGACTTACCCGGTAATTCCTTAGTTTGTGTATCAACGATCATAAGTGTAGGTAATAAAGGTTTATCCTTTATTGGGGTTTGAGTGTGCTTCCATCCCATCTTTGTGAGTTAGCCTGAGACTTACCCGGTAAAGGTTAATTCTATTCCCTTAGATGGTGTGTTAGTTTGAAGTTATAGTTCTTTATCTTAATTCCTTGAGACTTACCCGGTAATAGGAGTTACGGTTTAGGATTAGTGTGTAGTGAGACTTACCCGGTGATCTACTCCACTTTAGTAACACCTTCCCCACGCAAAAATCTCAGCTTTGTCCGCTTATCTTTAGATCTTGAGTTAGAACCACAACTAGAAGCTTTAATCCCTAGAATTGCATGTTTGCTTATTTGACTTCTTATTCATCTTTGATTGTGTTAATTGCTCTTTGTGGTTAGTATTCACGAAGCTTACCGTTATTGACTTTGTTTCACCGAGTTCCTGTGATCGACCCCTGGAATTCCTTGCTTTTACTACGATTGACCCGTACACTGCGGGTTCGCATCCTTGTTTTAAGCTTAAGTCTAGGGTTATAAATTTAAAGCTTGCACACACCGTTTGGAGCGAACAAATTTTTGGCGCCGTTGCCGGGGACTTGGTCTAGACCGAGCCGGTACGGTTTGCTCTTGGGGCGCTTTCCCCGTGTCATCTAACCACTCTACTTGAGTGACTTTTGCAGGTTCTTTCTTAGGTATATGCGAAGAACCCGCACTGGGAAGGAAATCGTTCCTTACGATCCCGAACCAGAAAAGACATACAAGCGACGCTTAAGAGAAGCGAAGATGGCCCAACAAGACGATCGCGATCTTGCGGCCGAATTAAAAGAGACGCAAGAGCTGCTACGTCTCAGCAAGGAAGAACTAAGGCAAGAGAAAGAAGAGAATCGCACCAGAACTGCAGCTTTCGAAGCGGAAATAGCAGTCATTCGAAATCAGATTCTACAGCCACGAAGGGAAGATCCTCTTGTTGATCCTCGACCGATGCAGGATCCAGTAGTTGACCCTCGACCGAGGCAGGTTCCAGTACCAGACGCCCCGGCCGATGTACTTCCACCTCGGAGACCAGTCCGAGATGTTCTTCTTGCAGGAATCCCACAAACCCTAGGTCAAAGGATAAACCCTAATCAACAACTGAGGCGTCCAGGAGTAAACCTAGGAGATCCAGCGGACCATGACTACGAACTTCGACCGCAAGTTCTATCCATGATTCGCCAATGCCAATTCGGAGGGCTAGAGAAGGAGTCACCACATCAACATCTTCGAAACTACGAGATCTTGGTGGAGACCTTGCGGCCTTCTAGAATTGAAAATAATAACTACAAGCTAAGACCTTTTTACTTTTCTTTAAAAGATAGAGCTCTTACTTGATATCAATCTCTTCCTCCAGGAAAAATTAGCACATGGGAGGAGATGACTACGGAATTCTTAACCAAATTCTTTCCCCCCTCAAAGACCGCTGAAATGAGAGGGAAGATCAATGCTTTCATCATGAAGGACAAGGAGAGCTTGTCCAAATCTTGGGAGCGGTTCAAGGATATCCTTTTGGATTGCCCACATCATGGGATTCCAAAGATCGAGTTATTGGAGATCTACTTCAAAGGGCTGGACGGAAGCACCCAGTTCAATCTCCAACTACTCTCCGCCGGTACCTTCATGGACATGGCGATTGATGAGGCTTGGGACTTCATTGAGAAGCAAGCCTTACACATGGAGAAATATACCCACCAAGGAGCTGAAGGTGGAGTTAAAAGAGTCAACTTTCAAGAGACTCAATCCAACAACAATCAACTCACGTCTTTGAAGAATGACGTGAAGCAATTGAAGGAACTCTTGATGGCTCAAACTAAGAAGAAAGAGCAAGGCCAAAGGAACAACAACAATAACGGGTACCGTAACAACAACAACGGTCCCCGAAACAACAACTACAACAACAACAATAGAGGATCGAATAGTAACAATTGGAGGGCGAACAATCAAAACAACCAGAATCCTGGTAACAATTATTCTAACTCCAACTCTAGTAATTCCTCTAACCCTTTCCTCTCTTCCCCTTCTTCTTCTTATACTCCATTAAAGAGCCAAGGGCAAGGATCAAGTTCGCCTCAGCCGGAAAAGAAAGATGCAGTTCTGGAGGCTATCTTGATCAAGCTTAGCGCTATGGAGAATTCTATGACTTTATTTTCGAGGGCCCAAAAGTCCTTCGAACAACAACTTGCTAATAAGGCGAATGAAGCGCCAAGAGATCCAGGGAAGCTTCCAGCGAAGACGGAAAGCAACCCTAAGGGTCAGTGCATGGCCATAACGACGAGGAGTGGACTCAAAACTGCAGATCCAGTACCTCGCTCGACGCAGACCACCTCGGTCCAGATCCAGTCGAAAAACACCTCGACCGAGATGCCAACCGAGGCGGAGCAACAGAAAGCAGGAGGGACGACAGAAACTTATATTCCACCTCCTGCATACAAACCACCACTTCCATTCCCTCAGTCCAGAGCCAGAGCACATCTAGACAAGCACTTTGGTAAGTTTCTTGACTTGATGAATAAGCTACATATTAATATTCCTTTCCTTGATGCCATTCTAGGTATGCCCGCCTATGGGAAGTTCTTAAAAGAAATCTTATCAAGGAAGAGGAAGCTGGAGGATGTTGGTGAAGTTAGGATGACATCTAAATCTTCGGAGCTTATAAAGATCATGAAAGAGAAGATGCCACCTAAATTAAGAGATCCCGGCTCGTTTTGCATTCCCATTCAAGTTGGGGATGTTACTTGTGAAGCCCTTTGTGATCTAGGAGCCAGCGTGAGCATCATCCCGCTGGAGCTATGCACGAAGATCGGACTTGGAGAGCCCAAGCCGGTCAAGATTCGACTTTATATGACGGATCGCTCCATTACCCATCCCGTGGGCATCTTGGAGGACGTTCCGGTCAAGTTAGGTAACTTCTATCTACCCATAGATTTTGTTGTACTTGACATTCCCGCATATTATCCTGTTCCTATTATTCTCGGGAGGCCATTTCTAGCAACTTCGGGTTGCAACGTGGATTGCAAGAACGCCAAGTTGAAATTCAACGTTGGTGGCGATGAGGTGGAGTTCGCACTACTTGCAGCCATGAAGGGGGAGCAGCTAACTGATGATATCTTCAACATCTACGATGAAGAAGAATCAAGAGAATTGGTGAGCTCTATCCTTATTAACGATCCACTCGAAAGAGTTATTAGCTTCAGTTTAATGGAGGAAGGTATAGATGCTTCTTGTGATGCAGATATACGGAGCTTAAAGGCACTGGAAGAGGATCCAGGAGCTAAAACTGAGAAGCTAACCCAGGAGACGAAGATCTCCAGTTTCGGATCCAGCAGCAGTACCTCGACCGAGGCACTTTCTGGACTGAGCGAGGCGACCGAAGAACATCTCGGTCAACGCCTATGCGCCTCGACCGAGGCCGATGGCAAGATGATGTCAACTGAGATTGCTGAGAATAACAAATTTCTTACTCCCTTCTCTGACATTCACCCACTGTTGGCTGACCATTCTATCCACCAACTTTCTGATAATAAAGGTCCTTGGTATGCTGATATTGTGAATTATCTTGTTTGCCAGGAAATACCGCCCGGATTGACGTACTCTCAAAAGAAGAGATTCTTCAAGGAAGTACGACATTACTACTGGGATGAACCGCTGCTATTCAAGCGCGGACCGGATGGGATGCTTCGAAGGTGCATTCCGGAAGATGAAGTTAATAGCGTCATAAGGCATTGCCATTCACTTCCATGTGGAGGGCACGCTAGCACCGATAAAACATGCGCTAAGGTATTGCGTTCCGGTTTCTTTTGGCCTACATTATTTAAGGATGTACAATCTTTTGTTGTCTCTTGTGATGCATGCCAAAGAACAGGAAATTTATCAAGGAGAAACGAGATGCCACTTAATAACATCCAAGAAGTGGAAATCTTTGATGTATGGGGGATTGACTTCATGGGACCTTTCCCATCCTCCGGAGGGAACCTCTACATTCTCCTTGCAGTTGATTACGTCTCTAGATGGGTTGAAGCCATTGCTTCTCCCACTAACGACGCCAAGGTGGTTGTGAAGTTCTTGAATAGAACTATCTTTCCACGATCTGGAACTCCACGCATCATCATTAGCGATGGAGGAACGCATTTCATCAACCGGAAGTTCAAGGCACTTCTATCGAAGTATGGGGTAACCCACAAGGTATCAACTGCTTATCACCCTCAAACTAGTGGGCAGGTCGAGATCTCGAATAGAGAAATCAAGGCAATTTTGGAGAAGACCGTCTCTAGAACGAGGAAGGATTGGTCCATGAAATTGGACGATGCTCTTTGGGCGTACAGGACCGCATTCAAGACTCCCATAGGCACACTCCTTATAATTTGTTATATGGGAAGTCTTGCCATTTGCCCGTTGAATTGGAACACAAGGCGTATTGGGCGATCAAATGGTTGAATTTCGACATCAAAGAGGCTGGTGAGAAGCGACTATTGGAACTCAACGAGCTGGAGGAGCTGCGTTTAAACGCTTATGAGAATGCCAAAATCTACAAGGAAAGGACGAAGAGATGGCATGACAAGCGTATCGTCCCAAAGGAGCTTAACGATGGAGACTTAGTTCTACTCTTCAACTCCCGCCTCCGCCTTTTTCCAGGTAAGTTGAAATCTAGATGGACCGGACCTTATGTTGTGAAACATGTTTTCCCTCATGGTGCAGTTGAGATATGGGGCGAAACTAGCGGAAGCTTCAAGGTCAACGGTCATAGACTTAAGAAGTACCAACCGGAAACGCCGGTTGAGGAGGTTGCACCAATATACCTCATTTGAGACGCATCATGGTCCAGCTAGCGACCTTAAATCAAGCGCTTCTTGGGAGGCAACCCAAGGTATTGCTTTCTTTTCCCGTTTTCTAGTCTAGCTTAGATAGTTTTTGTTTTTGCTTTGCTTTGTTTTTGGCGTTCTGGACAGACAACAGGGAATATCTAAGGAAGGAGCATAACTGGAAGGACAGAAGTTCGAGATTTTGAGAAGACAGAAGTATCTCGGTTACTGTCAGAGCACCTCGACCGAGTTGATTCTTGAGCAACCGAGGCGACTAGGGTTTCTACAGAGCCACCTCGGTCCGTACCACCTCGGTCCGGTCGAGACCATCTCGACCGAGGTGACAGTAGATTCAGGAACAATATAAAAAGGGGAAAAATTTTATTTTTCACTTTTTTTCACCCAACTCGACCGCGGCGCCCATCTTACCTCGCCTTCTCCGTCTTTGCTCATTTTCGAAGATTTCCGCTTCTAAACTGCGATTGAAGGGTAGAGGAACCCATTACAACTACAAATCTGCAAAGAAATCGAACGAATCGACCGAAACGAGGTAAAACAAGTCGAAACCCTAACTCGTTCATTCGTTTCGATTTGGGCTTTGTTTGCCCTTGATTCTGCTGAGGAAAGACTTAAGTACCCCATAGGAAGCATTTGTAGTGATTTTTGGGGGAAAAGAACTGAATTTCTGAGAATTGGAATCGCAACTGTTGCGCCTCGGTCCAGTCGAACTGCATCTCGACCGAGGTGATTCTTGAGGGTTGTCAGTGACCGAGGTGGTCTGACAGTGTTGAAAAAAAAAAATGAGTTCCGATCGTCGCCTAGCCCTCAGAGACAGATCCTCACCCTCCCCTTCTTCCTCTTCTTCCCGTCCTTACCGCCCGGTGATCCACGAGAGATGCCGGGTAGACTATGAGCACATAGCTAGCCGTCCAGTTATCGCACCACGTTTTCTGGACGTGTCGGATTTTGATTGCCTAGGGTTAGATGGTGACCTTAGGAGGATGATTGCCACTGTTGGGCTGGATTAGTTTACTGAGATCCGAGCCCCAGCTTATTTGGAGCCGACCTTAGAGTTTGTTAGCTCCTTCTCCTACCTCCCCACAGACCAGTCTGTGAAGTACCGGTTGATGAACCGGAACTTCATAGTTCCCCTAGAGGTTTGGAAAGAGATTTTCGGCTTCTCTGAGCCCACCGCCACTGATTTCCCCTCCCGATCCGTAGCTAGGGAGTTCTGGGGGCAGATTGCCCATATTACCGAGCATGCAGACAGATGGCGCCCTGGAGATTCCAGGGAGAAGGTCATCTTCCACCCAGCCTTCAGACTAGCCCATAGGATATTCAGCGAGACACTTCTGGCGCGTAATGAGATGCCCCAGAAGATCCGACAGGGCGAGCTCTTCAGCCTCTACTGCATGGTCACGGGGGGTTTCCCAGACTTTGGCTTGATCTTGGCAGAGGACCTGCACAAGATCAAGGCTAAAGCAAAGGGAGACATTTGCTGCGGAGGTCTAGTCACCCATATTGCTACCTATCACGGGATGGACCTCAGTGTTTGCACGATGGTGGCGGCTCCGAAGCCGCTTGGATTACAGGAGATGATCACACGGAGGATTCTAGTTCCCCGTGGTTTGACCACTCCTTATGTTGCTATGCCTTGGGAGCAAACTGCACCACAGGGGATCCGCTGGTCTGCACAGTTCACAGTTTTCGATCCACACTACTGGCAGACAGCTTGGGCTCCGCTGATGGAGGATCATAGAGAGGCAGCAGCTGCCCCGACTGAGGAGGAGGAGGATGACGACGACGATGAGGAGACGGTGGACGAGAGAGATGGTGGAGTCCCGATGGATACATGGACGGATACTGCAGGGATGAGCGCGCCCCCGATCATTGATTTGGATGATGAGGAGGAGACGGAGCCTGCACCAGCTGAGACCTCTCCAGTCAGACCTGCTAGACGCAGGAGACGCGGAGTGAGAGATCGAGCTGCCCACCGACGGATCGATGACCTGACGGATCAGGTTATTGACTCGTATGCTGCATTATCGCTGGATATCCGCGAGATGCAGGAGCGGCAGCACTATCAGCACGTCATGGCCCAGCTTCAGTTCGAGCGTGTCATGGGTTATCCGTTCGACCCGACACAGTATCCGTACGTGCCACCACCACCACCGCCGGATCAGGATTATTGAGGAGCTGCAGGATTTTCTTTATTTTCTTTTATGCAGTTCAACTATTTATCCGGTGAGTACTCTCATTTTCAGACTTTTATTTGACCCACTGGGACAGTGTGTCCCAAGTATGGGGTGTTTGTATTTATTTGACTATTTGATGTTATTCGACTACTTTTGATGTATAACATTTTATTTATCGGATATTTTATTTATGCTTCACTTCTGCATTTATATGATTATCTGATATTACATGCCTACAGGTTATTTGATTGAGAAAAAACGTCGAAACCGAAAAAAAATGGTTTTAAAAAAAAAAAAAAATTTTTTGACCTCGACCGAGTCAGTCTTGGCCAAACGAGGCATTTCACCTCGGTTGAACCAAGAACACCTCGACCGAGGTACGTAACAGAAAGTTTTCGAAAACAATTTTGTGCTACTTATCTGGATATGATCTCAGTGAAGATCTTGTTTACTGACTGGTTTTAAATTCTTTATGAGTTTGAAAGGTTTTATAATATGTTTAAGTTGCTAAAAGCTTTGTTTGAAATTATTAGCTTGTTTAATACTTTATTTTATCCAAATTTTGTTGAATTTGAAGGTTGACACCGCAGGTTAAGTTCTCTCACTTTCTTCTTGGAAAGACCAAGGCAATTCATTCTTTTCTTCTTCTTCTTCTTGATCATGCTTAGCCCCTCATATACATTTGCCTCCCTTTACCTATCCAGGAATTTGGAAGCAAGCGAAGTGGTGAAAGCATGTGGAGTTAAAGTTGAGAAGTGGCTGGAAGTGAAAGTGTTAGAAAGCAATAATAGGTCTGGGGAAGTCAATCATGAAGATGAGTAACTCGGCACCATTCACATAGCCGGGTGTTTGTGTCTTGCCAAAGTCGGATTGAGCGATATTCCTAACGGGTCATGGTATGTGCATCAAGGGTTTGATGCATCTCGAGAAATTGATGATTGCAGATTTCCTAGGCTTCGGTTATTGTGCACCTCTGTCCATGCATCCCAAAAAGTAAAGTAAAAAGAAAAAGTGTGAAATAAGCAAAGCTTATTGGTGGAAGATGTTGCAAGTCGAAGTGAAAGTGAAGTTCATCCTTTTCCCGGATTCTAGCACCACATTACCTTACATACATCCCTACCCTACACGTTTCTTGACCTTTTCTTTTGGGAAGCCCTTGAGACCTTGAGCTTGTTGATTGACTTAGTGGTTTAAACTGGATTATACATGATTAATTTTGATAATTATGATTTATTATGCATTCTATGGTTTTATGCAAAGATGAACAACTTTCCTATATTTATAAAATATTTTGAGCATGTTGAGTTTTTAAAATTCCAGGAAGTACTCTCTTAGAGTGATCTATGATAGTTGCACACCATAAAATGTTTTTGAAAGAACTTTTCATTGATTTTCTTGACTTATAATCCATTCTATCTTGTCTTTTATGAGGAACTTGCTTGGGGACAAGCAAGGGCTAAGTATGGGGTATTTTGATAGCATGAATTATAGTCTATATTTCAGGGTTTGTTTGGACGTTTTATCTTTCATAATCTGCATGTTTGTATGTGCTTTATGTGATTTTACTACCATTTCATCTACCTTTGCGAGAATCGAGGTCTACACCTAGTTTTGTTGTAATTGCAGGTAATATGGTACATTTTGCATCAAAAAGGAGCAAAAGGAGTCATGAGTCATTTGGAGCTACATCCAGGGAGCATAGCCATGAATTAAAGATTCACTTTGGACCAGTTTTGAGAGATTTCACATTCAGTTGTGACTCACCTCGGTTGACCAGAGATTCATCTCGACCGAGGTGATCCAGAGACGCCGACTCGACCGAGGCGAACACCTAGGACGCGGCGAGAATATTTTATTCTTGGATGAGATCTTTTAAATTTGGAAAGTGATCTTATATTTTTGGGCTTGGCTTCTGGAAGGAAGGAGATATGCAGAATCATATATTTTACCTATTTTTATGGGAAGAGATCTTTCTAAGATATTTTATCTTTGGAGGGTTATTTTCCTATAAAAAGGGTCGGATTTCCCACAAATCTGGCATCCGCTATCAGCGCAACATCACGCTATACCGTCGATTAGGGTTTATAGCACGCAGCAGCAGCAGCATACTCCAATTGGGAGTTTTGAAGAACCTTTTTGAAGGTTGAAGGAAGATTGAAGTCTATAACTTTTATAGCTTTGTTGGAGGGTTTTGTAAGATTGTCTTTCATTCCCTCACTTGTTGGCTTATCTGATTGGATTGCGATCCAAGGAACGTTTTTGTTGTGATATTTGATTCAGTTATTGAAGTTTTTTCCTTAAATTCTTCTTTGTTCAAATATTCATCTTCTTCCCATATATTCAATACTTTCATGATGATGATGAGTGGCTAATTTCCTTGTGTGATTCTAGGGTGATTGACTGAAGGTTGTGGGAACATCTCGGCCGGGGTGGAATTTGGCTGACCGAGGTGACTTATCCGATTCTAAACAGAAAGTTAAGTGTTAGAGTTTGCCAAATCCTATTCTTATTATACCTTTCTTGGTTCAAAGCAAGCTTAGGATGAGACTTACCCGGTAATTCCTTAGTTTGTGTATCAACGATCATAAGTGTAGGTAATAAAGGTTTATCCTTTATTGGGGTTCGAGTGTGCTTCCATCCCATCTTTGTGAGTTAGCCTGAGACTTACCCGGTAAAGGTTAATTCTATTCCCTTAGATGGTGTGTTAGTTTGAAGTTATAGTTCTTTATCTTAATTTCTTGAGACTTACCCGGTAATAGGAGTTACGGTTTAGGATTAGTGTGTAGTGAGACTTACCCGGTGATCTACTCCACTTTAGTAACACCCTCCCCACGCAAAAATCTCAGCTTTGTCCGCTTATCTTTAGATCTTGAGTTGGAACCACAACTAGAAGCTTTAATCCCTAGAATTGCATGTTTGCTTATTTGACTTCTTATTCATCTTTGATTGTGTTAATTGCTCTTTGTGGTTAGTATTCACGAAGCTTACCGTTATTGACTTTGTTTCACCGAGTCCCTGTGATCGACCCCTGGAATTCCTTGCTTTTACTACGATTGACCCGTACACTGCGGGTTCGCATCCTTGTTTTAAGCTTAAGTCTAGGGTTATAAATTTAAAGCTTGCACACACCGTTTGGAGCGAGCACATGGGTCGCGAACCTAAACCTAAACCGTAAAAAACCAAACCGGTGGTTTAGGTTTAACCTAAACCGCCGGTTTAGTCGGCAGTTTAGCTGGTTTACTAAAAAAAAATAAAATAAAAACCGGACCAAACCGGCGGTTAGCCGACGGTTTGATCTCCAAACCGCCGGTTTGGTCCATTTTTTTTAAATAAAAAATAAAAAAAATAACCAAACCGGCGGTTAAATCTCCGGTTTGGGGTAAACTTGGCCAAACCTAAACCTAAACCGCAAACCCACGGTTTGGCCAAACCGGCAAACCTAAACCGCCGGTTTGGGCCAGTTCACAAACCGCCGGTTTGGCGGTTTGGTTCAAACCGGACCCATGTCTACCTGAAAGTGAGTTAAGCTTTCTTTGTAGAGAAGGTACCGTTTGGGTTGAAGATGGGATTAGAAATACCGCTTGTGTTGTGTGTAGTGATGAGCTGATCTCTAACATTAATGATCATATTCTAAATGTGACTATGATTGTAGTTATTTCTGCAGTTCCAGATGGAGTGCCTCTTAAGGATGTTCTTCTTGATCCAGTCACACCACATGTTGCAAGTAGAGCTGTCAAAAGTTGACCCGACCCGTGAACCCGACCTGATGAACCCGAATCCGAACCCGACCTGGCCCCGAAATTTTTGAAAAAAAGAATGTCCGGGACCGACCCGCTTGAAACCGATTTAACCCGAAGTAATAAATGACCCGAAGTAACCCGGCCCGAATGACCCGATTGCCCAAATAACCCAACCCGAAGTAACTCGATAGCCCAGATGGCCCGACCCTAGTGGCCCGATAGCCCAAAATAATCCGGCCCAAAGTAACCCGACCCAAAGTGACCCGATAGCCCAAATTAACCCGATAGCCCGAAGTAACCCGTCCCGAAGTAACCTGGCCCGAAGTAACCCGACCCGAAGTAACCCGATAAGTATATAATGGCATAATCAATACTATAAGTTTATATCATAAGTCTATAATGACATATTAAATACATATTACATAATGCATTCTATAAGTCGGATATCCAAATCTGGTTAAAGATCATTTCGATAAACAAAACATCCAAATATTTGCGGATAATTATTCAAGCCGACTAAAATCGTTTTTCACATAAATACATAATCCATACTATAATTTTTAAGAATCGGAATTTTAAAGATATTTTTTTTATTCATTATATTGTCTATACATAATACATATTCAATACTATAACTATAAGTCTATAATGACATTCTGCAGCTCCGATACGATAAATGTAAGGTAACAATGCTTTTAACTCATTAAAATAAATTTTGATTTTAACTTATGGTTTACTAATTACTTATTATAATTATTTTCCAACTTTAATTTTTGATTTCCTATACAAGAAATATATATTACATGATACATAGTATAATTGTATAAGTATATATGATGACATTTTTGAAGTATTAACTTTTTTACCTTATTGGAGAAAATATGTCTTAAAAATGTTAAAAATAAGTTTCTTTTAAAAAAATTGTATCAATTATACGGTTTTCACTTTCATTTGAGTTAAGTTATGTGACTAAGACTAATTGACTATGATATATTTTATTGTACACTTTATAACAAACAAAATAGGAAAAAAAAAACATATATGGATCAAATGGATATGTCACATTAGGTATATGGATCAAATGGATCAATCATGTTAGATTTATGGATCAAATGGATCAGTCGGGTATCCAGATCCGGTTAAAGTCATTTTCAATCAAACGGATCACACTAAAATCATTCCGATCAAACAAATCACCCAATTATTCGCGGATAATTATCCGATCTGATTAGAATCGTTTTCAAATACAATATTTTATAATCTGGATCAAACAGATCAACCAAATATCCACGGATTATTATCCGATTCGGTGAAAAGTGATAAATAGCTATATTCGAATAAAATGTTACTTTCAAATAAAGTATCAAGTAATATATATTGTGTTTCCCACTAGTTTAAGGGTAAATGTTCAGGTACGGTCCATATATTGCGGTACGGTCGTACGGCCGACCGTACGGGCGACACGTGTCCCGAATTTTATTTTTTTTTCTTTTTTTTCTGAAACGATTTTTTTTTTCCGGAAACGAATGAAAATTTGTTTGAACTATCATGTTATAATTTATGCACTATTCTCCTATAAACTTTGAACTATTCCCATATAATCCATGAACTATTACTTTTTAATATAATCCATGAACTATTCTATTATAATTCATGAACTATCCCATAATAAGTTTTGAACTATTACTTTCACTCCTTTATAAATTTTACACTATGAACTATTCTATTATAATTCATGAACTATCCTTTTAGAAGTTATGAACTATTCCTTAATAAGTTTTGAACTATTACTTTCATTCCTTTATAAATTTTGCATTATGAACTATCCTATTATAGTTCATGAACTATCCTTTTATAAGTTATGAAGTATTCCATAATAAATTTTGAACTATTACTTTTACTCGTTCTTTAAAAAAAAAAATTTCGGGACACGTGTCGGCCGTACGGCCGTACCGGAATAATGTGCCTTACTTGAACAACACCCCTAGTTTAAGAAAGTAATAGTTGATTAATATAAAATTATATTAACGATATGCCGGTTATTGATCATAATCAAATTAATTGATACACGATCAAAACCGGTATTAACCTAAACTAATACCCGATCTAAACCAACTTGACCCAAAACAAACCGTTGAAAAGAGAAATTGTTTTGATCCAGCCCATTTGAAACCGAAGAATTGATATCCGATCCAAATCGACCCAACCCGAAACAAACTGCTACAAAGAGAGAGATTGTGTTTGGCCCGACCCGTTTGAACCAGGGCTTGTTGTGACCGACCCGAACTGACCCGTTGGCCCTATTTGACACCATTATCAAGAACCGAGCTAAACCGACCCGTTATGACCCGAGAACCGAGGCTACCCGATAACCCGTTATAACCCGAATAATTGATACCCGGCCCAAACCGACCCGACCCAAACCAATCCGGTTATTAACCAAGCCTTTTTTTGGCCCGACCCGTTTCAACCCGAGCTTGTTGTGTCCCGACCCGAACCCGACCCGTTGGCCCCGTTTGACACCTCTAGTTGCAAGCATTGAAATTAAGGTCAAAAAATAATCTAAAAAGGCAAACCTTGTTCCAAGAGAGGAGCTCTTTGAATCTCAATCCACCCTAGTTTCTTGGGGAGCAAACAATATTCCAAGCAACAAGAGATCTCTTGCTAGAATCATTACCTGACCATAGGAATTAAGGATCGGAGAAGCTCTGGATCTTCTGCATGATAGTGGGAGGGATGAGGAAGACAAAACACCAATAGTTGTGCATGTCCATAAGGATAGTAGAGGTGACTTGCATTCTACCAGAATAGGAAAGGAGCTTTGCACTCCAGGAATGAATCTTGGTAAAGTTGTTATTAAGCGGTTGATAGTCCGTCAGGTTGAGTCTGCAGAATTACCTTCGAAGTTGAAGAATAGAGATTGGAGCATCAGACAGGCAAAATGTCTAGCAAACGACAGTGTACGGCCGTAGGGTGGCCGTTACACTGTCGTCTGGTTAGCCATTTGGATCTATAGATCGATGTCACAATCATGCCAAAGCCCACCCCAAGAGATCTACAACAAAAGAATGAGACGGCAAGTGACGGCCGATGGATGGCCGTATGACCACCGTCTGGCTGGTTGTCTCGCCGCCGCGGCATAGTGTTTCCGGCCAAAATCCCGATTTTATCTTTGAAAAGTTTATATTTTGTGAACCCTAGATTCCATTGTTTCCATATATATAAGCACACCCCAACCTTAGGGTTATATACACCAATTCCTCTTGATTTTCCCCCATATATCTTTATGAATTAAGATTTTGATATTGCTCCTTTTCAAAGCGCTTTATTCATACCTTTTAATTACCTTCGAAAGAAGTGATATTTTTAATTGGTTTAGATAAAACAAGTGAAGGGAAAAAAACAAAGTTTATTTTATTGGATTTATTGAAAAAAGTTTGGTTTTGAGAATAATTGTCTATCAAAGATTCGAGGATTTTCAATCATCATAGAATGTTTCGATCTTTGAACCTTTTTAAATTGAAGGGCCACACGAGATTTTTTTTCTTGGTATTTTTCGGATTTCTAAATGCTTTTTAGGTTTTCCTATACTCGCCGAACCTCTAGATTAAGAGCTTTGTGAGTTGGAAAGCAAGGTCTTGTTTTGTCTATGTCCAATGCTATTTTAGATGGTTACTTGAAATTATCATATATCAATGTTCACAAACTATATATATGCATCAATACTTAACTCATTATAGTGGGGGTTCATGTTTTCTTAGATCGCCTTCCATATATTGTTGCTACATCACAATTGTTTTCTCTTGTTTCCAATGCTTTATTATATTGTTTTGTTTTCACTTAAAATAATTAATTATTACTGTCATCCTAATCAGACACGATCCCTGTGAATTCGGTACCCGATTATACTACATCCGTTCACGTATCCTTGCGGAGGAGGTTGTTTGTACTTCGGTAAAACTTTCACGATCAAGTTTTTGGCGCCGTTGTCGGGGATTGTAGATAGAGTTGGCTGACATTAATTCTTGATTAGTTTAAGTTTTTTGTTTGATGATTTCTTATTTTTGTATTTGATCCTCAGGTTAGATTGTTGAATGCACAAGATTCGTGATTCAGAAAAACTTGTCCCTTTAGACAACGAGTTGGTTGACATTAATTCTCTGTGGGGTGCATAACTAGGGGGTATGTACATGTGATGATGTTGAGCTATAAGGAGTGTTACATGACCTTGAGTTGGCTTTCCCTAATGTTATTTTGGAAACTTATTCCTAAGTTGTGGCTAAACTTTTGGAGAAACGTACCCACGATGTCATCCCCTCTCTAGCCTGATACCCTTCTGCCAAAACTTTCTTCAACAAACCTGAAATATTTCGGTTCTTATTGTCTTTCGTGAAGCCAACAAGGTTGCGGATTACTTGACCTCACTTGCTTTTAATTTTCAGACTAGATATACTGTATTGTTTTACCTTTCCGAGGCTATTAACTTTCTCATTATTGATGAAGTGAGAGTCTGGACTATCCCCAATATTCGGAACACTTGGCCTCATTTTTATGTATAATATTAGGGTTCTTTGTTTCTTGGTTGATTTTCACCAGATAGTATTTGGATTTTTGGCATTCTTTTGGGTGCCTTTTTGTTTGGGTTTGCCGTAATTCATGAGAAACACAAATAGACAATCTAGTCTAATAACTTACTGTATCAACAACAGAATTCTCGGAAATTGTAGGAGTCGTAATAGCTTATTTAAGCTTTGTCTTCATATTGTTTTATCATGTCTATCATTCTCTTTGTTTTCCATAGATTGTGATAACAATATGCCTCCCTAGTTCCTATACGTCTCTATAGTAATTACGCAGGCGTTAGCTTTGTACGTAGTATATAACCAAATACTAGAGCGTGAATGTAAAATAAGTGATTACTTAATGCCATTCTTGTAAATAATAACTATTCATTACGGCTTATAACAAAATTCAATAATGTTCTTAGATAAATTAAACCTACCCGACTCGTCTAGGGAGGGAGGGAGAATATATAATAGACTAGGGCTCGTTTGGAAATAATAGAAATCATTCTCGGTAAAAAAAAATTCCGAATCAATAAAAAACTATATTTGTTTAGAGGTCTTCTAACACGATTTCATCTCACAGGTCTAACAAAACGAGCACTAAAAATCTATATTGAATTTTGATTTCATCATGTGTTCATGCAGCTTATTTAATGTATCTAATGACCGTCCACTATCTTTTTTCACTCTTTTTTTTTCTATGAATAACACGATCAATCAACTTGTATAACGTAATGACCTATATACTACACAAAAAATAAAATAAAATTCTCCGCGTCTCCTCTACAAAGACCCAAGAAGCCTTATCACCGATACCAAAATCATATATATATGAATTGGTTCGGATGCTAACTAATTTTTACAATAAAAAATAAGAAAATATCTCAATGACAATATTTTAACTAAATACATCAACAACTTTGATACTTTTATAAAATTGAAAAATAATTAATATAATATTGGTTGTTTCCTAATGATATACGAAATATATGAATTATCTTAATTTACTATTCATAATTATTAGCACGAATGTTGTGTATATCTATACTAACACCATTATTAGTGTGTAAAAATTATCTTAATTTCAAATCAACATAGAACGAAAGCACTCCTAAGTTCAAGCCTGAGTTGATTATATATTCAAAATATATCAATTACCTTAAGTTGATTAAAGTACACAGATGCATTCCTAAATTTAGGCTTAAGTTGATTAAAGTGCACAAAAACACATTTGTGTTAACACAATTATTAATGAATAAATAGATACAAAAACTTGAGTAACGTGAACGCCTAAGTTGATTTGAAATACATTACTAAGTTCAATCTAACAGAGCACAACTTGCATGTACAAAGTCACATATGCACGACCAAGTTCATAAAAAGTGCACAAGGAAAAAACACGATTTAAATGTAGGACTAAGTTCATTTGAATTGCCCACATAACTTCTATTCGGTTTTGCCCATATAACTTCTATCCAACCGAACATGAATTGAACATACCCTTCATCCAATGTGTATCACATTAACGGGTCTTTCTTAAATTTAAACTGACAATTCAAATACGTTTATTTCTTACTGTATTATATGTTCTTACCGAAAAGTAAAGGAAATTAGAACAACGAATGACATTGGTGGGTAGCTAAGTTTGTTAAGCTCATGTAGGGCGCATGATTGAACTGTTAACTACAGTAGCAACAAGTCATTCGTTGCTTACATGCATCTCATTCTCAACTCTTCAAATCAACCAAGTAAGTCACATCCAATTATTCTTCCGTCTTCACTCTTCAATACCACAACATAGAACATCTAAAGGATACCCGGTTTTCGGAACCACAATAGTCACTGCGGAATACAATGTGTTGAACAATCGGCCTTCATCCATGTTGAGGCTCTACACATCAACAAGAAGAGCCCTTAAACAACGGGTCATAATTCGATCATTATCCATCGATTGGAGTCCTACATTTGACAAAATGAGGGGAAAGGCTTTACCCGCTAAAGCCATTCTCCTACTTTGTGTCGCGAGTTTTCTTGCAGGCTCACTCTTTACTAGCCGCAAATGGTCTCATCAACAAACTTCCGATGGTCAGAACACTAACTATGTTGGTCGGATTACTTCTTTAAGTATATCAAATGATGGTAGGGAGAAATTGATGCAAGCCACGGCTATTCATCCCACCATCGATTTAGATCATAAGCGGGTAAGTACTTATTCTTTGTTGATTTCGTACTCAATCACATACATATAGATTTCGGTTTAGATGAGGAAAGTTTCCATAATAAAATCTTTCATGCTTTCTTACCACAAACACCTTCCTCAACTAAACCGAAAACTATATTACTAAACTATATTTCAACATTTTAAAGCAATAAACGTGTAACGGAAATAGAGCGTATAAAATGAGTTTTAAAAATATTTTCATAAATCATAATTCGGTGGACGTTTTTTTACAAGATTTTTTTAGAGACAAAACCCGCCTACCCGTTGTACGGGTTTCACGACTAGTATGTATATATATCGGTTTGATTTTGTTCTTTCTTATGGTCATATGTTAGGTGTTGATGGAAGGTAGATCATCCGACGTCATGAATGAAGTTACAAAAACACATCAAGCTATTCAGTAAGAAACTATATGTTCCCTATCTAATCCATATAATTGATTGTATTAGTCAATAGAATACATTTAGTGTCCGTTTGGTTGGAAAATGAAATCGGATAAGGATAAGAAAAGGAAATGAAAATGATGAGATTACCAAACGTAATTTTTAATTTATTCGGAATCATTCCGTTATCAGGAATGATTCCTACCGCTTCCAAACGAGCCCTTAAATTGTTAATTTAACAAGGGAAACCATATATTATAATAGATCACTTGACAAGTCCATATCAAAATTGGAGATGGAGTTAGCCGTTGCTCGAAGTAGCCAAGCAGGAAGCAAATTCTCAGCCGAGAATCGATCAAATCACACTCTACAAAAAGCTTTCGTTGTCATAGGTATCAATACAGCATTCAGCAGCAAAAGACGACGACAATCCATTCGCGAAACATGGATGCCTCGAGGTTGATTCTCACTGAATCTGCATGCGAATTGTTTTACGTGAAGAATCGAGTGATTTAAGGTTGTGTGAAATGTGTTTGATTTGATTGCAGGAAACAAACTCAAAAAGTTAGAGAAAGAGAAAGGGATAGTTATACGGTTTGTGATAGGACATAGTGCAACACCAGGAGGTGTTCTTGACAAAGCAATTGATGTAGAAGAAGCTGAGCATCATGATTTTCTTCGTCTTAATCATGTCGAAGGCTACCACGAGCTTTCGACGAAAACCCGCCTTTATTTTTCCACTGCAACGTCGATGTGGGATGCGGATTTCTTTGTTAAAGTGGATGATGATGTTCATCTCAACTTGGGTAATTGATTCTTTGCTCTATCTAATATCTAAGATTAATATTTGAGCCGAATGAGCTTAACTATAGTTAGTTCATTCTTAACTCGTTTAGAATTGAGTTGAGAATCCCGGCTTGTTTAGTTAAATAGTCAAGAATAGGCCAAGGTTGAGTACCTCAACTAATATAACAACACCACCTAAAAATGACTCACCTAGTCATATTTTAGTGTTGTTGTTCGAGTCAAATGAGTTGAATCGAACACAAACATAACCGAGCTTAAAAGTACGTTTATATTCAACTTGTTTAGAAAATGATCTAGTTCAAACCTGACTTTTTTCGAGCAATATCTCACCTCCTAAATATTGGTAGGCTACTACTTAGTTCATAACCGAGCAATTAATTATTATTACTAAGGTTGTTATTTGAGTTGAATGAGCTAAACTTTAGTTAGTTCATGCTCAACTTCTTTAGAATCCAACTGAGATGAGCCTAACGCATAACCAAATCTACAAACGTAATAATATTCGGCTTGTTTGGATAAATAAACAATTCTAGGTCAAGCTTGAGTAGCTCAATTAATATAACAACACTGAGAAAAATTGACTTATAATCTAGTAATGAGTTGAGTCAAATATGAACATAACCGAGCTTAAAAGTCGCTTATATTAAGCTTGTTTAGAAAATGATCTAGTTCGAGCCTGACTTTTTTCGAGCATTATCACACCTTCTAAGTATTGGTGGACTCCTACTCGTATTGTCAAATCCGATAAAACTAACTTTGTCAGGCCTATACGTAAATTATTTTTTGTAGGAACCCTAGCAACTACTCTCGCAAGACACCGGTCTAAATCTAGAATCTACATTGGGTGCATGAAGTCAGGGCCTGTTCTTTCTCAGAAGTAAGCAAGAACAACTTAATCATGATTATTTATATTTAAATTGTCATAAAGTAATCAATGTTAATTATATGATGAATCAATCTGCAGAGGGGTAAAGTACCATGAGCCTGAATACTGGAAATTCGGGGAAGAAGGCAATAAGTACTTCAGACATGCAACAGGCCAAATATATGCCATTTCTAAAGACCTTGCAGCCTACATCTCCATTAATGCGTGAGTTTTTTGAGATTGGTACAAATTTGTTCATCGTTTATGTTGTGATTTTTGACAACTTAATCAGTGGAAAGAGAGCTCGTCTTGTTCAATCCTTGGCCTATCTTATCAGTATATCTAGATTTATTGTCTTATTATAAGAGTTTATATACCTTGTTTAATTTTGGCTGTTATATATGCAGCCCAATTCTCCATAGATATGCAAATGAGGATGTATCATTAGGGTCATGGTTGATTGGCTTGGAAGTCGAACACGTAGATGATCGCTCTATGTGCTGTGGAACACCTCCAGGCAAGTACAGTAGAATCTTGAATTGCCCTAATAGAATATATGCTTAGTTTTTGTGATTAGTAATTCTTGTTTTTTGATTTGTAAATATCCAGATTGTGAATGGAAGACTCAAGCAGGGAAGGTGTGCGTGGCATCATTTGATTGGTCTTGCAGTGGGATATGCAAGTCTGTTGAGAGGATGAAGGATGTGCATAGTACCTGTGGAGAAGGAGATGCTGCTCTTTGGAATTTAGACCTTAATTAGCTCACTTTTTTGTTTGATACTTGATTGAGATCATAGCATTGGTCTAATCTTGATGCTTTCTTGATTCACTTTGTTTCAACATTAATTTACAATAATCCACACACTCATTGCCTCTAGCTTGTTTTCGGTAGTGTTGTCCACTTTTGGACCTGACCGAAAATTACGTTCCAGACGATCTTGGACCGTTATTGTCGGATCCGGTCCAGTTATGGATTCTAGAAACCACAAAAAGTATGACTCATGTGACTTGCGAGTGTCCAAGTGAATGAACTGAAGATAAACACGGATGGTGCGGTAAGGAACGATAAGCATGCAACGGCTTACCGCATGATAAGCATGCAACGGCTGAAGTCATTAAGAATATTTTGGGAGAGTACATGGCAACGAGGTTTTGTTACGTACGGATTTAGGCATATGTATATATTGTTCCCATGGTTGAGCTGCGGGGAGTTAGTGTGGCTATAGGTCGGTGAGTTTGGAAACAAACTCTCACCTTGTAGCTATCATCTTCAGTAAAAAAAAACACCGGTGTCACACTCTACATTCTAGTTGATGGATGCAAAAACTTTTTTAAAAGAAACTAGACCATTCAGTTTCAATATGTCTACCACAAGCCGAATAATTCCGTAAATTTCCTTATTAGAGTTGCTTTTGATTTTTCACTTGACCTAAATGTATTGTTTGACCCTCTCATAAATACGACATAGTGAATCTTCTATTGCTTTATGTGAGGGGTCAGCATATAATGAGTGATTACTTCTTAGCTCATTTCTTTTGATAATAAAACAATCAAAAATCGACATTACTCTTGACTTATGAATAAAAAATCCAACGTGAAAAACATGCACAATGTTTTATTTGGTTTTTCGTCAATTTAAGATTGATTGATACATCTAACCCCCTTTAGTTATTTTTGATATGGAAAAATTGATAATCCATATTACTTTGATTGTCCCCCAAAAAGGAGGAATCAACTACACATTTAATTTGTGTTTTCTCCGCACCAAGCGAGAGTTGGCGTAACCACCTTCCCGAAAGGAGAAATGATTTCAACTCGTATAAATATATCTGGATCTAAGAAATCCCAAATTCACACCCGAAATTTAATACTTGTTCTATACGAAAAAGCTTCAAAATTAATCGAAGACAATGAACAGGAGCGAGAATGCAAGCTACCAAGCCGGCCGGGCCACGGGACAAGCCGGGGTTTGTTTATTTGCCATCGTTATACTTTAATACTTTTTAGACTTGTTTAAACTCGAATCCGGATATGACTTGACTAACCATTTATCCAAACCAAATTCGGAATCGGATATGACCTCCAATGCATGGGTAAGGGAAACCTAATAACCCTAGTATTATGGCAGGAAAAGGCTAGCCACGTGACCGACAAAGCCTCGAATACTGCTCATTCTGCCAAGGAATCGGTTCAAGATGTACGTAGTTAATTTGTAATATTTTGGCTAAACGGATTCGATCATAAACGAATGATACGGTTGGCACGTTGCAGGTCGGGGGTTCGCTTCAGGCCAAGGCTGGAGGCGCAGTGGATTCTGTAAGGAACGCAATTAACAAGTAAATGAATTCACAACGAAGAAGCCATGCATTCAAGCCAATGGCGTATAGTAAACGATGAATCTTGAAGCTAGTTTACGAGTCTTGCTATTAGTAATCCTTTATTTCACTATATTATGTACTTGAAATTTAATCTCGTGGCTTTGCTTTGTTAGTAAAACCCACGAGCTACAAACTTTGCAAGATTCTTCATCAATATCATCTTTTCAATAGAATATACAACCCTTTAGGCCACATTTCAATCTTCTCACTAAAGCCTAAATCATGAACTAATTTCTTATTTTGGTATAAGCTACTTGGATAAATCTATCAAAGAGCTTGTAGGAATATTATATATTCAACCTTCAAACTCTCAAGTACGGCCACAAAAGGAATTGTGTATGTGTTTCAAATCTCGGATACACTAGTTCACCTACAACTTTAAGAAAGAGTTTGGCCAAATAGGCTCTATTTTATGTCCTTTCATTTTGTATACCCCTCATCCGGCTTTCCCATAATCACCGCCCCCGTGGCACTGGTGACATTAAGCCACGGTCGCGGCATGGTCTAACCGCGGGTGCGGCTGACCCCAGATCGCGTACGATCTGTTTTTGATCGTTTTATCTTCTTTCCTTTCTTAGAAGATCCGATCTTCTATCTTCTGGGCCGTCTTTCCTCTATCTTCTAAACCTAATTCTGGACCTTCCTTGTTCTTTCTCAGCCGTTCTCATTACATTTCCGCCTTCTCTTCTTACTTTCATTCTTCTTCAACCTCGAGTCAAAGCTGCAACCTTCACATGCACAACAGTCATTCTCTTTATATTTCCACCTTCTCTTCTTGCTTTCGTTCTTCTAAACCTAATTATGGACCTTCCTTGTTCTTCTTGTCCTTGTTCTTCTTTTCTTCTTTTTCCTCTTAGCATGAATCAAGATCGAGTCTTGATTCTCGCTTGGCCTTCGTTGGTTGTTGTGCATGTGTTTCCAGGCTCCGTTAGTTGAGTGTTGTCGTGTGAAGATTGAAGATGAAGCTTTGATCTTCTTGGTTTGCTTTTGCTGACGAAGAAAAGGCCGACGTTCACTTCTGACAATTCACCATCCCCGCGGCTGAACGTACTCTCGTCTTTGGTGAGTTTCTTCCACCCTTTCTTCCTTTTCCTTTCCCTTGTGCTACATCATGCTAGGCTAGACCTAGATGACTAGGGACACATGTAACGGATAGATGCATATGATCTATTCCTGTTGGTAACGGAAGCGGAGGCGAGTTTCGAGAGATTCTCGTGCCACAAAAGAAGTTGAATTAATAATGAATAACTTATGTAAAGATAATAATCGTTTGTGTGTGAGCATGTTATGTGTTTATATTCTTACATGCATTTGTTCCTTTATAGTTCTTCTGATATCTAGAATGTTAGCTAACGGTTTATACCGTCGTTGTAGATGCACTACAGGTTAGAGATGTTGCTGAGTAATCCGGACGGAGTGGTCAGCCGGGGTTCCCGTACAATATAGGACGGAATCGGCGTTTATATTTCAGTTGTTTTCTTTTCCAATTTGTTGTTGAACTCGGCTGAGAGTCTTTCTCTTTTTCTTGTTAAACCTTTTGATATTTTATCTATTTTGGTTTTCATTTATTTGTGCTTTGTTGCAAGATCCGATGTAATTGAGGTTACTCTGAGGGTCGGGACCCATTGTGAGGTCCTAACACATAACGCTCCGAGTTTTTAGAATTTGGGGTGTTACAACTTTCATTAATCTTACGTAAAAGTAAATTAACCTCCTCTATTAAAAAAAGAAACAACACAAGGGAATTTTCCCAAATAATTAACCCCCTCTATTAAATAAGAAACAACACAAGAGAATTTGGTCAAATATGAGATTTTTATTATTTACGCTTTTTTTTTCTAACTTTATTGAAAGAATTCTGGTATGGTTTGTAGTTGAGTTTATGGTATAAGTATCTGGTATGAGTTTTGGAATAGTTTTTGGTTGAATTTCTTGTATGGTTTCTGGCATGAGTTTCTGATATGGTTTCTGGTTAAGTTTTTGGTATGGTTTCTAATATGGTTTCTAATTGAGTTTCTAGCATGGTTTCTAGTTGAGTTTTTAGTATGAGTTTCTGATATGAATTTCTAGTATGGCTTCTGGTTGAGTTTCTGGTATGATTTGTGGTTGAGTTTCTAGTATGAGTTTCCGGTATGAGTTTCTAGTATGATTTTCTGGTATGAATTTATGGTATGATTTCTAGTTGAGTTTCTAGTATGAGTTTCCGATATAAATTTCTGGTATGGTTTTTGGTTGAGTTTCTAGTATGAGTTTTTGGTATGGTTTTTGGTATGAATACTTGTTGTTCGTCTTCCCATAAGATAAACCGTCAATTTCTCTTGCCTTTTGCAATAATTCATTCATAGTCTCTGCAAATTCATCCATGGCCTTCCAGTGATCTATTATATTCGACATACGCGGCACAAATTCGACACAAACAACACAAGGGAATTTGGGAAGAATTAAACTGAATCACCACAAACAACCCCTCATCTGTGTCGAATGAGCGCAACACAAATAATACGAATTTGGATTTCAAATCAGGATTAATGAAACTGGATTAGAAGATAGAACATCGAGAGAGAATCGAAATCAAAATGATTTTGGGAACAAGAAAATGATTTTGGGAACAAGAAAATGATTTTGGGGAAGAAGAACATAAAAAATTGAATGAAATTGGAATAACTCTCCTATGTTGCAGACTTTGGGGAAGAAAGATGGGTTAAAAATTTCAATAGTTGTTTAACTAAGGAGAGGAGAGGAGAGGAGAGGAGAAGAAGAATCCCAAAATTGAGAAGGTTGACAATTGTTTGGATTCAAAACCTAGCTTTGAACGGTAAAAAAATTAGGGTTACATTTATTAAATGTGTTTATGTTATAGGCCTCGTTAGTAGAGAAAAATCTCAAAAAACCTACATAGAGGATTGGAATACTAATAACATTTTTTACGCTTAGTTTTTAGATGCATTTAACCATGTAAAAATTGCATGGATTCTACATTAATTATGTGCATAAATTGTCAATTGTATATTTGATGTTTACTTTCGTGTTGTCTTATAGAGGTGAAAATAAAAATCCGAGGGGTAACAAAATATAAGAGAAACACCTCAAAATAGTCCCGAAGTTAAAGTCGAGGTGTGAAGAATACATGGAAAGAGATCGTCGAAATTACAAAGAAATTGAAAAAGAAGATGAGTAAGTGTTCGAGAGGTCAATAAGATGATGAAAGGATGAGTTGTTTCTCATTAATGGCGGTAGTTAATTATAATTTCGTGACTATAGAAAAAAGAAAGCTTTTAGAGAAGATTGAATGAACTACTCAACTTCGCTAATATAAACAATAAGATTGGTTTAATAGGACTTTTTGTATCTCCGATACAAAACTCTTATCTAATTTGATAATATTTAATTAAGAAAATAGGAGAGAAAACTAATTAAAGAGAAAAATATTAATGTTTTCTTATTTATAGAATTTGCAGTAGTGATGTAAATTTTATAAGATTCGCTTCTTTTCATTCAATATCCCCTCCATTTCTATGTCTTGTTCGTTCTACTCTTCTGATGTGCATCCTTGTCTTCTCACAGAAGAAATGTCACAAACCCTCCATTCATGGCTGGAAGAATAATCGATGGAGGATGGTGGTTTAGATACATCAAATGACGAGATTTTCCTTGCTTTTGACTCCATTCATGGCTGCTACTTCTAAGCTTAGCAGAACGTCAATGACACATGTTGAGTATTTGCAAAATGCCAATGGCACATGCTTAGAAGAACATCAATGGTTGTTATAGTCTTATCCTCACACTCGCAAATCTCAACTGTAAAAGTCGAATTCTTCGTGGCGTTTGTATCAATCGGTGGCCCTTCACCCCTAATATTGTGTTTGAACGCATATCTGGACTATAGAACTTGATTTCATGTCCTAGGGTTACAAATATAGGATTCGAGTTTATATATATATATATATATATATATATATATATATATATATATATATATATATATATATATATATATATATATAATGATATCCTAGTCGCTTACAAGAGTATATTCCTAGAATGTCATAATTATAATGCTAAAATCTATATTGAGAAGTTAATTAATTATGAGATCAATTTGCATAAATGTCATACATTATGATAATTCTTATTATTTGATTAAAATCTATATAACATTATTTATATTATTGTGTTTGCTAAAATTTACATATTATTTTTTTTGTAAAAACTAAGGATCTTACAATTTTACTTATCGTAAATAGTTTTAACTTATTGCAGTAGTTTTTCTAAATGAGATGCGTATTTTGTAATTTTATTATTCTTGTAAAAGATATGAAAAATTAATAAAGTAATGTAGTCATGTAAAATCGACTATAGTTGGTAGTCTCTCCTTCCCACCCTACTACTAATTAGTAATTTTAATTTAACTGAGTCCAAGCCCAAGTTCAATTGAATATCAGTAGGCCCATGTTCAATCCGAGTTACATGTCCATGTCCAATTCGAGTTACATAAACCCATTACAAAATATAAATGTTGTACCTAGTGAGTATCGAACTCTAGAGGACAGGCCATCCATCCCACCCTTATACCATCTGGACTAATTGAACTTCGTGTATTCTCTTGTTCATACACGTTATTAATATATAATGCTTAATACACAATTTTAATACACAAGTTCAATTACACAATGTTAATACATAATTTTCATTTACACAAGTCTGTCGTTTACACAAGCCCGTCTTTGGTTCAAGTCCATTCGAGTTACACAAGCCCAATTATAACTATAAAATATGTAGTCAATATCCCGTATTTATAAAATATGTAGTCAATATCCCGTATTTATAACTACAAAAATTAAACTTTAGTTATTTATTTTTGTAATTATCCAGTTTGGGGCAATTTTGCAAATTTAAAAAATATGGGTCATAAATGCAATTACAAACAAGGGAGATTTTTTTGTAAATATGCTAACATTTTAAAATTGAAATTAGGGTTTCCTGGGATTGCACTGCGGCTGCAACGAGAACTGTCCAGATCCGCCTCCAAGACTGCCCATATCCGCCTCCAGGAGTGCACACCGGCTGCTCCGGGATTGCACAGTGGCGGCTCCGTTGGTCGATGCACGTGATTGGCTGGGCGGGGCTGTGCGGCGCAAGGCCGGAGGACATTCATTGCCGAAGGGGGTTGGGCGGTGGATCTGGGCGGGGTGGGGCTGTGCGGCGCGAGGCCGGATGACAGTCGTTATCGAAGGGGTTGGGCTGGGCGGGGCTGTGCTGCGCGAGGCTGTGTCGTGCAGCGGATCTGGGCAGGGCGGTGCGGGGCTGTGCGGCGGCGACATCGAGAAGCGGCGCCGACATCCTTCGTTGGAGGCAGTTACTCAGTCGAGAAGCATTCAGCGACAGTGAGACGAAGAAGATGAATGACCGAGAAGCAGCGGCAGTGAGACGAAGAAGATGAATGACTGCGAGAAACCCTAACTGGATGTGAAATCTGACGGTTGGATGATTTTATAGGATTATACATTTTCCCCTTATGCCCCTTGGATTAATTTATTTTTGATTTAAAAATTTAGGCAAAAAATAGAGGGGCCTAGTTAGTCTACATTAAACAAAAAGGCCCTATTTCACCAATTTTCTCATTATAAATATATATTGGTTATGAACGTACTTATGATACTCGAGATTTCTCTTGTCCACGATTTAATATAAATAATATTCTGGTATAAAAATCAAACTAAATAATTTTCTTGTACACGATTATTGTATTGTATGCAAGTAGCCCGAAAATATTATAGGTGAGTTGTTTAAGTAGGCCTTTTTGCTTAATGTAGCAAAAAGTAAGCTCATTTGTTCATTAGTTGACAAACTAGGTCTCCCTTATTTATTTAATAAGATTAATTCAAAGGGTTAGTTTGTAATTTTGATTTACAAGTCCAACCCCAATCGAGTTACATAAGTCCAAGATATGTTGTTTACACAAGGTCGAGTTACACAAACTCCAATGTGCGTCGTTTACACAAGGTCGAAAATACGAATCTTGTAGTAAATGGGTTTCAAACTCTCGATGATAGGTCCACCATCCCACTCTTTTACCAACTGAACTAATTGAACTTGAGTATTATGTTATTATTTTTATAATGTTATACATAAAACATAATGTTAATAAAGAGGGTAATACACAATCTTAAATACACAACATTAATACACAATGTCAACCACACAAGTTTAATTTCATTTGTTAAAAATTGGGCATTAAGTATAGTTATAAATATTGGGACATTTTCTGTAATTATAAACTTAGATCATATTTTATAATAATAAAATTCAGTATATTTGGTGCACTTCAAAAAGTTATGTTTTATTTCCGCAAGTATAAATCCGGGTCAATTTTTGTAATTATCCTTTTAAGGGCAAATTTGCAAATTCTTAAAATGTGCATCATTAACGTAATTATAAAGTATAGGTGCCCTTTTGTTATTTATTCAAAAGATGAGGAAACCATAGGTGATGGAGGACATTGGTCGACAATGAGGGATCTTGGAGCGACAGTGGCCGATTGCAAGGGCGGAGGAGGTGAAGGCGGCGGAGAGATATGGGCTCGGTATTGGCACACTTTTTGTAACACCGGAATTTTTATTCCGGTTATCTAGAGGTTTATCGATCTTCCCGCGTAAGCGGCTCAGTTTTCCCACAGGCACGTGTGCTAAGTACCGGGATTTATTCCCAAAATCCCGCACCGACCCTTCAGTTTCCCCTTTTCTGCTTTTGACCTTTCGTTCCCATCTGAGGTGACCAGAGGTCAGCTGACCCCGTTTTTCCCTCCCACCTTTTCAGCCCAAGTCTTCCCCATCTCCTCACTTTTCATTTCACGTTCTTTCTCACTTCACTCTTCTCCATTGGGTTTCCTTCCTCACTTCTCTTGGAGATTTGCTTGTGTGTGAGCTGCAGTAGAGAAGAGTCTGAGTTGGTTTGGTAAGTTTCTTCCTCTCCCTCCCTTCTCCTTCCTTGCTGCATATCCCTTCTTTCTTTTTCCTTCATCCATTGTCATGGATGAAGCTCATGAGGAAGCTTTTTCTTAGATTCGTTACATGTGCATGTTCTTAGCTTGATTAGGTCATGGAAATGAGCCTAAGATCATAGGTTGATGTTTGAGAAGGCCCAACCAAAAAAGGAAGCACTTGAAGCAAAAGGACAGTCGAAGAAACGAAGAAGACGAAGTTTCTGCTGCTCGACCGCGGGGGAGGACCACCAGACGCGCAAGGGCGGACCAGAGCCACCGCAAGGGCGACAATAGGGCACAGGGGCGGCTCCAAGCGTCCGTAGGGACGGTGACAGGACCACGCAAGGGGCGCCAGATTGACGCCAGATTGACTACGGCTGCGTTTCTTCACCAGTAGGCTTCCTCCTCCTTCCTTCTTGGTTCCTTCCATTGTTTAGAGGTTGATTCATGGTAGTAGCATGCTTAGGGTGGACCTAGCATAGATGAGAAGGCCATCTAGTGGTTGTGAGCCTAGGTGCCCTTAGAACTCGTTGGAATCATGGTTGATCTTATGTGTGTGAAGACCTTGTGGTCTTTCTTCCATCTTGTGACCTTAGTCCAGCTTGTGGGTGGTGCTTAGCTTGTCTAGGTTGGGGGCTGTTGGGGCATGCTTTTCCTTTCCTACCGAGTTTTCGGCTTCTTAAGGTCTAGGAGTGTTCCTAGCTTGCATGTTGCTAGGTTTTGTGTTTGGTTGGTCTTGGTTGCCCTTGTGTTCGTATGTTCGAGAGTTTGATGATGCATGTTCGCTCTTAGACGTGTGTGTATGGTGAACGATATAGCTTTAAATTTATAACCTAAAATATAAGCTTGAAACAATATGCGAACCCACAGTGTACGGATCAATTGTAATAACGGCAAATACTCCTGGGTCGATCACAGGGACTATGGTGAAACAAAGCACGGTAATTCAGGTTGTTAATAAAAAACAAGCAACAAAAAAAAGATATCAAAGATGATGTTATAATTAGAGAAAGAGAATGCAGATTCTAGAGATCAAAGCATCTAGTTGTGGTTCCGACTCAAGATCTCAAAGGATAACGTGGACAAAGCTGAGGTTTGCAAAGGGAAGGTGTTTCTAAGGTGGGAATAGATCACCGGGTAAGTTTCACTACTCACTATCCCAAACCAAAGATCCTCTCACCGGGTAAGTATCAAGGAACTAAGGAAAGGAACTATAATCTCAAACCAACACACCACCCAAGGGGATAGAACTAACCTTTACCGGGTAAGTCTCAAGATAACTCTCAAGGATATGATGAAGGCAAACTCAAACCCTAATAAAGGATAAACCTTTATTACCTAACACTCATGATATTGGGTATCCAAGCAAAGGAATCACCGGATAAGTCTCATCCTAGGCTTGCATATGGGCCAGGAAAGGTATAACAAGGATAGGATTTGGTAAACTGAAACCTCAACTCAGATAAGGATCAAGAAAAGAATCGCCTCACTCAGTTCATGTCCCATCTTGGTCGAGATGTTCTACAAACTGACCAGGGTGAGGTTCGGTTAAGGTTTGGCTCGAGCTTTCAAGGTCCAATGGAGTAAATGCTCATTCTTTCATCGTCTTTCCCACAACTTTCAGTCAATCACCCTAGAATCGCACAAAGAACTTAGCCAATAATCATCATGATAACAATGGAGAAAGATCTTCTTCACCACATAAGGACCCGTCCATCTTGACTTTAGCTTTCCGGGGAAGAGCCGCAGCCTTGAGTTAAAGAGAAGGACCAAGTCTCCTTCACTCAACTCCTTCGAGATGCGGCGCTTGTCATGCCAATGTTTATTCCTTTCCTTGTAGATCCGGGCGTTTTCATAGGCATCCAACCGGATCTCCTCAAGAGCGTTCATATCTAGCAACCTCTTCTCACCCGCTTCCTTGAAGTCAAAATTCAGCCACCTTATGGCCCAATACGCCCTATGCTCCATCTCCACCAGAAGGTGGCAAAACTTGCCATAAACTAGCTTTTAGGGAGTGGTGCCAATCGGTGTCTTGAATGTTGTTCTATAAGCCCACAAGGCATCATCAAGCTTCATAGCCCAATCCTTCCTCGTCCTAGAAACCGTCTTCTCAAGGATCCCTTTTATCTCCCGGTTGGAGATTTCCACTTGGCCACTAGTTTGGGGATGGTAGGGTGTTGCCACCTTATGAGTCACCCCATACTTAGCCAAAAGTGTCCCGAAGTTCCTATTGGTGAAGTGCTTCCCTCCATCACTTATGATCACCCTCGGTGTTCCAAACCTAGGGAAGATCACTCGGTTGAAGAACCGCACTACAACCTTGGCATCATTTGTGGGAGAGGTGATTGCTTCCACCCATCTCGACACATAGTCCACCGCTAATAGGATGTAGAGGTTGCCACATGAAGAGGGGAATGACCCCATGAAGTCCACACCTCAAACATCAAATATCTCAACTTCTTGTATGTTGTTCAAGGGCATCTTATTCCTCTTGAGATGTTTCCCGTCCTTTGGCAAGCATCACAAGCTACCACAAAATTCTACAAGTCCTTGAACAAACTTGGCCAATAAAAATCCGATTGCAACACCTTTGCACACGTCTTGTGTGAGCTAGCATGACCTCCACATGGAAAGGAATGACAATGGCAGATCACACTCTCCACCTCATCCTCCGGTATGCATCTCCTAAAAACTCCATCCGGCCCTCTCTTGAACAAAAGAGGCTCACTCCAATAGTAATGCCTCACATCCTTGAAGAACTTTTTCCTTTGGGCATACGATAGACCGGGTGGCACCTCTTCACACACGAGATAGTTCACTATATCCACATACCATGGCTCACCTCCTCTAGACACTTGAAGGAAGCATTCCTCCATCATTTGCAATTGCTCATCCCGGAATGAGTCATCAATCGGGATGTCATCTCTTTCAATCTCCAAGGGTGGTAGCCTACTAAGATGGTCCGCCACAAAATTTTCGGACCCCTTCTTATCCCGAATTTCCAAATCAAACTCTTGGAGAAGAAGGATCCACCGAATCAAACGAGGTTTGGCATCCTTCTTTGTAAGGAGGTAACGGATCGCAGCATGATCCGTATACACAAGGACCTTTGCTCCAACAAGATACGAGAGGAACTTCTCAAATGCATATACCACCGCTAGCAACTCCTTCTCGGTGGTAGCATAATTGAGTTGTGCATCATCTAGCGTCTTAATTGCTAGCATAATAGATGGCATGTGTAAGCCCATCTTTCCTTTGTCCCAAAACAGCCCCAACGGCCACATCACTTGCGTCACACATGATCTCAAACGGTAAGCTCCAATCCAGAGGTTGCATGATAGGGGCGGTGATCAAAGCATCCTTTAACCTGTAAAAAGCTTCAAGGCAATCCTTGGAGAAAACAAAATCAACATCTTTCATTAGTAGGTTAGTGAGAGGCTTAGAAATTTTAGAGAAATCTTTTATGAATCTCCGGTAAAAACCGGCATACCCTAAGAAACTCCTACCCCCTTCACCGAGGTAGGTGGTGGCAACTTCTCTATTGTTTCTATCTTGGCCCTATCAACCTTAATGCCTCGGTTGGACACCAAGTGTCCCAACACAATGTCTTCACTTACCATGAAGTGGCATTTCTCCCAATTCAAGACAAGATTAGTCTCCTCACATCTTTTCAACACCAAAGACAAGTTAGCTAAGAAATCATCAAATGAAGATCCTTAAACAGAGAAATCATCCATAAACACTTCCATGATGTTTTCAATATATTCAGAAAAGATGGTCATCACACACCTTTGAAAGGTGGCGGGTGCATTACACAACCCAAATGGCATTCTCCTATAAGCAAATGTACCCCAAGGACATGTGAATGTAGTTTTCTCTTGGTCATCCGGGTGGATAGGGATTTGGAAGAATCCATTATAGCCATCTAAGTAGCAGAAGTGTGAATGTTGAGCTAATCTCTCTAGCATTTGGTCAATGAAAGGAAGAGTATAGTCTATACACATCCTCCATCCCATAACCGTTCTAGTTGGGATTAGTTCATTATTCTCATTAGTCACTACGGTCATCCCACCCTTCTTAGGAACCACATGCACGGGACTAACCCATTTACTATCCTAAATCGGGAAAATGATTCCCGCATCTAGCAATTTAAGGATCTCTTTCTTGACTACTTCTTTCATGATAGGGTTTAGTCTTCTTTGAGGTTCAATTGAAGATTTATGATTATCTTCCATTAAAATTTTATGCATGCACAAGGAAGGTTTAATGCCAACTAAGTCATCAATGGTATAGCCTATAGCTCTCCTATGCAATCTCAACTCATGCAACAATCTATTCAACTCATCATCATTCAAGCATGCATTAACAATCACCGGATAAGTAGAATTTTCACCAAGAAAGGCATATTTCAAATGAGAGGGGAGGGGTTTAAGTTCAAGTTTAGGAGGACCTTTATCGGTTGGAGAAGATCCATATAATGTTGGTTGAGATGAATCCAAAGCTATGGAAGACTCACCAAGGTTCCTTGAAGCTTGATCAACCACTAAGGCACTTTCTGGAGAAACCACGGGCAAAATTACGGCGTCTGGCAAAACCATGGGCGTGGAATCTGAGAAGCTGACACTTTTGAGCATTCTAGAGAGTTCCACGGGACAAATCACGGCCGTGGTTCTCCCTCCCTGGCCGTGATTCCTACAGCATTTCAGCACATTTTCGTGTACTTCAAATTCAGCTCTTGTCTCCTTTTCCAATGCATCCAAAGCCTTGATTTCTTCATTGCAAGCCTCCTCAACTCCTTCCTCCATCAAACTCAAGCTAAGAACCTTCTCCAAGGGGTCCTTGATCAAGATCGAGCTCACAACTTCTCTAAACTCCTCTTGCTCGATAATGTTGAAGACATCCTCACCAAGGGCTGGCCCCTTCATCATTGTGGATAGCTTGAACTTAATATTTTCCTCTCCTATGTTGAAGGAGAGGATTCCATTCTTGCAATCTATCAAGCATCCGGATGTGGCTAAGAATGGCCTTCCCAAAATGATAGGAACCGGGTAGTCCGCCGGGATGTCCAAGACAACGAAATCTATTGGCACATAAAACTTCCCGAGTTTCACCGGTATATCCTCCAAGATCCCTACGGGGTGAGTGATGGAACGGTCCGCCATATAAAGGGTCATCTTGACCGGTTTTGGCTCTCCTAGCCCAACCTTGTTGCAAAGTGCAAGCGTGATAATGCTTACACTTGCTCCAAGATTACATAGGGCTTCATATTGCACTTCTAAAACCCCAATTGACACACAAAAAGATCCCGGATCTCTTAGCTTAGGAGGCATCTCCTCCTTCATGGTTTGGATCAACTCGGAAGATCTTTTTGTCATTCTCACTTCCCCATACTCCTCCAACTTCCTTTTGTTGTAAAGTATTTCCTTCAAGAATTTTCCATAGGCCGGCATACCTAAAACAACATCCATGAACGGAATGTTAATATGCAATTTAGACATAAGTTCAAGGAATTTACCGAAATGTTTGTCCAATCGAGCTCTTGCTCGTGATTGCGGGAACGGTAGTGGGGGCTTGTATGGAGGTGGTGTCACATATGTTGGCTCATCATCCTTGCTCTTACCTCCTTCTTCTTGCAATGTTTCTTCTTCTATTACCACTTGCTTTCCCTTATCATTTCCCTTAGGTAAAGGGTCCTTCATGCTCAGCCCACTCCTTATTGTAATGGCCAACACTTGGCCTCTTGGGTTATCCTCGATTCTTCCGGGAAGCTTTCCCGGATCTCTATGAGCTTCACCCGCCTTTTGGAACACTTGTGCTTCTAGCACATTTTAAGCTTTCGAAATGGAAGTCACCGTGCTATCAAGTCCACTCAACCTTCCTAGCAATTGCTCAAACATCATCTCGGTTCTATCCTTAGGAGGTTGAGTAAATCCGGGTGGAGGCTCTTGTGAAGCCTTAGACGGTGGTGCTGCGTGTTCTCTCCAATCGGTGTGTGCAAGCTTTAAATTTATAACCGATGAAATATGCTTAAAACAAAGATGCGAACCCGCAGTGTACGGGTCAATTGTAATAAAAGCAAGAAATTCCAGGAGTCGATCACATGGACTTAGGTGAAACCTAAGCAAGTATAGGTTGTCAATGCAATTAATACTAACCACAAAAGTGATTAAAACAATCAAAGATGATAAAAAGTCAATTAAGGGAACTATGCAATTCTAGGGATTAAAGCATCTAGGTGTGGTTCCAACTCAAGATCTAAAGATAAGCGGACAAAGCTGAGATTTTGCAAAGGGAAGGTGTTACTAAAGTGGAATAGATTACCGGGTAAGTCTCACTACTCACAATCCCAAACCAAAACTCCTATTACCGGGTAAGTCTCAAGGAATAAGGGAAAGGAACTATAACCTCTAACCAACACACCACCTAAGGGTATAGAATCAACCTTTACCGGGACTTGGGTAAGTCTCAGGCTAACTCACAAAGATGGAATGAAGGCACACTCAAACCCCAATAAAGGATAAACCTTTATTACCTACACTTATGATCTTGGGTAAACAAGCAAAGGAATCACCGGGTAAGTCTCATCCTAGGCTTGCATTGAACTAGGAAAGGTGTAATAAGAATAGGATTTGGCAAACTCTAATACTTTAACTCTCAGTTTCGGATCAGAATAGGTCACCTCGGTCAGACAGAATCCACCCCGGACGAGGTGTTTATCGACTGAGCGAGATGTTCTAGGGTTAAGGATAAAGACTCGAGCTTTCAGAGTCCTACTGGGATTAAGATCATTCTATCATTGTCTTTCCCACAACCTTCAACCAATCACCCTAGAATCGCACAAGGAAATTAGTCACTCATCATCATGAAAGCAATAATCAAATATATGAGGAAATAATGAATATTTGACACAAAAACCTTAAGAACAAGGCTTTAATTACTGAATCAAATATCAAGCAAATCAGCGTTCCTTCAATCACGAATCAAACAAGACAATAAACCAAGAAGTAGCCTAAGGAAAGCTCACAAACTCCTTCAAAGTCATCTTCTCACAAGGAAATCTTCCTTCTTCCTTCAATCTTGAAGGGAAATCTTCTGCAACTGCAGGATCTTCAACTATTGCGTGTTGTGTGGGTTGTTTCAGCCTCTAAGCGCTTAAGTGTCCCCTCAATTTGTTGAAAATCCAATCCTTTTTATAGGAAAATTGCCTCCCACAGATAAGAGATCTTAGAAAGATATTTTCCCATAAAATATATCTAATTAAATCAGCTGAATATATCTTCTTCATTTCAGAAATCCAGCCCAAAAATATAAGATCTTCTTTCCATAATTAAAAGATCTCAGCCATAAAATATATCTCCTTGTCGCGTCAAGATATTCGCCTCGGTCGGGGTGCTTCTCAAAATCACCTCGGTCGAGGTGACACTGTAGCTGACCGAGGTGAATCTCAACTGAAAGTGAAATCTCTCAAATCTGGTCCAAAGTGAATCTTTTATCCATTTCCATGCTTCCTGGGTCCTTCCTTAAGCTCTGGAATGTAGCTCTTATGACTCCTTAGCTCCTTAGCTCCATTTTAGTCCAAAATATGCCATTTTACCTACGATTACAACGAAACTTGGTGTAGACCTCGATTCCCGCAAAGGTAGATGAAATGGTAATATAATCACATAATATACATCCAAACATGCATATTAATGAAGATAAAATGTCTAAACAAGTCGCAAAATATAGACTATAATTCATGCTATCACTGCGCTTGTAGAAGCGGGATGGTTCAAGGCACCATCCGGGTTGGAATAGGAGAACCCGGGATGGTTGTGGTTAGGCCGGTAATTTTTGAATTGCCGGTTGTTGTTGAAGTTCATAGGGCATTGATAATTGTTGAAGTTTCCCCTTCCCATGTAATTCACATCTTCCTCCTTGGAAGACAAGTTTGCTTGCACTTGCACTTGAGGGCTTGCTTGATTCTTCAAAGTTGTAGCACATAACTCCCTCAAAGACTTAAGCTCATTGTTGATTGCATCGAGTTTGAAGTTGCTCATGGTGACTTCACTCACTTCATATGCTCCCGGTTTCCTCCCATCACTCTTCCTATGGGAGTACTTCTCTATCACCAAAGCTTGTTTCTCTACAAACTCCCAAGCTTCATCCACATTCTTTTCCATGAAAGTTCCTCCGGAAAGTGATTGGAGCTTGAATTGGCTATCCTCATCAAGCCCCTTGAAGTAAGTCTCCAATAGCTCTATCTTCGGTATACCATGGTGTGGACAATCTAGGAGGAGGTCTTTGAACCTCTCCCAAGATTTGAATAGGCTCTCTCTATCCTTCATCACGAAGGCATTGATCTTCCCTCTTAACTCGGTAGTCTTGGAAGGCGGGAAGAACTTTGTCAAGAACTCGGTTGTCATCTCCTCCCAAGTACTCACATGCCCTAGTGGAATCGATTGATACCAAGCCAAGACTTTATCCTTAAGTGAGAAGGAAAAAGCCCTAAGTTTATGGTTGTTGTTCTCCAATCTAGGCGGTCTTAGAGTCTCCATCAAGATCTCGTAGTTCATCAAGTGTTGATGAGGAGACTCTCATTCCATCCCTCCAAATTGATTGTGCCGGATCATTTGTAAAACTTGAGGGCGGAGCTCGTAATCATGGGATGCGGGATCTCCTAAGTTCACACCCAGACGGTGTACCCTTTGATCCGGATCCATACGTTGCCCTAAAGTTTGTGGCTCCTCAATAGCAATGGGCATAACCCGAATATTAACCGCCGGCTGCGGTTGTGGTGGTGGAGGAGGAGGTTGTTGACGATTAAGCTCTCTTTGCACAAGAGCTTGCCTAATCTCTTCAATCTCCCTCCTAGTTGCTTCTTGCCTCTCATTGGCAAGTCTCCTCTCATTCTCCAAGGCTTCATCCCTTAGCCTAATTTGCTCTAAGGCTTCATCTCATTGGCAAGTCTCCTCTCATACTCCAAGGCTTCATCCCTTAGCCTAATTTGCTCTAAGGCTTCATCTAACTCAGCTTGGAGATCTCTTCCGGCCATCTCCTTTCTCTTTCTAATGCTCTTGGATCTAGTTCTAAGGGTTTTCTCCGGTTCGGGATCGAATGGAGCTAAATCCTTGCCACGAGATCTTCGCATACACCTAAAGAGTGAGATGTCCTGAAAAATCAAAGACACAAACTAAACGAGATCAAAAGCAACAAGAAAGACCTACACTATAAACAATCACAAACAATGACTCAATCTAGACCTAGTCCCCGGCAACGGCGCTAAAAACTTGTTACGCTAAGATTGTATAGCCCAAAAGTCTTAAATTTATAATCTAGATATATTTTTCCTAACTCCTAGCGAACCCATAGTGTATGGGACGTTTTGTAGTAAGGATAGTATTCCGAGGTCGAACACAAAGACTAAGGTGAGAATCGAATAGTGTAAATCTAGTGAAGAAAAGATGAAGGAAACAAAGAAATGAAAATCATGATATTTTTGGATTTGGTTTTGTGAGGTGATCAAACAAAGATCACAATGATATAAGATGGCAAGACAACTAAGAAATCAAGCTAGAACACAAATAAACAAGGCAAACACGAAATATGTGATCAAAGAGAGAGAAGTGGATTCTAGGGGTTTAGAATTCCGATTATGGCATTGGACTCAAGCTTCTAGTCAACCTCGGATAGACTATAGCATGTTGGGAAAGAGTGTTTCTCGAATGGGATCAATCACCGGGTAGGTCTCATGGTCCACTAGTCCCGCACCTAAGGTCTTGTCACCTGGTAAGTCTCGAGGAGCCTAAGGATGGGAAATCTACACAAACCGGATTGCTATCTAGGAATCTAACCTCTCCTTACCGGTTAAGTCTCGGGAAGGCAAGTCTTAAGTAACTATCCTAGCACACTCAGTCCAATAGCGGCTTGTGAGGCTCACTACTACCTAGAATTCATCATCTTTGGTACCTAAGAGCAAGAATCACCAGGTAGGTCTCTTCTCACACTTAGTTGCTAACACTAGGTCACCCTAGGATAGATTTAGCTCAACAAATGCTAGGGTTTCAACAATCTAACATCCTAGCATTTAGATTCATCAATACAAGCAAGTCAGTCAAAATCACGGGCAGTTCATCACTTTCCTCGGCCGTGGTCTGGCTAGAACGAATCGTGATTTTCAACAACATCTAGGTTCAAGCAAACAAATCATCCAAAGGTACGTCTAAGTCTATTCTATCATAGTCCAAGCCATAACCATCTTTCCCTTACCCTAGAATCGCATCTATTTAGGCAACAACATACATCATAACATTCAAACTTAACAAGCAAACATCCATGGCTTCCATACCAAGAAAACAAAATGAAAGAGAAACGAAACAAGTAGAACAAGAAATCCAAGCTGAAAATGAGTTCAAGTAAGACTTACAACCCTTCAAAAGAAGGTTCAAATGTTCCTTACAATTCCTTGCAATGTCTTCTATCAAGCTCACTCAAAATCACTCTAAAAGACTATGAAAACTCTAGACTATCTTGTTCTTCTCTTCTTCCCCAAGATGAGAGTATTTCTTCTCCTCCAAGAGTAGCTTCAATCCAAAAATGTGTGTTGTGTGAGAGTGTGGGAGAGAATGGAATGATGGGGTCTCCCCTCAACAGCCTGCAGGACCACCTTTTATTCTCCACCATTTGCAAGAGTCGGTTATGGAGATCGTGGGACAACTGTCACGGCTGTGCAGAGGAAACCACGGCCTATTTCCACGCCCGTGGAAGTCCCAGTGATCGTGGTTTTGGTGCCTCATCCTTCCTTGGATCATTAAGTCACGAGTTGGTGCAAGGCATGCACCAACAAGGTCCCATGTGTTCTCCTTTGCTCCTAACTTGCTTCCCAATGAGTCCAGAAGCGTGTCATCACGAGGAACGATCCTCGAATGTATCGATTAAGCTCCAAAAGCTCCCAAAATACCTACAAAACATGCAAAAGTCTGTGTAGACGTCTATCTCGACAACATACATGAATTAAGTGAAAATCGTCACGAACTAATGCAAACCATGCATGAATGAGCGGAAAAACTATCTAAATGAATGCCTAAACTAACGTCATAAATCGTGTTATCAATAAATATCATTCCTTCACCCTAGAATCACAACTACTTAACGAACAATATATATTTCTAGATCAAACTTCATAAATAAAGCATGCTTGCAAGTCGTGGCTAGAAAATGACGATAAGATCAAAGAACAAGAAGTTACTTAACTAGATAGATGCTTCGACAATCTTACAAAGGTCCCAATGGCAGCTCCAAGATCCAAACTTACAAGCTTCCAAGGAAAAACACTCAAAACTCACTCAAACTCACTCTAGATCAACAAACTACACTAATCTCATCCAAGAACACCCACAAGGGTGCTTGGAGGAGAGCTACAATCCACAAGAGAGTCTTGGAGAAGGTAATGTGCAGCCCTTAAGGCCAGCCTGCAAAAGCAGCTCAAGTACTCCACCAAAGAAAAGCAAAGGTCGAGTAAAAGAATCGTGTGACAAGTGTCAAAACTGTCCAGACAGAAACCACGGGCCAAAACCATGGGCGTGGCAATGCTAGATAGGCCGTGGTTTTGCCCAAGAAGCCCTCCTTGGATCACCAAGTCACGAATTGGTGCGAGGCATGCACCAATAAGTTCTTTTTTGTTCTTTTTTGCTCCTAGCTTGCTCCTTAAAGAGTCCGGATGTGTGCCACCACAAGGAATGATCCTCGAATGTATCGATTACGTTCAAAAGCTCCCCAAAATACCTACAAAACCGATAAAAGCTCGTGTAGACGTCTATTTCGACAATATGGGTGAATTGAGCGTAAACGTCATGAACTAATGCGGAAACATGCATGAATGGAAAGGAAAACTATCTAAAAGAGTGCCTAAACTAGTGTCATAAATCATGTCATCAATAAGTCATCAAAATGATCAATGAAAAACATTTTAAAACCTTTTGGTGGTACGCTCAATTCATAGATCACCCTAAGAGAATGTTTCATAGAAAATAAAATCAAGACATGATCAAAACATTTTATAGATATAAGAAAGCTATTCATCTTTGCATAAATCATAGAATGCATAATAAATCATATTTATCGAAATCAATCATATAATCCAATTTAAACCACCAAGTTAATCAACATACTCAAGGTCTCAAGGGCTTCCAAAAGAGGTAAGAAATGTGCTAGGGTGGGATGTATATAGGATAATGTGGTGCTAGAATCCAGGAATAGGTCTTTACTTCACTTTCTTTGAATCACAACATCTTCCACCAATAAGTTTTGCTTATTTTCATTTTTTATTTTACTTTTGGAAACATGGACAGAGGTGCACAATAACTGAAGCCTAGGAGATCAACAATCATCAATTTCTCGAGATGCCTCAAACCCTTGATGCACATACCATGACCCGTTAGGGCTATCGATCAATCCGATTTTGGCAAGACACAAACACCCGGATATGTGAATGGTGCCGAGTTGCTCATCATCAAGATCAACGTCCCCAAACCTAATTTGTTTCTAAGACTTTCAGCCAAGATCTCAACTTCACTTCACACGTTTTTCATCAATTGTCCTCATGCCAACCATGCTCGCGCTGAAAACTTCCCAGGAGGTCACCCATCCTGAAATTGCTCCCGCACGAGCACGCTTAACTCCAGAGTTATTTGTCCTCACTCTACCACTGGAAAAGAAGAATTCTTGTTGACATGGGTAGCAACCCTTCCTTATAAGCCAATCACAAATCCCCAACCCTTCCTTATAAGCCAATCACAAATCCCCATTCAAATGATGCGGGATGACAATTTTTATGGGTTGTTACAATCTCCCTATGCTCTCGCAGAAAACTTCCCAAGAGGTCACCCATCCTGAAATTGCTTTCGCACGGCACGCTTAACTCTAGAGTTATTTGTCGTCACTTTACCACTGGAAAAGAAGAATTGTTGTTGACATGGGTAGCAGCCCTTCCTTATAAGCCAATCACAAATCCCCATTCATATGATGTGGGATAACAATTTTTACGGGTTATTACATATGAGGGGCTAAAGCTTGATCAAGAAGAAGAAGAAAATGAAGTGCCTTAATCATCCCATGAAGAATGTGAGAGAACTCATAACGTGGTGTCAACCTTCAAATCCAACATAATTTTGATAAAAACAAGGTATTAAACATGCTAGTATTTCAAACAAAGCATTTAGCAACTTAAACATATCATGAAACCTTTCGAGCATATAAAGATTTCAAAGCTAATCTGCAAACAATTATCTTCATCGAGGTCATATCCACAATAGAAGCATAAAACGTTTCAAAAATCTTTTTAGTTAAAAATCCACCTCGATCGAGGTGAATTGCTAGCTAACGGTTTTAAATTGGTTGTTATAGATGCCCTGCAGGTTAGGGACGCCGCCGAGTGAGGTGGAGGAGTGAACAAACCGGGGTCCCCCGTCCATTATAGGACGGGGTTGATTTATGTCTTTATGATTGTTGGGTTATGTTATACATTGCATTAATCAGTGGTTTCCCTCTATGAATATTTTTCTTATAGCCTATGAGCCGAGAGTCGGTTAATATATAAGAAAAGAGATTATGTTAATCCTAATTCTATTAGGAGAATTATACGTTATTTTTAAATCGACGTAAATTCTCTAGAATCTCGATATTAAGAACACAATAAATAAGAATAACTCTCTTATTTATCTTAACAAAAATAACTCAAAACTTTAAGCTCACAATCTCATATGTTATGCCACACGATTAGCATCTCCTTATATAGAGATTAAATGACTCCTAAACCCTAATCTTAATAGAAAAACTCACATATTAGATAACTCCTAATATTATATATGTATATTTAGATATCTCCTAAATATACTCAACTTATTTACTAAGTTATTTCAAGCTTATCACACTAATTCGTAACAGATTTCTGCCAAGCTTGAACAGTTCAGATCATGGCTTCATCTTCAGATTTTCTTTCTCTTCTCCTTTTCGGTAAACAGAAGATATGTGTTTCCATTGATGATTTAGATTTTACACCAAACCAATTATACGAGGTATTATCATGGAAGGCTGCAGAATCTTTCATCAAATACGCATCTTTGTTGCGCAGTATCTTGGGTAACATAATTTCAGAGCGTCTTTTTACGGAGAAACAAACAGTGCGTGCTCTAGGCCGGCAAGATGGTTTCTTTATGCAGTCCAACAACACAACAACGCCGGCCAAGTTCAAATTTTACCCTCTCCCATTGAGCGACTCCGGAGTCCCCTGCGAATCGCTTGAGTTCCTTCCACAACGTCAAAGCTGCATTCTTGCATCCCATAATGGCTTACTTCAACTTATCCAAAATTATACTTCAAGTTAGCCAAAAGGCCAAGAAATGTGTGATTTGTTTAATCTTCAAAACCTCTATTTATACAAGCTATCAAACTATCAGCCTTACTTATAATCAATGTGGGATAGGGAATTCCGTAAAAATTTTAGGGAGAATTTGACATACTAGGCCTTTTTGAGAATATGTTTTAGTAGATGTACCCCATAATTTTTTACCACTTTCATTTAATGGTAGGTAAAAATAATTAACCCCTTTATTTTAATAAAAACATAATAATAGACATTAGTTAGTGTTAAGTTGTAATTACTATTACTGAATTTATTTATTTTCTTTTTTTTCTTTTATTTTCTTTTTTATTTTTTTTATTTCCTGGAATAAATTTATGGTATAAAATTTTTCATACCAGAAATTTTTCATACCATAATTTTTCATTCCAGAATTTTACATACCAAAATTTAAATACCAAAATTTTATATACCAGAGTTACATACCATAATTTTACATACTAGAATTTCCCATACCAGAATTTTATCATACCAGAATTTTATAATACCAGAATTTTATAATACCAGAATTTTATAAAACCAGAATTTCATAATACCATAATTTTTCATAATACCAGAATTTTTCATTATACCAGAAATTCAACATACTAGAAATTCAACATACTAGAAATTCAACATACCATAAATTCATTTCCGAATTTGGTTTTTTTATTTTTTTATTTTTTTTTGCCTTTTTTTTCCTATAATGAACATACCATAATTTTTACGTACCAGAATTTCAACATACCATAATTTCTACATACCAGAATTTCTACATTTACATACCAGAATTTCTACATACCACACATTCTACATACAAGACATTCTACATACCAGAAATTCTACATAATAGAATTTCTATATATCAATTCTACGTACTAGAAACTTACATACCAAAACAAAGATCTATTCAAATTCCAAATATCAAACTAGTTCAATTTGTTTAGAAACAAGTCAAATCCGATAAATGTCCTCTGCTGCTTCATCCTGAAGACAAAGTGAAGGTGAACAAAATTAGACTAATGCTAAAGTAGCAGAAAAGCACTACCGTTCATCATCCATCTCTATAATTTTGACAACATCATCTTCAAAACCTGTGTAATGGCTTCCCGTTACCAATTTGCACCTTGTTCCAACTTTTACCAATTTGCACATTATTCAAACATCATCATCTAAAACATGTAATCAAACAAGCACTCCACTCAGAAACCAAATGTTAAATACATAAATATGATAACGGTAACTTACACCTTTTGAATTAATCATATATTTAAATTTACCAAATCAGGTTCAATATGTTGTACCACTAATCTCAAATCTATTATTATTACAGTAAGTTTGAATCTTTGTTTTTGGTCAAATTTGGTTTGTTTTTTAAATGAACAGCTATACCAAACCAAACAGAGCCCAAGCCTAAGAGAAAAAATCACTCGATTCCACCACTAATCTCAAATCTATACCAAACCAAACCAAACCAAATGAAAAATATAATAGTTTATTCAACAATTAAGCATAAAATTATAAAAACAGACAGCGTGAATGAAGGTATGGTACCGGGAGTAATATGAGGTCTACGATTTGCACCAACCGAACTAACTCGCACAATGAAGCGAGCAATCGGAGGCTGCCATTTCGACACTCGAGATAGCTCCGTAAACCAACGAACGTACAGATACCGATTTCTCTCGAGTGAAAAGTGTCTGAATCAATCGATTCCACCATTACATGACAACCATACAAAAGAGCAGTGAAGCGAGAAACATTGGCGGCGATTCATCGCCGGTAGCAGGGGAGGCACTCCGGCGGCGTTTGGGGAGAAGAGCAAAGGAGCGGCGATGGGAAGAGAAGAGCGAAGGAGAGAGATGCGAAGAGAGAAGGAGAGCGATTTGCGGCATTAGGTTTAGGTTGAACGGTAAAAATATAATTGGGTATATTTACTTAACAAAAAAACAAAAAAGCCTATTTACTATCATAGTTTCTCAAAAAGGCATATTAACCTAATTTGCCCAAAATTTTAACGTAAATAGATTGAGCTTATAATCCTTCACAAATAAATAAAGAAAAAAATAAAAATCTTCCAAATAAATAAATTACTTAAATTTGGACGGCTTAAAAATAAAAGAAATACGTAAACCAAATTATTTTTAAAATATTTAGGAGATCTTTTTAGTTAATTTTACAAAATTTTGTTTTAATTTTGGATTAATAAAAAAGATTTTATGGTTTAATAAGTTAGTTAAAAAATATTTAACTCTACAAAATTTGTGAGAATGACACGCCAACTTTAGTGTCTTCTGTTTTGGTATAGTGTATAGATTTCAAGTTTTCAAAGCATCAGCCTTACTTGATAATCGATGTGGGATAGCAAATTCGCTGAAAACAGTAAGTAAACGACCCATAAAAAAGTAAGTCAACGACCAACAAAACATATATTAATATGTTATGAATAAAAATTATAGCTCAACTTAGCTAAAAGGCCAAGAAATATATCATTTGTTTAATCTTCAATATCCGTTATTAACCTCTATTTCAGCTTTAGTAGATCAACGACCTATATAACGAATATTAATTTATGAATAAAAATTATAGTTCAACTTAGCCAAAAATCCAAACAATCTATATTAAACCCTCTATTTATACAAGTGAAAACCAATGTGGGATAGCAAAAAAATCGCTGAAAATACTTAGCGACCCACAAAACAGTAGGTCAACGACCCACAAAATAGTAGGCCAACGACCCACAAAACAGTAGGCCAACGACCCACAAAACAGATATTAATCCGTTATGAATAAAAATTATACTTAATTAGCCAAAAGACCAAAAAATGTGTGATTTGTTTAATCATTAGATAGGAAAACTAGGATAGGGAATTCCGTGAAATTTTTTAACGTAAATAGCTTGAGCTTATAATCTTTCAAAAATAAATTTAAAAAAATAGAAATCTTCCCAATAAATAATGAAACAATTTGGTTTACTAGGCTTTTTTTAGTTTTGTATTTAGTAAATGTACTCCTTGAGAAATGAGTGTGTAGACTGTAGAGTTTGAAAATAAATACAAAAGGTTGGGGTATATTTACTTAATTGAAACATTAAAAAGCATAGTTACTGCTCTAGTTTTTCAAAAAAACCTAGTTACCAAAATTGCCCATAAATAAATTACTTAAATTTCGACGGCTTAAAAATAAAAGAAATACGTAAATCAAATGATTTTTAAAATATTTAGGAGATCTTGTTAGTTAATTTTACAAAATTTGTTTTATTTTTTTATTAATAAAAAAGATTTTATGGTTTAATAAGTTAGTTAAAAAAAGATTTAACCCTACAAAATTTGTGAGAATGACACGTCAGCTTTAGTGTCTTTTGTTTTACTATAGTATATAGATATATGATATAGATATATAGATTTTAGATGAGTGGAAATTTTGTAATATAAGGTTATTTAACTTAAATATTGAAATCTTAAAGCGCCACGTCAACAAAAAAAACGCAGCTACTTTAATAAGTACATATAGATTAGATAGGAAAACTCACATATTACAAAAATCCTAATAATAGATATCTATATTTAGATATCTCTTAAATATACTCAACTTATTTCCTAAGTTATTTCAAGCTTAACACACAAATTCGTAACAGATTTCAGCCAATCTTGAACAGTTCAGCATCATGGCTTCATCTTCAGATTTTCTTTCTCTTCTCCTTTTCGGTAAACAAAAGAAGATCTGTGTTTCTATTGATGCTTCAAATTTAACATCAAACCAATTATACGAGGTACTATCATGGATGTCAGCAGAATCTGCTATCAAATACGCATCTTTGCTGCGCAGTATGTTGGGTAACATAATTTCAGAGCGTCTTTTTATGGAGAAGCAAACAGTGCGTGCTCTAGGCCGACAAGATGGTTTCTTTATGCAGTCCAACAACAAAACAACGCCGGCCAAGTTCAAATTTTACCCTCTCCCATTGAGTGACTCCGGAGTCCCCTGCGAATCGTTTGAGTTCCTTCCACAGCGCCAAAGCTACATTCTTGCATCCCACAATGGCTTACTTCTCCTGGGTCAGTACGGTCGTAATGCTGAACTCTTGGTTTGCAATCCAGTTACCGCTACTTGGGCTCAACTTCCGACTTTCTCTCACTCGGGATTCGAAATCAATCGTTATTTAGACCGGTTTATTCCTTTAATCCAATGTGGTTATCCTGAAAGTAGTAATTTTCCTAATGATTACATGCTTGTGGTCTTCGTCGACAACAAGATAGAAGATATGAGCCAATATCAAGTATGGGATCTAATGAAGAATTATCTTGCTGTATACTCGAACGGAAAATGGGAGGAGGAGATGTGTGATGTCACCATAAAGGGACGAGATATACATTACGATATGCCCGTAGCGATTGTCTCAGAAGGGCTCATCGTACACTATTATGTTACCAACAGAATTGATCATATTGACTACAAACTGCCTTTTATAGTTGCATTCGACCTCAAAAAGAAGTCGTCGAAGGAGATCGAGTTACCAAAAGGGGCCTTGGATGTGAATCTTGATTTATGTTGGAAACATAAGGGATTTAAGTTGCTCAAATGGGACGACTTGAGTATTTGCTTTGTAAGGTGGGTTAACGAGGAGTTGACGGTGTGGGTATTGGAGAAGTCATCGTGGAGGAAGGTAATGCAGAAGACGGAACGACAAATATTGAGGTCTGTTCGAGGTAAGGAGATATTTGACTACGGCGTTGTGTGTGGAGGGAAAGCTTTGGTTGTTGCAACTAAAGCAAGAGTGTATGTGTATACGATGGAGGGGGAGTTGAAACTGGTCGGTAGACATAATTTTGGTAAATTTACTAGTGTCGACTTTATTCCCTATACTAGTACTCTTCGACCCCTTTGTATATAGGGCATACGGTTCACTAGTTTCATTTGAATATAGGGTATACAAATTTGATATGCTTATGTTAACTGCTTCCGATTCTTCAAGTACGTCTGCGCTGTGCAGTCACTGAGTTGGATCTAATCATATTGAATTGTTAGTATTAATATATTGTCTGTGTTGCTGAATAAAATGATGTGAAGTGGATTGTGACTTCAGTTTCGGATTTGAGAAATTGGTATGTTGATCACTTGATTGTCATATGTTAATTCCTCGAAATATCCATGACGATTTTACCCCTTAATTTTCTCACAACTACAAAGAGTCTAAAAGTGTCTAACCCTCATGATATAGTCTAACATCGTGATATAAAAGATAATTGGACCACTACGAGTTTTAAAAGTCTTCCAGAATTTCAAACTTACTACAAAACCTCTTTTTCCTATTTTAAGGCAAAACTAGTCAACTACCTTACTTTGGCCTTTTATATCTACTCTTTAACATCTCATAATAAGTAATGGAAAATATACAGGGTATAGTATGTCGTACAAACTCTAGGTGATGAAACAAATCAAGCAAATTCCTCTCCAAAAGTTCTTAGCAAATCCTCAAAGTTGCTCCCACTATGAACATTTCTATACTTGGTCATCTTTTACCAGCATTTCCCAAACAAATTTTAAACAACTTCTACTACTCATAGCATCTAATTCAACCGTTGCACCTTGATGATTCCAACTCTACGCTAAACTATCATATACCTTATGTATGATATCCAAAACTAAACCATAAAAGTCGAGTCTAACCTATCTAAAACAGGTCCCAAAGTTGACAACAACATTAGCCCGCAAAACTCCAAAAACTGAACCCAACTTGATTTATTCATATCTTACAATCTAACCGTTGGATCTAATCCAAAATTTGATACATTCAACATGGATACAATAACTACAATGTTACGCTAGAATTGGAATGCGAGACAAATCAAAGGCAAGAATGTCAAAAACTCGTTCGCCCAAAACGTGCACACAAAAGTCTTATAATTTATAACTCGATATAATCTACTAAACTCCTAGCGAACCCACAATGTATGGGTCGTTTCGTAGAAAGGAAAGCATTCGAGGTCGAACACAAAGACTGAGGTAAAATTGAATCATGCAATGATCATGGATAGTATAAGTCTAGACTAAGAAAAGAGATGGGAATAAAGAAATGAAAATCATAATGTTTTTGGGTTGAATTTTATGGTGATCCAACAAAGATCGCAATCATGCAAGGTTATCGATCAACAAGTAACACAAACATGGGATATAGAATCAATGCAAAGAAAGCAGATTCTAGAGATTCAGATTTCCGGTTATGGCATGGACTCAAGCTATTAATCATCTAAGGACAAGCTGCGGTATGTTGGGAAAGGGTGTTTCAATAGTGGGAACAATCACCGGGTAAGTCTCATGTTCACTAGTCCCGCACCAAGGTCCTATTACCGTGTAAGTTTCAAGGAACCTAAGTTGGGAATTCTACACAAACCGGATCTCTACCTTAGGGTCAAACCTTTCCTTATCGGGTAAGTCTCGGAAAAGCAAGTCCCAGGCAACGACCCTAGTACACTCAATCCAATAACGACTTTTTTGGCTCACTATTACCTAGAGTTCATCATCTTATATACCTAAGAGCAGGAATCACCGGGTAAGTCTCTTCCCTCATTTAGTTTACTAACAAAGGGTCACCCTAAGCTAGATTAGGCTCAACAAACACTAGGATTTCAACTCTCAAACTTCCTAACATGCAGATTTATCTTCATAAGAACAACAAAACAAGGATCTCGCGTGGATCATGAACATCTCGGCCGAAATGGCATGAAGAACAGGCCGAGATCTTAAACTTAGCTAGGGTTCGAGCATGCAAGCTATCCTAAGGTACATTCAAGTCTGGTCTACCATTATACAAGCCATAACCTTCCATCCATCACCCTAGAATCACATGCTACTTAGCCAACAACAATCATTTCAAGATCATTCATCATCATATGAACATACATGCATACCATAGCTAGATAATGAGAAGTAGAAACAATAAAAGCAAGAACTTAGCTAGATAAACAATCCAAACAATCTTACAAGTCATGCAAAGTAGCTACAAAACATATTCAACAAGCTCTCTTGCAAGTTTCCTCACTACGAGTATCTCAAGCTCACTCTATATCTATGGAATGGTGTCTTCTTCTTCCTCTCTTCAATGGGAGTGTTCTTTCATCCTTCTCCCACACAAATGGATGATCCAAATCAGAATGGGGATCCCCTGCAAAAGTGTTGAGGCTGTCATACAACCCCTCACTCAACCAAGGAAAAGCAAGGGTCAGAAAATAGGAGATGTGTGCCAAGTGTCGTGGATCTCTGCACATGAATATCGGTTGCTCTAAGGGTCATCTTGGCCGAGATGCATGTGTGTTGGACCGAGATTTGGTCCAGCCAAGCTTGGATCAGGGCTGAACATCAGTCGGTGCATGGCTCACACCAACTAAGGTCTTTGCGTTCTTCTTTCATCCAAGATTTCTTTTGGAACCTTGAATTCGAGCCACCACGAGGCTTGATCCTCATATGTGATCATAAAAGTCTAAAAGCTCTCCAAAATACCTACAAACTGACAAAAGCTCATGTATATGTCTATTCTAGCAATATGACTCGGTTAAGCAATAACATCACGAACTAAGGCAAAACTATGCATGAATAAGGAGAAAAACTACCTAAATAAATGCCTAAAGTACTAGTGTCATAAATCATGTCACCATACAATATATCTAAAAATCAACCACAAAGGATGAGTCAAACTAACAAAATGGAACCTAAACTCCATTGTCCCCCATTCTCTCAAACTTCAGGATTTTACACATCAACTTCACACGCCTATAACTTTTAATTCGACCATTGGATCTCATCAGTTATTTCTCCATAATAAACTAATATACCTTCTAAAACATATCCAAAATTGAACCATTAAATATCAGTGTAATCTCACAAAATGGAACTCACAACCTATGTTCCACAAGTTGACAGCAAAAACAGATTTATAAGTCAAACTTGTAAAACTCATATCTAAATATCTATACGTTGGATTGACATGAAATTAATGCATAATGGACTATACATGTCCCGGAACAACATACTAAAACATTAGCCACATCAGATGTCGAATTCATACCTAAACGAAGTCTAGCAAAGATGTTTTTTGTTGCCCTTGCAAGGCGAAGAGGTTGCTATGGTTCTGGAGGAGAAGAGGAACTCAACCTATTGTGTTGCTGAGAAATGGGAGGAGCAGCCATAAAGAGGTAAGGTAGAGAAAGGATGTGCGCCAAGGTACATTTTGGAACAAGTGAAGGACAATGTAGGGCGTGCTTCATTCTGAAGGTAAGCAAGGATTAATTAAGGTAAGATAAAGGGATAGGAATGAATCTTATTGTACTATCGTTTGTTTAAAAATGAAATTCTCTTCCACATAGCTTAACAATGAAGGAGGAAATGCTAAATTATTAATTAAACCGGGTTGGATCCGGTTTGTTCGGTTAAACCAAATCGACTTAGACTATTTTCTTAACCCATATTAAACCGAAAAATTTGAAGACGTCGGAATTAATGTTTCGAGTTTACGAATATTACAATATCCAATCATAATACTCAATATGTTAATATCCAATCATAATATCAATATGTTACTACCCAACGTATCTTAATACTCAAGTGTGGTACCCAATATGTCAATATCCAACCGTAATACTCAATATGTTAATACTCAAGCCTGATACTCAATAATATGTTAATACCCAAGCCCGATACTCAATATGTTAATACTCAACGTAATAACATAATATTAATATGTTAATATTCAACCTTCACGTACCCAGCTTCATGTACTCAACTTCATGTACTCAACTTCACTAACTTATCCAATCTTAGTTATCCAATTTTACATACCCAATATATTCTTTTGGAAAAATTATGAAATTTCAAAAATTTGGGTCACTCCCTGCAATTATAACTTTGGATAATTTTTTTTGTAATTATGTTTTTTGGGGGCAAAATCTACAAATTTGGAAAGTTGGGCTATTAACGCAATTACAAAATATAGGAGATTTTTTATAATTTAACCAAACATCCCATCTTCATAATCAATCTAGGGTTTATGGTGGATGTTGGTAGCGATAGCTTTGGAAAATTCGGTGGTGGTGGCGTGAGCGGCACGAGCGACGTAATCCGACGGTGGTGGTAGGGAGGAATCTGGTGAGTCCCAAATTGAAGCTAAATGATGAATTGAATGGGAGACTATAAAATTTGAGGTGAATGGAAGAAAAGAGCTCTTTTGATGATGGTACCATTATTGGTCGGTCTGATGAGGTGGCTAGAGCACTTGTTATCATTCGAGAGTTTGGTCCGGGTTTAAGCCTCAGGTTGAATGTTTGCAAAACTGGGCTCTTTTGGTCTTCATGCGATGGATCGAAACTTAGAGATGGACTATTTCCACATGACATTGCAAGACCGGCGTTGGGTGTTAAGTTGCTAGGTAGGGCAGTGAGTAGAGATGGGGAGTTTGTTAGAGTGCTTGTCATGAAGAGAGTTGTTAAGGCAGTTGAGTTAATGCATCTTCTTCCACAGTTGATGGACCCACAAAGTGAGCTTCTCCCGATTCGCTCTTGTATGGGTGTTGCTAAGATGTATTTTGACTTGAGGACATGTCATCCGGAGCATTGGGAGAGTGCAGTAACTTTTTGTTGTTGGGCTTTGTAGATCAGTCGAGGATATTGTGGTTTGTGGGCCCTTTTTTGGAGATCTTCAGTTCTGGGTTGTTTTATGCCTATTCGTTTCGGGGGGGCTTGGATTATGCTCTGCTATGGAGATGTCTTCCTTTGCTTTTGTTGCCTCTAAGGATCAGTCTTGGGGCTTCAAGACCACATTTTGCGGGACAGATAAAAAATCATATTTTGTATATACGATAAAATTTAGAGTTCATACTTAGTGTATACACAATAAAAATAGACTTGTACAAAAGCAGGCTCGGGTCGGGTCGGGTCATATCTAAAAACTCTACTTGTAAGGTGCGGGTCGGGCTGGTCCGACCTGGCTTGTCCAGGCCACAAACACTACCCATGTCCACACATGTAAAAAGCGGGCGGGCTGCCGGCCCGGCCCGGATGACCCGTATGTACTTGATTGTGGCGTTATTTCTCCGAAATTTATCGTTCGAAACAGTAATATAATGTATTTAACACACACTTTCAATCCAATTATACTTGCATAGTGCACTATCAACAAGTTCAACAACAACAAAAAAAATGAATCAATCCAAATACCTAAAAATTAACAAGTATCATTACACTCAAGTTAGCCGTCCAATCTTATATTACAAACAAGTATAACTTGTCAAAATACTTCAAGCAAACTAAATGAAAAATCAGAGTATGTGACACTCAAAATAATATAAATTATATACACATATATAAAAAAAAACTTATATATATAAAACTATATGCGGGCCGGGTTGGTTTGACCCACGGGCCAAAATATTTATCTGTACCCGTCCCACCAAAAATAGGTCGGGCCGGGCTAGGTCTGAACGGGCCAAACTAGATGTCCGTACCCATGTTTTTTCCCGGACAGGCGGGCTGGCCGGGCCGGATTTGTAAAGTTCTAAATAAAAAGTACACTATTAACAAATTATATCATTTTTATGTTATTTAAAATAAAGAAAAATAAAAATAATGCAAATTATCACTTGTAAACCAAATTAATCTAAACATTAAAAATCATTAAGCCCCCTATTATATGAATAAACGTCGGGACGAGACGGACTGTAACTAGTATATAAACGAAAAAGCTAAATACACGAGGTTTGTTTTACTAAAGTAAAATACAAACGCATTCCGATGGCGCTCAACCAATAAAAAAAAAGAAAAAAGATTTGAGTGCCAACGCTTTCCGAAAGCGCTCAAATTTGTTTAAAAAAAAAAGCAAAAGTAAGAGAAAGTAGGGTTTGGGCGGTAGCGCCATGCACCGGCGCCCAAAAACCTACTTTTTTTTCGATTTTTGCCTAATTTTTTTAAAATTTTAAGATTTGAGCACCGTCAGAAAGCGAATATTCGGTACAAAGTAAATTTAAAATTGTGTATATAACATACCCCTGTATAAATTATCATCTAATAAATTGATTTTAATAACGTTGGCATGTCATCAATAAATTACTAAAAAAAACTATGACTAGTCACTTTTATAGTTGACCAAATGTTACTTCATCAATAAATTTTTTAATTTTGAAAAGATCTTATAAAAAGTATTTTTCGTAAATTTTTTAAATATTAAAAACTAAGTTGAAATTTTTACAAAAAACATTGGGCAAAAGAACTAGATTTAAATAGTCGTATTATGATTAAAATTATTGATTTTTTAAACTATTGTTTAAAAATTTAGACAATCAAAATTTATTTTTACTAATATAACAAACGGTCAACTAAAATAAATGACAAGTCATACTAATGTTGGTTTGTTATGTGATAATTTATATATGAGTACTTCCCATTTGTATTAATTTTGATCCATGGATGATATTTTATTTATTTTTTTTTATCATTTTTCCTTACAACTATTAGATGAATTTTTTGTAGTCAAGATAATTTTTTCACCATGAAATTAGAAAACCATTTTACATGTATAAAGTGAAATATATCAATTAATACAAGGAAAAAAATTGGTAGGATAAACCTAAATTAGTTAATTGAATGGGAAAACAAACCCCAAATTTTTTATATTTGGTTTCTAATCATTAATTTAAAAATAAACTAAATGTTTTCCCCAAAAAAATTTAATTTTTTTCAACTCTTGTACCCATAGTTGACAATACAAATGTAAAATCGATTTTCACATGGTAGAAATTTTCAATAAACATATGTTTTTCATAACTTTTTTGACTTGTCAATAAATGTGATAAAAGTAAAATGTGTTGATGGTCCATTTTTTTCTAAATAAAAGATTAGAAACCAAAACATTAATAACAAAAAATGGTTAATTTATCATTTTCACAACCAAGTCGGTTAGAAAAATCACCCATAATCGTATATAAGTTGAACTACCATCATAAAAACAAAAGTTCTTAACACATACCATTATAGCAACTATAAATAGATCATACTTTTGAGTGGAGTTGATAATGCGACGATGAACGAAGTGGATAGATAATGTTTAAAAATGTTTTGTGTATACTGTGTACATAATGTAACATTACAACCACCATCGACACTCACCACCAAATCCGCTAAAAAAATCTCCATCAACTATTTTCCTCCAACCTCATCATTAAGTCTTCTGCTGCAAATTCATCAATCTGCCCACCCACTTCATCCAATCCACGCCGGAGAATAATAAACGCATCAATATTAATCTAATACATACCTTCAGTTCATCAGCTAGCTAGCTAGCTCGCTCGATCGATCGATCTAGTAGTTGTTATGGCTTCCATTGTTTGGAGTAGATCCGAACCCGAGTCCAAGTGGGTCCATACCCGCTGAAAGACTTCCGGGTCCGAGTAGATTCGGATCCATGTTCGCAAATAGTGTGTTCATAGGGTTGTTCTGCGGTGGCGGTGGCGGTGGTTGAGTTTGGTTCATAAAGGGTTGATAAAGGGTTTGTGGTTGAGTTTGGTTCATAAAAGGTCTGAAAGCAGCGGCGAGCCTCATGGAAGAGCCGGCGGTGGAGAGAAGATCGAGCCGTCGAGAAGCGGCGGAGAACGGTGGATCAGGAATTCCGGTGAACTCTTGAACCATGGCACGGAAGTTTGTGGTGTCGGTGGTTAGAACAGTTGTCGGAGTTCTCCTTGACGCCCTAGTCCTCTTCTTCGGGTTCTTCGGCTTCACCGCCTGTTGACCGCAGGGCTTCGGGTCAGCTTGCGGCGGCGGCGGCGGCTGAGCAGCTGTGGAAGCGGAGGCAGCGAAATTACCGGTGAAAGAGAGGAAATTGTGATTCGGATTCGGATCGGATCTTACCGGCCAGTTAAATGGATCTCCTTCCGAGAAGAGGCTGTTGTGGACGAATAAAGATCTGGAATCATATTCTTGATCATCTCCGCCGCCACCGCCACCACCACCGCCGCTAGATGATTGCATGCTGCTACTGTTTCCCGAATCCATAAATTTGAAACCCTATTTTTTCTTTTTCTTGGAAAAAATGTAGACCGTGGAGCTTAATCTACTTTTGTACTACAGCAATGTATAGTAGTGGGAAGAAAAAGTGAGGCAAGTGTTCTTCTGAAGTACTCTGCAGCGAGAATCTGCAGAAGAGAATAATATAGGGTTTCTGAAAGGAGGAGAAAACTAGGGTTTTGATTATGAATATATATATATGAGGTGGTAATAAAATGGAGATCGAAAGATGGCTGTAATGGGGTTAGTGATGGAGGATGTTGGGTTTGTCTTGTTCAAGTGCGGGTGATTAACGGGTCAAAGTGGAACATATTATAGAGACTATATATGGATGGTGACAAGAGAGAAAAGGGTGGTTTGCCCAACTTTCTGAATTCGAATTGTTGAGTGTGAATACAAGGAAAATCAATGAATAAAGGTGTTTTTTTAAGTGCTTTTTTCGAGAAAAATGTACATGTTGCAGATTTTACAGGCGAGTGTTGGAAGGAAGTGTGTGTTTAAAATCTTGCATAAAAGATACGTGGTTCGCGTGAAAAGGGTGGATTAAAGATGTCTTTAATATTTATATATTTATAACAACAAAAGTCGACCAACTATGTACAAACTAATAAGTTTGAACTTAGCGGATCCTTTCTCCTTTTGGCAATTTCCTTCGAAGTTCAAAAGTATTTTCAGAGAGATGGATCAACATAATAGAACCAGAAATGAAAAACAGAAGCTTGATTTCCTTGCGTTTCTCAATTGGTTTGAATTTCGGTTTGATTTTCGTATTATTTTATTATTTAAGGTTATATAAATTCGTTTGTAGAAATTGGAATTCTTGAAATCGGTGTTGAAATGTGGTTGAAAATGATCGAAAATGAAATTGTAAGTAAGAACTAGGAAGAAGGTTGAGTTCAACTTATGCACAACTCGGCGGTGTTGAAGTTGGACTCTTGACTTCAACGCTTTTCACCACTGTTGAAGCTAGACAAGTGAGCACACTTGCCTGTATTGTTTTGGACACGTGTATTCACATTAACTTCTCGATTAATTTTTACTTTGTTAGTTTTTTTCGGTTCATGATTAGTGTAATGTGATTTTACGATTAGAGTAGAAGTATTAACTATTAAATGATGTGTAGTTTATGAGTATGAAGTGATGACTTTGAGAACTCGACTATTTTGATTTCCTTAGACTAATATTAGGCACCATAGACGTCGACTTGATCTCGTTCCTACAACATTTGTACGCTAGAGAGATCGTCAACCGAATGACCCCACCGAATTACCATCGTCCCTTCCACCCACTCTACTACTGACCTTATACCGCCCATCCTACTACAAAATCTACCACCCGGGCTCCTACAACCTTTGTTCTCAAACCACTTCTCTCACGGGAATTTTAGTTTGAATTAGAGAATGATTACATGAATTATAGTATAAGTATTGGCCATTCGCTCGAAATCGCAGGTGGAGGTGTAAGGTGTTGGAAACTTGGAAGGGGAAGCATAATCATCAACAAGCTTATTGTAGGTGGGGGAGCTTTGATATTGTGCGACTATGATCAAGATCAACGTTACAGCGTGACAACTTTGAAAGTTGAAATAGAAAATTCTTAAGATTCGAGCTCATTTTCTAAGCGATGAACAATCACACGAAGCCGACGTTTGATTATTTTCAAAAAATTGCACTGATCTGCTTACAGTCGTATTGGGGTAGCTGGTAACGAGAGGCATCTTTCCAAGCAGTGCATACGAATAATACGATTACCAGGGAAGAAGAAAGAGGGCAGACTGGAAGTCTTGAGTATGGATGCCGTATTGTTTGAGGGTGTCTGTCGGGTCTTTTATGGGCTTGTAAGAGGATAAGGGGATTGACAATCTGATAGCTTTGATTAAAATTAAACAGCCTTTTTTCGGGGATTATGGCTTAATTACTGAGGTAGATTTTCTAGATTTTGGGATATTGAGTACATGTCCACCAAGTGTTTGTTGTTATGTCCCAAAGAAAATTTTCTTTGTTGAGCTGAATGTTTCTATGACATCGGATGGCAATGGTTTCCTTCATTGTCCACTTAGATCATTTCATGGGTGTGGTGATGGTAGGGAGGGAAATAGAGGTTTCTCTTGCCTAGTAAGTCATTTGAAAAGGCAACATCTCTTTGCGATTGAACACAAGAATGAGGTTTCAGGACTTACTTGAGTGTGATCTTGATGTTTTTACGGCGTTTGTGGAGGTGTTGGTTGCTCTCAGGATGTGGTTGTGTGGCCGGTGTATGAGTCTTCATGCTCTGAGTCGTGAATGTCGTTACCCAGATGACTTTGTCTCTTCTTTTGGTGATGAGGGTGGATACATTGTGGGTATCTTGAGGCCGGTTGTGGGTATTTCGAGGCCGGTTGCTGGAGATCAAGTTGGGGTGGACGATGCGAGTATGGTTTTTGATGCAGATCTGTTGGAGAGGGTTATATGAGTTCTTATTTCTACCGTAAAAAGCATCCTTCATAATTGTCGTCTTAGGTTCTCTCAAGCGTTGTTGAGTGCTCTCTTGAAGGTGGTAGCTGATCCCGGGTGTGTAGTTGCTTGGGTTATGTTGTTTTTACTTCCTCGGTGCACTTTGCAGATGTTCAGGGCTATGAGCAGGTGAGACAGAAGATCGGGAAGTAGAAAGTCGATACAACATCAACGGATTTTGCAAGCATTGTCTATTTGGGAAGGGGCTAAGGGTGTTTCGATTCTAGTGATCGAAGGCCTTGTTAGACCCTTCGGAGCATAGGCCTTTTGAGATGGTTGATGGTGGCTCAGGTGATAGAGATGGTTTAGAGAGAAATCCTAATATCAAGAAATGTCTCCGCAAGATTTTGGATGGGCATTTTACGGCCACTGTTAAGGTTTTGTGTTCTTCTGGGGTTGCTTCTTACAGTGAGGAGACTTTGAAGGTGTTAGAGGCTAAACATCCCCACAAACCTCCACTTTCTAATTCTTGCACTACCTTTCATGAACCATCCCTCGTTGTTGATATCGATTTGGTATTTAAATGCATCAAGTCCTTTCCAAAGTTACTTCTTGCGGTAGAGATGGCTTGAGGGCACAACACATCTTAGACGCTATGTGTGGTGAGGGTTCTTCTGTTTCCACTGGTCTTTTGAGAGAGATCACCTCAGTGGTTAATTTGTGGTTGGGAGGCAAGTGTCCCCTGAGTTTGGCCGAGTTTGTGGCTTCGGCTCCTCTTACGCCGCTGCCGAAGCCTGACAATAGGATTTGACCCATTGCAGTTGGTACTATATGAAGACGGTTGGTGTCTAAAGTTGCTATGAAGGGTGTGTGTAAGGATATGGGAGGATATTTGGGAGATCTCTAGTTTAGAGTTGGTGTTTCAGGTGGTGCAGAGGCAATTCTACATAGTGTTAATAAAGTTCTGAGTGATCGTTATGCCGATGGTTCTCTAGCTATGTTGACAGTGGATTTTTCCAATGCCTTCAACTTGGTTGACACGACTATTTTGCTTAGGGAGGTTAGAGAGAGATGTTTGTCTATCTCCTTATGGGTTGATTTCCTGTATGGTCAGGCTGCCCGGTTGTACATTGGAGATAGATTTATACGGTCAGCTATTAGTGTGCAACAAGGGGACCCTTTGGGGCCCCTTCTCTTCTCTCTTGTCTTGCACCCGCTTCTACATAGGATCAAAGACAGTTGCAAGCCTATCTACATGTAGGTATCTTGACGATGGCACCATTATTGGTCCGTCTGAGGAGGTGGCTAGAGCTCTAGATATCATTCGTGAGTTTGGTCCGGGTTTAGGCCTCATGTTGAATGTTCGCAAAACTGAGCTCTTTTGGCCGTCATGCGATGGGTCGAAACTTAGAGATGGACTATTTCCACATGATATTGCAAGGCTGGCGTTGGGTGTTAAGTTGCTAGGTGGGCAGTGAGTAAAGATGAAGAGTTTGTTAGAGAGCTTGTCATGAAGAGAGTTGTTAAGGCGATTGAGTTGATGCATCTTCTTCCACATGTGAGGGACCTACAGAGTGAGATTCTTCTACTTTATTCTTGTATGGGTGTTGCTAAGATGTATTTTGGCCTGAGGACTTGTCATCCGGAACATTGGGAGAGTGCATCAGCTTATTTTGATGTTGGGCTCCGTAGATTAGTCGAGGATACTGTAGTTTGTGGGGGACCGTTTTTTGGAGATCTTCAATGGTGACTTGCTTCTTTGCCTATTCAATTTTGGGGGGATTGGTGTATACTCTGCTATGGAGACGTCTTCCTTTGCTTTTGTTGCCTGTAGGGCCCAGTCTTGGGAGCTCCAAGACCACATTTTGCGGGACAGTGGAGTTGTAGAAATGGGCTCTGAGTTTTATGAAGCCTTGGGCAATCTTCAGACTTCTATTCCCGGTTTCGTTCTTTCTATCTTTATTGCCAAGAACACCGTTCCCCATAAAGACCAACACGCTTTGGCGAGTGCTCTTTTCGGTAAGACCGTGCAAGAGATGGAAGTTACTTTTGATTTGACCCTTAGACAAAAACGGTTTTCAAGTGTCTTGAATCCACACATAGCCAAGATTTTTTGCTTGCCATATCCATTGATGGACTTGGGCAATGTATGTCCCCGATTGAGTATCGTTCGGTTCTTAAGTATCGCCTTATGATTCTTCTATACCCGGTTGATGAGATTTATCCTATGTCCAATTGTCGGAGATTTCTATATTCATTTTGGGGAGCATGCGGTTCATTGTAAAGAGCTTCCTGGCTTCAAATATAGGCATGATTTGGTTCATGATGTGTTGTGTGATGTGTTTAGGAGGGCAAGGGTCTCGGTTAAGAAGGTGGCGCCTATGTCCTTCTTGACTGACCCACGTGAGGGGAGGTCCACCTTGAGGCATGCGGATGTCTTAGTGTTTGGATGGGCGGGTGGAAAACATACTTGCATCAATTTGACTAGGGCTTCCCCACTTGTTTGTTTGGGTAGTGGGCCTTTTGCGGTGGGTAAGGCGGCGCTTAATGCGGCTTCTGCTAAGGTGGCCAAACATGAGAAAGCTTGTATTGAAAATCAACATGCGTTTCTTCTGTTCACCTTTGACACCTTTGGTTTTCTTGCGCCCGATGTTATTGAAATTCTCAAGAGGGTGCAACGGGTCTTGCATGGCAACGTTATGTCTCCTAGGTCTTCGAATGTTGTTTTTAGGAGGATCATATTTGTTATCCAGAAAGGATTGGCGGCACAACTTGTTGCCCGTCTTCCTTCTAGCTCGATGTGAATTTTGAAGTCTCATATGGAATTAAACATGTAGCATACCAATGCATTCGAAAAGGAGCATTGAAGCATGAAGGGACTGAGCAGCATTATGGAACACTTGGGACTACAAGAAGAAGAGCGAAAACCTTAGGAAATGGATGCAAGAAGAAATTAGGAGAAGAAACGAAGAAAACTACGTAACTGAGGTAGTACCTCGGATGAGACCGTTACTATCTCGGTCGAGATGCCTTACTGGGCTTGATCGTGCCAACCCGCAGCCTAAGAATAATAAATATCTTACCCTAAGTTTTTCTATAAGAATGGAAGGTGAATATTTATCTGGGACGGATTTTTTTACACGGGTGACGTTTGCGAGTTCGATTCTCTTTACGGAAGGAGATCTTGGAAGGATTGCATTCAAAGGATTGAAGCTTGCTTCGAGATCAAGTTTGAAGGTTAAGGAAGAGATTGGAAGACACTTTGTAAGGTATTCTTGGAAAGATACTAGTTGTTGTTATCATCTTTTGGAACACATTATTGATACTTGTTGGATTGTTTTGCACTTTTCATAATTGAGAACCTTTTTTTGAGTGTTTATTTCTCTTTTCTTAAAAACTTGATTGAATATATATTGATTGCTTTGAACATGATGATTGTTGGCTAAAACCCTTGCGATTTTAGGGTGATTAGTTGAAGGTTGTGGTATAGACAATGAAAGAATAGATCTTTACCTCGAGTGGACCCTGAAAGTTGAGTTTAACCTATTCCGATTAGCGTCTCAGAATTTTTTTCAGTGATCTCGACCAAGATCGGGCAAGAACATCACGAGATTGACCTTGAACTGTCGATTTTGAACCATAGGTTATAGTTTGTCAAATCCTATCATTGTTGTACCTTTCTTGGTTTATATCCAAGCTTAGGAAGAGACTTACCCGGTGATTCATTTGCTTGTTTACCTATGATGATGAGTGTTAGGTAACAAAAGTTTATCCTTTGTTAGGGTTTAAGTGTGTCAATCTCTTACCTTTGTGGGTTAACATGAGCCTTACTCGGTAAAGGTTAGTTATATTCCCTTAGGTTGAGTGGTTGGTTTGAGATTATAGTTTCGTTCCTTAGTTCCTTGAGAGTTACCCTGTAATAGGATCTTTGGTTTGGGATAGTGGATAGTGAGACCTTACCCGTGATCTATGCCATCTTAGAAATACCCCCCCCCCCCTCTAGCATCCTCAAATTTGTCCGCGTTTATCCTTAGAAGTCTTGAGTCGAAACCACAACCGGATGCTTTGATCTCTAGAATCCGCATTCCTTATCTGATTATCATATATCTTGTTCTTTGTTACTTGAGATTTGCATTACAGCCTAAAGTTATATGCCGTCGCTTGATCCGTACACTGCGGGTTCGCTTATTTTACTTGATTCTTGGTATAAATTTAAGACTATTTTCTCTCATATAAACACACATTTTGGAGCGAACAAAAGACATTGACTCATCCACGTACTCCCTCATATACCTAGTTCTTTTAGAGGACACTCGCCTTTTGGCGATCATATCCGCGACCATCCTCCCGGACCTGGCCATATACTCCTCTCCACACTTGCACTTTTCTCCACCTCACCGCTTGCCCCCCACTCCTATTCATCCTCCATCTCCACGCGTGTCCCGCCTCTTGCCCCACATCCACCCCTATTCACACTTCCACGTCACATGATGGTCCGGACATTGATCCTACACTTGTACAACTAGACATGGGTGCCCTGAGGATCCCGGACTTGTTGATTGGGTATACGACCATAGAGCCAATCCCATATGGATGAGAGATATGTTGACACGTACATATCGATTTTTCAACTTTATATTGTTTGTTGTTCAATATATTGTGTATGGTCTTTATTTCTATATGAAGGACTTGACCACGGTGATCAAGGCACATCGTCGGATAAAGCATGTCATGCAACTTGCCACATGACATCATGATGCCGAGAATTCCAAGGGCTGGTTCAAGTTAGCCCGACCCTTAAATACATGTCATTTAAGGGTCTTTGGAAGATTGTGGTTGTGAACACCACAAATAACTCTCAATGTCTATTTATCGTGATCATACTACGAACCCTCTCATTCAAACAAATAACCAATATTCTTTCTCGACCTATTAGATCGGCTACTAGATGTCTCCATATCGGGATCAACATCTTTCTTCTTCTTAGTATAACCATGATGTTCACTATTAACCGGAATGTACAAAATCCATTTACGTTAAACATGATGTCTTTGTGACTAATACCACATTGTTTGATCTTCCCATAAATCGTGCCCAATTCATTAGGTTCTCTCTATCATAAAAAACCGTGAAGCTAAAACATGGCGGGACAATTCGTTCTAACACTAATCGTATAGTTTGGTAGACCCTAGGGTGGGACAATTTCCCTCTTCCCTCTTCTCAGTCTGACATCCAACAACTCCATAGGAAGTTCCATCTTCTCCTTCAGCATCTAGAGTCGAGTATTAGGGAGCTCCATCTTCTCCTTCACTGGGTGAGTGAAGACAAATTTTCTTCTTCCCTCTTCGATTTGAGAAAGCGAGCACTGATTCTTCTTCCCGTGTAGATTATAGGAAACAACAACTTCCTCCTTTGTCCCTTTCGAACACATCAGCATGATGCGCCTTCCTCTCCTTCGAACCTGAGCAACTACCGGAACTTTGTCTTCTATTGTTGAGCCTAGACGAACACCATCAAGTGAGCCTCTTCCTCTCATCTTGGAACTAAGCATCAGTTGGGTCTTCTTCTCCTTACGTCAAGTGTGAACAAACGAAAATCAAGCAAGTCTCTTTCTTTTAATCTCTTTTCCTCCTCCTTTGAGTCTGAGCAAGCGATTCCATCTCTTCGTAGGCACTAGCATGCAACTTCTCCCCTGTCGTAAAACAACAAAAACGAGCATATCTTTCTCCTTCGCACAGTATTCCATATCAGACGAGCGGTCACTCCTCCGTTGCACAACAAGCCGCAACAACACTTCATTTGTTGCTCCTATAGTCGAACCAGTAAGTGCACACACTATTACCGTCTCATTTTCAAATATGGGAAACCTCTCCTTAATGTCTATCTCCGTTCCTTCTCCAGTCAAGCAAGTGAATTCAAATAAACCTAAAAAGGGGCAAGCATTTCCTTCATTTCTAGTTTTTTGTCAAACAGTCATCCTTTGGATCAATTCTATGTATGTTTGACTCATTATTTATGGTTTATTTTCAGTTTCAGATATGTTGTAGTTTATATATATATATAGAGTTAGGATCAGGTAAGAACATAACTTACGGTAAGAAATGAGAACAAATATCGTCCACATGATTAAATCAAATCGACGTCTATGATTTAGTATTATTTATGTACACTAATTAAATACCTTGTAATTTTGGATACATATATAGGGTTGCCATAAAAAATATATCAGTCCCGACGTAATCACTGATTTCAGTCCTGACGTCGTTAGAAATTCAAATTGCCGTCATGGTAAAATACGAAACGTAGTAGGCACAAATATGTGCACTTTATACTTACTCGTGCTTAAACATGGAGCAAGTGAATTTGTGTATTTTCATAACTTACTCGTGCATTTTATAACCAATATATATATATACACACGTGCATTATAACTTATAAAATGATGCACAAATGTGTGATGTAACTTATAAATTTTGATGCACAAATTAAATGTGTGCCACATCACTAGTGCTTATACATAGAGACAAAGTCACCTACACGTGCATGATATATATGCCATGCATGCAATATATACTTCACTCACGTAAACGTGCATGCACATTGAAAACGCCGTCAGCGGAAAACACGAATAGTTTACTTTTGAGCGCGTAATATTATAATTCGTGCACCAAATAATAGGAGTAGAACAATTTTATTTCCATATAAACAAATGTTGTATATTCTTATTACCATATTGACGATAACGTATTAATTAAGACGCTTAATCTAGACCATCCGTACATTGATCTAACGATCCTTAGTAGTTCTTATTTCTTACCGTAACACACGTTCTTACTCGATCCTGACCCTATATATATATATATATATATATATATATATATGAAAATTGGGATAAGATCCATCGGTTTAGATTGAAAGTTATGAATCGAGCTAATTGGGTTCAATTTTTGGAGTTTTTGGGGCTAACGTTGTTGTCAACTTTGGTACATATTTTAGATAGGTTGGACTCAACCGTTACCTTTTGGATAATTAAGAAAAAGGGTTTATCGTAGTTTTGTGTAGTGTTAGAATCATCGAGATTTAACGGTTGGTTTAGAATTTGTAATCATATGAAGTTAGGTTGAAAAATCTATTTTTAGAAATATTTGTGAAAAATGGCTAAGTATACAATTTGAAGGTTATTGAGCCATATTTGAGAACTTCTATAGATTTATTGGAAGTGATTTGGTTATTATGTCTTGACCTTTGGGTAGTTATTACATTATAGTTTGTACAATTTTTTTACCGCATATTTTATGGATCAATCAACGGCATAGTTGGATGACCAAAGTAGGGTTGTTAAGAGCTATGTTGATAGTTTTGGAGAGATGACACCATAATATGTTTACGAATCCGAGAGGCATTCAAAGCTTCCAATAAGTTTAGTTATCATTTATATGGTGGTATGAGGTCTAGTTATGGTGTTAATAATATTTGGGCCATTTTCATAATCTCGAGAAAAGTTGGGCTATATTCATAATTTACCTTATAGTTTGGACTAGTCTTGCAAATACATTTTAAATAGTCCATTCTAACCTAAAACCTTTTTAGAAATTTCTAGAAGATGTAAGTGTGTTGATGAGCATGTTTCCGGTTGACTGGACATTTGGGGTCACATACGTGTGATATTGTGACGTAACGGTAGTTGATCTTTCAACAGATCCAAGTAAGTCTTATGGACTTACTTAGCTAGTTTTCCTCGCATTGGTGTGTGTTATAGTAGTGGTGTATGCTTTGTGAATTATAATTGCAACTTGAATAGGACGACGTTACTATATTATGAGACTCAAGTGCATGTATAACGAGTTGTGGCATCATTACTCCGCTCGGACATAGACGGGGAGGTTCTCTACTACTAGTCCATACAGGTATACGTCGATGCATGAGACTCACTTCTGTTGATATACGGGGACGGAGGCGAGGGTCAGGAGACCCTCGTGCCACACAGTAAGTAGAACTTATAGTGAATCGCCTAAAGAAAGATAATAACAAGGTTTTGTGTGCAAGCATGTTTATGTGTTTAACTTATGCATCTACGTCTAATTGTGCTATTTTAGTACTTAGTTTGGGCCTTGGGATTGTTATCTAATGATTTTACCGTTATGTTGTTAGATTTTTTTGTAGGTTAAGAAAGTTTATGCTTAGATTGGTCCAGTCATGATTTACAATCATGCTACAACCTTTAATTGATTATTAATTGGTTACGTAACAATGAATTAGTAGATGTTCACAATGATAAATAAACGAGTATATATTATTTTGTTATAAATATAAGGATTAATTTTATCTTACTTGATGAATCATTTTTTTCTCAATTTGTTTCAAGGTTGTATTTAATTCTTGTATAATGAATTTTAGGTACAAAAAATATAAATCACTTTTGCACAAGAAATAATTTAATAATATTTTTTATAGTTTCAAGTTACTTGTATATGATACAAGAATCGTGTACAAAAACTTATTTACATTCAATTGTGTACTCGAAAAAAGTTCGACTATCATAATTAACGTATATTTATAGTTTTTAAGAAAAAGAATGAATAATGAAATCCAACTTGTTCAGCTGGTATTTACGTTAAATTAAATTGTAAAATCCTAAATTATAAATTATAAGTTTTAATAAGAAAATTTATATATCATATAAGTTTTAATAAAACCAATGACATCAATGCAAATTGTTTTCATTATCCATTAAAAATTGTAGAAATATTCTCTTATAATTAATTAGGATAAAATTTATTATAGCAGATAAAGAATATATTTGTCTTTATTTATTTTAATGTGCTATTTACTAACGAAATTACTTACTATATTTAGTCGGGATACATTTTCACATTAATATTTTAACCTTACATTGTACATAACCAAACAAAAAACTACGATAAAATTAAATGAAATCGTAAAAAGTACAAGAGTTTGTATCATAATACAACAGATTAATGTTATGAGGTGCAGATTTTATGACTTGTCAATCTTCACCCCATACATATAAGAACAATTTGTTACTTCAAAATATCTCCAAATTGTTTGTATGTAACTTTTGTACAAAATTGAAGAGAGGAGAAATATTACATTTGATGTAACTATCATCATGGTTTCAGTTGATGTAGTTGGAATTGCCAATTAATATGGTGTTGCCACCATTGATGTATACCGTGAGCTTGCTTGAAATCCTTAGCATAACACATATTCTTCGTTATATAAGCCGACGGAATCAAGTGTGTCGCCTCTCCGTCCCTTCCTACCACCCCGGAGATCAAACTGATGACGGAACTTTGCGTCGCGACTCTACCAATCCCGCCTAATCCGATTGATTCCATCTTGTGTCTATGCTCAAAGTAGCCTATGTACTCCGAAGAAATCGGGTCATCCGGATGAACAAACATGTAAGGGATCCAAGGACACAAGACGATAAACGGGTCGTGTTGGGGCGAGGATTGGGGCTTTAGAATACGAGATAAACCCGCGGTGACAAAACTATTAGCAACGCGAATAGTGTGTTTGATCTTTTCTCTTTTGATATTCTCTAAAGGAGCGGAAGCGAATGGAGGGTTAAAAAGATAAGACTCTATGTAAATTCCGACTTTCGCCATTGACTTTCCGACTTGTAAGGCTATAGCTGCCCCCAATGAGTGTCCGGTCATCCATATTTCGGATGGACCGGAAATCGAAAGTAAGTTTTGGAGTGCTTGGAAGGCCATTTGGTATCTCGAGTTTCGAGTTAGTCCATTTAGGACTAAATGCATGTCTAAATTGAGATCACGTGCTCGACTTCCCGGCTTGATTACCGTGCCACGGAAGGCGAGCACGTATCTCGGAGGTTTCGGGAGCGAGTTAAAATGGGGTGTGTAGTAGTTGGTGTACTCGGGGCTCTTCGTGTACTCGAAGATGGCTCCGAACGAGGATCCGTCGACATTATCCACGAGGATTTCGACTAATTGGAATCGGAAATAGTCCCACCAAATCGGAGCCAAGGCTCTATGACCTTCCCGTTGGTGTTGGCGGTCGCGTTCTAGCACATAAACCGCTTGAACCAAACATGATGCAACGGATCTACGATGATCCGGTGAGCTCCTGCGTTGCAAGTAACCTTATTTTGTGATTTTTGAATGGAAAGGAAGCAAAATAGAAGAGCTAGTAACATACCAATCAAGGAAGTTAAGATGAGTTGGTCCACAAATACCAAAGACTTCTCTCTCTGAAGGCTCTTTGTAATCCTCTTCTTCTTTCTTACCCTTTTCCATGACAGTTGATCACAACTCCAAATCTGCTAACCAAGTAATTGTTAAGATGATTGCCAAAACTTATCATATAGGCTTCAGATCAAGTTAGAATGATAACATTAAAAGATTATAACTTTGCCCATAAGAGCATAAAATCATAGGAAGAATATATGATACCACAAATAAACATAACCTAATCACAAAAGAATAAAATCATAATCAAAATACTTTAACCACAAAAGGATATTATCATAACTACAAAACATGAAATCATAACCAAAATATCATATTCATAAAATCAATATAGTTATAATCACAAAGGAATAAAATGTTAACTAATATATCGCAACCACATAAGATAATAATAACCACGATGTGGTTTCAAAACTTTTTTTTTGAGGTTATTAACATATTACCACGGTGCATTGAATCATTTCGTAATATACCAAATATTCAAGTCATGTCAACAAATCTTCACATTAACATGAATTAATTCAGATCCTTGTAGATCATGTAGACCTTCAGAGTTTGTATAAGTATGTTTTCAGAAAAATCAACTCGTTGGTCGATACTCATAACTTTTGACCAATCGTGTCCTTCTGCCTATGTTGATATTCCGGGAGAGCTAAAAACCTCATCATGAACGAACGGTATACATAAGTGAGCGCGCTCACCAATGTATCTCGGGCTACTTACTCATGTAGTAATCCAAAAGCTTTTCTCTCTCAGAATATATATATATAGATAGATAGATCGGTTATCTGAATTGTATAATGCAATTAATCATACATTACCACTACAAGGTTAGTCTAAAAGACAAGATGAATACTTTCATCACATAAATCTCACCGGGTTTAGAGATCCCTTGATAAAACCACTAAAGCTAGCTTTCATAAGCTTTTCTTCTAGCTTCAGCTTAAACAGAAGTGTACGTACGTACGTACCTGGCGGATGAAGAAAGAAGGAAAATCCAGAAACTGCTCTTCACCTCATGGATCGCCTACCCTCTTCTTCTCTGTGCATATGAATTAGCAATAAGGAAGAAGAGTCAAATGAGCCTCAAGTCTTCCTGTTTTTAATATTTGGCGATCGTGAAATTTGCTTTGCTTGTGTTTTACTTTGGAATTTTTAATAGTTTTCTTCACATTCTTATAGAATCATACAGCGATGCTTGATTGAGAATACAATAATTATTACGAAGGAATATGTCTGATCGTGGCTGACTTTGACTCAGTAACAGAGGATGAACATTTAACATACATATAAAACTGCAATTTGTTCTATTTCGTTGTTGTTGCCACTTAGGGTTTCATAAAGTATTATTTTAAATTTGAGCGAATTCATCTAATAACATCCAATATAATTAAGGCGAAATTTGCTAACAAGGTCTTTTACCATATTTACTCGGGGCAATGCATTGAACTATTATAGAATTACGAATTGGATACATGACAAAAACAAAGATGTATAAAACCGTGAATCACAATTACATGTGAAGTTTTGGATGAAGAGGTGATCATCAACAGGCCGCAAAGATTTCCTTTTCAAGAGAGCAACACGAAATAGTTCAAGATCATCGTTTTCTCTAGGAAAAAGGAAAATAATACGCGAATCTAGTCCATGGACAAGAAGGGCAATTTTGACACTAGTGTATAATCAAATTTTTCCTTCTCTAATTCCCCTTTTGGGGATGTCGTCGCATGCCCTTCAAAAGAAATCCATTCTCTAGCTAATGTTTGGCAGCTGAGTGACTAACTCGACAGCAGCCTTCACCAAATTGGTTTGTTCACCCTCTAACTGAATTTCCCAATCTCCATCTTCTTCTTTATCGCTTTTTGGCCATGGTAAACAAACGAATCTAAGATTCCAGAGACGGTGAACACACCTGAGGTCAAGCAATGACAAAGAACATTCATTGTACAGTCAAATGGACAGCAAACACAAGTTCTATGTCATTTGGGTGACAATGCACATGACATTCAGAATAGACGTTGGATGCATCGTGTATGCAGAAGAGATAGTTACCTCCAACAATAGCGCAAACATTTGTCAAGAAGTGCAGGAATGAAATGTGCTGCTCGGTGTATACAACCTAAAAAATGAAATGAAAATATGATCAGATTCCTATAAAATATGCTGCATGTTTTCAAACTCGCAGAAACATATGATATACTAAACCAGACCATGGAAAAGGTAATTTCATTTTGGACTAGTGAATTAAGTCCGCGTTTCCAATTCAACTAATTGAATAGGTACCTTGATTGGAGAAAGATCATAGAAGAAGAAAATTCCTGGGAAACTCTGAAAGAGACCGCCTGCTGCATTCCTAAAATGTTCAGTCACTGAAAACTGCATATAACGAAGTGATGCAATTAGAATCTAGCAACATACAGAAAAGCCAGCACAGCACATATCAGTAACACGCTAAATAGTCAGTGCACCTGATTTGAGTGGATAACATGTCCATTTGCATGTTTGAATGCGGTTGGTACCACCTACCAAAATGAAAAAACAAAAGACAGCATAAGATAGATCGGCGACCTTTCAGCAATCACATCCAGAGACCATGAGAAAGAATCCATAATTTCAGAAGAACTTGTATGGATATCGAGAAAGCAACATACATTAAATTTCTAAGCATAGCCATTTCAACTAAACCATGTATCTTCTACACACCCATTTTTAGTTTTGCAAACCAGCTTCTTAAGTTGCTTCTTAGTTCTCAAAAAAAAGACAATAACATGCTATTGCACTACAATTTATGCTAACCATAATACGATGATGTATCCTATTTTAAGGTCAATGATCATGTAGTAGAAGAGTTCTTTCAGGAAAGAAAACTTCCAATGAGTGTAAACAAAGATTGTATAAAATAACACTACTGTTCAGCTTCATCAATCAAGGAAACCAACCTTGATAAAATATTGATACATGCCATTAGGAGTTTCGTGAGTCCAATGCACCCTGAAATTCAAACCCATAATATCATGGTTCTATTCTAAGTGGAAAAAAAAAATAGCATGTACTTCAAGGAACCAAGGTGGAAATAGGAATCAGCAGGGGCTGAGAAATACACCTATCAAGAGGATTCACAACACCAGGGATGTAATCACCAAAAGCTAATCTATTGATCGTATGAGTTATCTGCACGATACACAGTTTTGCAATCACTCATAAGCATCACAGTACTTGTAAAAAGAAAAGTACAAATCGGTAAGACACTAAAAGCTGAATTTTCTCTTTTTTAACAAAATGAAAACGCGGTTCTTACATTGTGACTCTCCGTCTGAAACGCCAGTAGGTCATTGAGATTTATACCCGACTGATGAAAGCTTTTACCAGGAGCAAAATGGAAGTTCCCAGCTACCTTGTTCACTTCCAAGAATCCATAGATGTTGCAACCTTCACCTACTTCCTCTTTAACTCTGTCCAAGTAACCTTCTCTTTTGCACTAAAAGGGACATAGCAATCCAAATAACAATTCATAATCCTTTTCTTTTTCAGAAAAACGACAATTCATAATCTTTGTTATATCCTGGGAGCTACGAATTAGCAGAGGCTTAATCTGAAAATTCAAGAAGTCCCTAAGAGGTAGATTTGTTGTTTGGACAACTCCAATCATTTCTTAATAGAGAAAAAACCCTTTCGTGGATTTTGACTAAAATAGTATATAATTAAGGGAGTCATGGTAGAAAGTATGCTGTAAATTTATTTGAGTCACTTGAAGCTCTGCAGAAGCCAAATACACTTTGCTCCCTCTAGCATCTTACCACAAATCAGGCAATTGGACTACTTGCTCAGATGTTACCATTTGCAATAAAGCATGGTTGTGATGCATACCCACGCACACAAAGAGAGACAAACAAACATGCACAAGTGAGGGCACATGCAGGGGTGCATGCACGGCATATAAACTCACAATCACACATGTGAGATAACATATGTGAATACAGACATATTGATATTCATTTCTAGAAAGGAAAATATAATGAATAATATCTGGTGTCAACTTACCTGATCAATTAATTCTGGATTTGTAAGTGCCCAGCCCTTCTTTCTATAAGCTTCACGAACATCTTCACATGAGTTGCAGCAATCATCATCAGACTGCAACAACAATGATAACAGTACAGTTAACAGCAGCATTTATTTCATTCATTTGAAGGGCAGTCTTTTTGTGCACCGAGGCCTAGACATCATCTCACATTCTCACAAATAATTGGGTGTAGTAACTTAGACATCCGGTTGTGATTCCAAACACAGATCAAAACCCATTTCGACTTATTATCAATTATATAGTAACCAATGCACTTTTAAATTGAAAATTAAAGTGGGATATCTAATCTAGTAGCTTGGCTATGATAGGGAGGGCTCATTTTAAATAAAACCAAGTAGATATATACTTAATTCTCATTTGAATTAGAACTGTAAATATGTCCAGGTAACTGTTTAGTGTGAACTATTTGTACATTAGAAGAAGTTTATGAGTTTGCGATAAATGAACCCAAAATAGGAAGAATGCATACCGCTTCAGCACCAAAACAAGAACCACAATATGTCTCATTATGCTCAAGCCTGCCACCATGTTTTTGCAAAGGCTTCTCAATCTGTTTCAAACATGATGAAGTTTGTCACTGAAGAGCAATAGCAAGAAACTGCAGAAAGTTCATTACACAACACCCCCACTACAATGGCAAGCAACAACACAAAATAAGTGGCATAAATACCAAATGTAGCTTAAGTTATAAAAACTAAGGATGATGGAGAAAATGCAAGGATGATAGACAGTGGTCAATGCTGTCCTCTAAAGACCTCATTGATGAATAATAATCACAACTTAAGGACTGACCTCACCTAATAAAATTTAGAGCAATATCTCTAAGAAAAATTGGAAGAATGTTTATTGCAACGCAAAAAAGCAATGAGGGGTCTCTATTGCTTACACTGCATAACTTCACTAATAAGAAATCATAACATACTTTAGTTCTAAGATATGATTTGCATGTAATATATCATTCAAATTCATCAAACATACATACTAAATCAAACAATATCAGAAGAGGCACAAAAACTAGATATAGAAATTTTTGGCAAAATTTGGCCAAAATGCGGGAAATAAAATGACACGTGACAAATTCCCAGAAGAAATGAGTATTAACTGCTGCAAAGGAATTTTTTATCTGACCTTGAGTGCGCCGATTCCATCTGGCCTTGTCTCGATCACGTTTCCATGACTGTCCAGCCTTTTCTTAATTATATCATGTCTCTACAAGTAATACAAGATTATTACGAACCATTGTCCATTGATATATGTCAACTAGCTTCCAAGTCTACATTACCGCTGATTTTTAGACACCCTCTCAAAGTTCCGCTCTTACCAAAGTTACTTAAGAGTTCTGCTAAACTTACAGTTTCTTCAACATCAAAGAAAAGGCATTACAAATAAGGGATTCATTTGATGTGATAATAATTACTTAAAAATACTCAATTGTACAGATTAAGCCTTTATTTGTGCATATAAGGCCCTTAGGTAATGTGACAAATAGAAGCTAGCTTTACAGTTTCTTCGGCGTCAAAAGAAAAAGCATTACAAATAAAGGGTTCAATTGATGTGATGATGCCATGATGGCTACTTAAAAATACTCATTTCTACCGATTAAGCATTTAATTGTACAGATAAGGTCCTTACGGTTATGTGCCAAATAGGAGTTAGCTTTGTTAAGTATGCTTATACATTTATACAACACATTTCAGACACCGTCCATAATAAACAGCTTTTAAGCTTTTGTTTTTTTGCACATAGCCAAATAGTCACTAAAATATAAAATCAGTGAGGCGGAAAGTTTTAAACCGGTCAAGCTTCAAGTGTTCGTAAAAGCAGTATTAAAATAAGGTGTTCAGTCAGTTAAATGAGTTTCAAGTTTTTGGAGTATAGAACAAAATTTTAGGAAAAACATCAGTGACCTATTGTGAGCACAAGGCTTGGATAAGTTTCAAGATTATTTTCGTTGGGGCTAAAACTTCATTTTCCATAATTAAGTATTGACTGTTGAAGCAAAATCTTGATCACTTCCTGATTTATCGAACCAAGCATCTTCAGAGATGCATAATGCAAGATGTAGTTGGAACAAGTAAATGAGCAGACAGCATTTAAAATGGAAATACTTACAACATCATGATGCTGCTCCCCACTGATATCCATGGCATCAACACTGAGTAGTGAACATGGAAGGGCAGGGAAAGTAACATCAAACTGCAAGTCCACAAAACACAAATATGGCTCGATTAATTGAGTTGAATGAGAAGTTATTACGAATCTAGGTGCTTGAAAGATATTTGCAGTAAAGCAAACAGTATATTTTGATATACTTTGTAAGACAAACGAGTTGATATTTAATACAAGATAGCCTAGATTAGAAAGTAAATGATGCCCTTAGTTGCAAAGTAACGAAAGTATAGTCAAAATATCTATTGTTCTGAGAACAATTACTTTACATTAATGCGTAGGGTTCCTCCTCTTGAAGTGTCCACTAAGAGCTGGGTTTCAGTAACAGGATATAGATATAGCCCTGAAATATAAGAATAAGCATATGATAAGTAGAAGCCAACAACGTCAAATGGGCATAAGGAGCCATCTGCAACATCAAACATTCATTCGTTATTTCAAGAACACACAGAACAGAATTTCCATTTACAATATAGTATTTATGTGGAGACTAATATATCTGCATGATTCTCTGTCATATTTCCTAATATACTGGTAATAAAGAAGATAAATATATTTAAGCACCATACATGCTTTCAAAATGAGATAAATTTATAATTAAGTAGGACTAAAAGTGATCAACTTCTCGTCACGTTGCCTTAAGGATCATTTTCTGGTAATAACAACTGTTCACTATCCAAGGATCATGCAACACCTGAGATTAGTTGCTATAAAAAATCAGTTATAAGGGAATACATTCTCAGTTTTTCATCCATTATCAATGAACCAACCAACAACAACAACATTAAAGCACAATTGAAGCCACTAGCACTCAAGAATGATGACCAAAAATGCAGGTATACAGCCTTCAACATAAGAACCACCCATTTGAGAGCTCAAGTCGATTTGCTTAAGTAGAACAACTTCCAATATGACTACGTGGGCAAGAATATTTTTTCCAAAGCTAAACATCAAACATCGTTATCCAACAACTACATGCCAAAATACCTGGATTACAAGAATATCATAATTCACAGCCGTAGATCTCTAACTTAAACGAAACAATATGAACTATTCCTTTTCCGCAGGGAGCAAAAACCGAAGCTAAATCAAAATTATTGATTGAAATGACAAAAGTATCACAGAAATCAACATAAGAGAGAGAGGAGGGCATACGAAGTTCAGAGAAGAAGAGGAGGAGCATAACAAAGGAGGAAAGGAGGGTAATAACGCCACCGGAGAGAGTCCGGCTGTAGAAATCTTCATTGATTTTAGGGTATGCATCAAGATTGCGAATTTTGCTAAACATCCCATCCATTTTTTTACCCCCAAATTCCTTCTTTCCTTTTGTTCTATTAGTTTATTGTAGAAAGGAATTTGGATTGAATCCCTACAGAAATGAACCAATGATTTGAATTTAGGAAGACCAATATCGATATTCGTTGGTTGAAGGAAGAGAGAGAGACGGCCGGAAAACAGAGGGTGGGAGGTTGTCGACAGCTAGATCTACGGTCCGCTCTTCATGGTTTTCTCTCTCGTGTCTGCATCTTTCCTAAATTGTGTGTGAAGCTCTATCGTCCCACCTGCCATTTTTAGTTGGGCCGGGCTTTTACTTTACTTCACCTAAATGGATCACCTCACTTTCTTAAAAAAGCCCAATTCGGCCCACTAACTACATTAGAGAAGTTTTCTTCACCTAAATTGATCATGTTATCAAGTCTGCTGGGGATTTCTGTCCCATGTAGAATATCAAATTAATTTTTTAAAATATAAATTACTATATTAATTTATAATTAAATTAAAGGCCCGTTTGGTGGTGCAATGGATTAAGGTTTTCATCACCATAATTTTCATAATCCAATAATCTATGGCTTCGTTTGGTAAGGGGTTAAATTAGGGGGATTAAGGGTGTGTTTGGTAGGAGATGGAGGTTATTTTGAAGGTTAACCTAGATGGAATTTAAAAGGGGTTAAATGTTATGTGAGATTTATTATGGATTATTTAATGTAAAATAATCGACATCAAGTTGTCTGGTTGAAGATTTTTTTTTGGGTTTAATTAATACAAATTTATAAATTTGAGTGAATTCTAATTGATGGTTGGAAATTAATCTCCTTTAACCTTGGTAATATGAGGTTATTGTTGGGTCATTTATAATCTCAATTAACCCCATATATAATCTTTTTCATAATCTCCATCTCCATCCAAGCACTTACATAAATTAACCTCCTAAATTTTAAACTAAATTAACCTTCTTTAGTCCCCAACCAAACACACCCTAAGACTGTGGGAATTGAAAGAGAGAAATAATTCTCGTAATCTCGTTTGGTAAGGAAATTAAGGAGGGTAAATGAATTAGATTATGGAGATTAAAAAATTAGATTATGAGAATTTTGTAATCCTATAAAACTTTTATTATACGGATTACAAAGATTATTGAAGTTAAAATCTCATTTTTACCCTCTTTCTTTTTTTCAACTGTTTTATCTATAAAAAAATTTGACACGTAATTGTTCGTAATTTTATCCACAATCATATTCATTTTATCAAACACTCATTACACTTATTTTCATATTTATCCCCTTAAACAACTTTTTTTTTTGAAAGTTCTTCATCTAAATAATTTTCTGCATCATCATCTTCATCTACGTAATCTTATGTTACCAAACTGACCCTATGTGTATGAGGATGAAAGAAAACACTCAATTCCATCCTCATTACATCATAATCTTCCTTTCATCCTCATAATCTTGCCTCACAAACAGACCTAAATCTAAATTTATATCATATATAAAACTATTAAATCAATTAAAACCTAAGTTGATTATAACTCGGGATTGATATTCGGTCTGAAAAAGGAGGCAACAAACTCGCACTACGAGTGTTCCTCTTTGGCACATTACAACTGTGCTCCGCACTCGCAACATGAATGCGCCGGAAGCCCCAATTTGTCGAAATGAGGGCCAAAAGACTAATGTAACTGTGTTCAATTCCGTAAAAATATGGGTGCACTGACGCGCATGAGCATTGTGAGTGCGTCCGAACTGGCTCTTTTATAATATTTCGTCTAATCGAATAAAATCACTAAAATAAATATAAATACATACTCTCTCAAACAAAATCAAAATAAACAAAAAAATAATATAAATAATGGCAACAAGACTAGAATAATAGGCATGCTGAATTGAAACAATTATAAAATTGGTGGCAACTTTGATAAAGAAAGAAATCCTAAAGTCTCCTTCTAGATTTGTGCAAATCTGTCCCGTCCAGCCGCCCGTTCCCGGTAAAAATATGGATATGGACAGCTAGTTTAGCTCGTTCGGGTTTAAACCAGCCCGACCCGTATTTTGGTGGGACAAGTATGGGTAAATATGTTGGTCCACGGGCCAACCCAACCCGTATATAGTTATATATATATATATATATATAGAGAGAGAGAGAGAGTATAGATCATATGAGAACAAACTTATCGTGTAATCATGAGAACAGATTCGTAATTATTATTAGTTTTGTTACGAAGGTGTCATATCGTTTAATGTATTATTTGTAGTTATTGTTGGTTGAGTGGATTATTCGTAGTTATTGTTGGTTGAATGGATTATTCCTAATTATTTTTATTCGCAATTATTATTAATTATGATATCTACTCTAAATCTCGACCCTTAATACTCATCATTCGACGGTCTAAGATTGTTCTCAGGATTACACGATAAGTCTGTTCTCATGAGAACTGCACCCTATGTATATATATATATATATATATATATATATATATATATATATATATATATATATAATTTAGTTTGTTTTTAGTGTTATCTACTCTGATTTTTCATTGAGTTTGTTTTGAGTATTTGGACAAGTTATACTCGTTTGTAATACAAGATTGCAAGATTATCTTGACTACAATGGTACTTTTGTTGTTTTTTAGGTATTTAGATTTATAATCATTTATTCATTTTTGTGTATGGGTTGTTGTTGAACTCGTTGGTAGTGCATTATGCACGTATAATTGAATTGAAAATTTGTGTTAAGTACATTACATTACTTATTTTGAGTGATAAATCCCACGAAAACGCAAAATTAAGTACATACGGACCACTTGCGCTCTCCCGACAGCCCACGCGCTTTTTACGTGGGTGGACATGGACAGTGTTTGTCCGGACAAGGCGGGTTGTGTCAGCCCAACCCTCACTTTTTGATAGAGTTTTTAGGTATGTCCCGAGCCCGATATTATACAAGTCTATCTCCTTCTTAACACCAAGCTAGCAGGAAACAAACTTTGGTGTCATAAAATGTAGAGCATAAATATTATAACGGTTATGACTTATATAAAGGTCTTTCTCAATCGAAGGTCTTCCATATTCATACATCGATCATGCCTAGGATCAGGCTTTGATCATGCCTAGGATCAGGCTTGCTCAAGTCTATGGTTTATCTTTGTGCACCTTAAGTAAGGTTGTAATATGAGTCGAACAACCGAGTATTCGTGGAGAAAGTGAACCGGTTCAAGACAAGTTTTTTAAGCTTAGTCTGACTAAGCTAACTAGCTCGGCTAATATAACGCCGTGTTATTTTAATCGAACGGGTCGAGTATTGACATGAACATGCTCAATTCGTTTATAAATGAGCCGAGCTCCAGCCGAGCCTAAGTAAATTTTGGAAGAGTTTAAAAATGTGTTCATATTCGCTCGAGCCGAACGCGAGTAACTAGTCTTATATAACAACCTTGATCCTATAAACAACTCAAACGAATACTTATCTATCAATGTGAACTTAGAAGGTTATATATAAATACAATGATGAAGATCTTGATGGGAGATCTTTGACTAACTAACTCTAATATCTCTCTAAGTAATATAAACAAGTTGTTGAGAGTATTATGGTTGACATTCCTCCTCAAGTGAAGCGTCGGGGTTGAGATGTAAATTGCGTAACATTGTCCAAAACCGATACTTCAACAATGGTTTAGTTAGGATGTTAGCTAGATGATCTTCATTGGAGACAAAGCTAACACGTAGGCGTTTATTCTTGACTTGTTCACGCACAAAGTGATAAGCAAGGGCTATATGTTTCATCCTTGAGTGAAAGATATGATTGGTTGACAAAGACGTTGCACCCAGGTTCTCACAGTGTATCACAGGAGCAAGTGTTGTATTCTGACAAAGTTCATTCAATAGCTACATGATCAAAAGAATTTCACATGTTGTATCAACTAAGGTTTTGTACTCCGCCTTTGTCGATGACCTTGCTACTGATTTCTGTTTCTTGGAGCTCCGGCTAATGGGTGTTTTAGCAATGTAAACTATGTAGCTGGTTGTTGAAACATAATCCTCTTTATCGTCAGCCCAATCTGCATCAAAATCTGCATGAATATTGGAGATTGTACTCGCACTAATTTGCACACCTAGGTCCAACGTGCCAGCAAGGTATCATAACACTCTCTTGAGGTCACCCAGTGAGCATTGTGGGACATTGCATGAATTGTGATCGTTTGTTCACAGAGAAGCCGACGTTTGTTCGAGTCAGGTACAAGTATTGGAAGCTACTAACTATCATTCGATAGTTTGATGGTGAAAGAATTGGCGTGCCCGTTGTGGATGTGAGTACATGCCCAGGATGGAGTGGTGCGGAGACAGGTTTAGCGTCAATCATGTTTGCCTTCTCCAATAAGTCAAGTATATACCATCTTTGGGACAGTAAAAGACCAGTCGAGGATGGCTTGACCTCAACCCCAAGAAAGTATGATAGCATGCCCAAGTCTTTAAGGGAGAATTGTTTAGCTAGCACCTAAATTAGTTTCTCCAACTTCTCGTTGTTGTTTCCTGTTATTATGATATCATCAACATACACAAGGAGGTAAATGATATCATTACCATAATTGTAGACAAACAACGAGGCATCAACAATTGAATTTGTGAAACCAATTGTCAACAGGAACACCCTGAGTTCATTGTATCATGCCCTAGAGGCTTGTTTTAAGCCATAAATGGCCTTCCAGAGCTTGCAAACATGATGGGGATGGTCTTTGTCAAGAAATTCAAGAGGTTGGCTTATGTACACATCTTCCATCAAAGTTCCTTGCAAAAAAAACATTGTTTATATTAAGTTACCTCAATGACCAACGATTGGAAACTGCCAATAGAAGCACAAGGCGCACGGTAACCGGTGTTACAACTGGGTTGAAAGTCTTTGTGTAGTCACAATCCGGACGTTGGTGAAACCCCTTGGCGACTAGACTTGCTTTGAACCTGTCAATTCTGCCATTGGGGTTATATTTAATATGATAAATCCATTTACATCCAACTACATTGACTTGCTTAGTAGGAGAAACAAGCTCTCAATTCTTATTCAAACGAAGGGTATCGTACTCACACTACATAGCCCTTCTCTACTCCAAGTTCTTTAGGGCTTGGGTAATGGTTTTAGGTTTAACCGGCTAGGTAGGTTTGCTCATGACATTGAGGTTTAGTTTTTGAATTGGTTTCACTACCTTGTTCTTGGATCTAGTGACAACGCCTGGACGTGGTAGAGGTGGTAGTGGTTGCTCAAGTTGGGTGGTGGACGTATGTATAGGTGGTGATTGGGTGGATATGAGTGATGGTAACAGATGCTGGTTTGGCAGAGATGATGATGAGGTAACTGAAGGCATATTTGGGTTCGAAGTAGGTGTTGATGGTAGTAGTATGGGTAGACCAAATTGGGCCCATTCATTGGTAATAGACGTTGGTGCTTCATAATTTACTTACAATCGACCATAAGGGAATATTTCTTCGACAAAGCAAACATGTCTAGAGGTATAGACACGTTTGGTGACCGGATCAAGACACTGATAAGCGCTTTAGGTTGAGGAATATTATATGAAGACACATGGGATGGACTTGTGTTATAGTTTGTGAGTGGTATATAGCTTAAGCCATGGAAAACACAAGCAACCGTAGCTCTTTAGCTTGGTGTAGTCTAGCTGAATGTTTTGTGAGATTGTGATGTGGGATGGTGAAGTTATGAGATGGTGAAGGAAGTCTATTGATAAGGAAGGTGGACATGGTCATGGCCAATGACCAATTATCCAAAGGAATAGAGGTGTGTGTGAGCAAGGCAAGTCCCATTTTTACTATGCGGTGGTGCTTGCGCTTAGCTAAGCTATTGTGCTCAGGAGTTTGAGGTGGTGTAGTGAGATGTGAAATGTCATGATCACCCAAGAATGTTCGAAGTGCTACAAATTCTCCACCATTGTCGGAGTAAATAAATTTAAACTTGTGATGAAAGTAGTTCTCGACTAAGGCTTTGAAACATATGAATGTTTATTGTCTTTCAGATTTGAACTTCAGAGGGTATAGTCATGTGTACTTAGTGAAATGATCGACAAAGATAACGTAGTACTTAAACACATTGAAAGACATAATAAGAGAACTCCAAACATCACTAAAATTAACCTCATGAGGATGTGTGGACACAATAGTTGATTTGTGGAATAGAAATTTATGAGATTTATTCAAATGACAAGGAACACAATCTTGTTGACGGAAAGAGTAACAACTAGGTTAACACTTTTATTGATATCACTAAAAACTTTTGTGGAAGGATGTCCGAGCTTGTGATACATGGACGTGGAATTGACTTTGACGACCATGTTAACCTTAAGACTTGTTGGAGGCCAACCTATATAAACACTGTCGACACATGTTCCTCTAAGATTGTTTGGTGGGTGTGGAGGTCGTGCAGTAGGAAACCATCAGCATTGAAAGTAACGGAATAGGGTGAGTCATTTGTGAGTTTTGAAATTGAGACAATGTTATTTTTCATGTCGGGGACACATTTAGCATTAGACATAGGGGAACTTTGACATATAATCTTAGAAGAGCCAACATGAGTTATTGGAAGTGCCTTACCATCACCAACCATCATTTCATCATCTCCTTGATACGGATAGTGTAGGGCAAGGTTGTTGAGGTCATTTGTGACATAGTGTGAGGCACCAGTGTCAACTAACCAAGGTGAGGTTGATTGGTTGTTTGCGACAACATTGACTTGATGAGCCGACTGTGAGGGGAATCTTGCAGAGGAAGAGACTTCAATGGTGGTGTAGTGACTTGTAAACCCTACACTAAGCCAAACATAACATATTTGGCAACACCATTGACAACGCCCTTTGAAGGGTTTGGGTGTAGTCATAATGTATTGTTGGGAAGGTGTTTTGTTTGCTGGTTGTTGTGGTTAGGTTGGCGTTGGCTTGCGGGTGAGGACTAAGTGGCTAGGAATATGTAGTAAAAAATGACTTACATGTGCTCTTTCAATACCTTGTCTAAGCATTGAACGCCGTCATGACACCATCAACCTCCTTATGGTTGTATTTTCAACGAGAGCTCATGATTAATGAGTTTTTCATGAAGCTCTTCGAACACAATGGACGATTCTCTATATTGATTGCATGTACAATTGACATCAAGGGTTCATCGAGTCCCTTGAACACATAATTTGTGAGATCCTCAGGTGATACTAGAGAATCTAATGATGCAAGCAATTTGGTGGCCTTTCTTATGTTCTACATATATGTGGAGATGAAGTCATTTCCTTTGGTCATGGTGCGTAATCTCTCCTTCACTTGTTTGATATGTCTTCTAGAGAGATTTTCATACGTGAGTCGAAGATCTTCCCAAACTTTGTAGAGGTCTTTGTAGGTGTGACAAAATTGGCGACATCATTTGATAGAGTTCCTAGGAGAGAGTCATAAATCAATTTGTCTTGGCACAAATAGGTCTTGTATACTGAATTTGGTGTGGTTGTGTTGGACAATGTTTTCTTTGGGATGACAGTGGTGCCTAGTATATACTCATCAAGATCATATCCCTCTAGAGTAGCGAGGATTGCCGACTTTCAAATTATATAGTTTGTTAGTGTAAGTTTGATGTTGTTGTTGAGTATGACAATGGTGAATGATTTTGTAGGTTCATGTGGATTTGGTAAGGTGCTTGGATATTCAGCCATGGTCGTTTAGTTTAGAATGGATCGAATCAGTTTGATACCATATAAACAACTCAAATGAATACTTATTTATTAACGTGAACTTAGAAGGTTATATATAGATACAATTATGAAGATCTTGATGGGAGATCTTTCACTAACTAACCCTAATATCTCTCTAACTAATGTAAACAAGTTATTGAGAGTATTATGGTTGCCATATTTTAGGTTCCGGCTTGTAGTTTTTTGTCTTTTGTAGATGTTCTTTTTGTATTTTTTTTGCCTTTTGTTGCATGACCGCGAAGCGCCTACCCAATTAATTACCGATTCATCCGATCTCTAGAAAGCACCACCATCTGATGAAAAGAAGAGTGGCACCTCAAACTAAATACATTATAAGGATGTGTTTGTTATATAGTGTTTGAATTTTGTCCCTTATTACTGCAACCTCACTAAAAATTTTGATAAATTTCATCCTTAAGTCCTTTCAACCTCTTGCAAACGAACATGTCCTAAATATATCATGGGATTTATGGAATGAATCACGAGGTTTTTTTAATAGTACCCTAATAAATGTAACGAACCCTAAAACAATTTAACACTAACAACACGTGTTAGAAAATCAATTGTTTCAATTTTTATTTCGATAATTTACTAAAATGCCTTATCTTTTTTTGTGCATGTCAATAGAAATCTTATATACAATATAAGTTTGAGTTACAAGTTACTACAGGTCGGGTTGAATGTACCACCGATGGCCCAATGGACTGAGAAGTTGCAGTGAAATATGAAATGGGCTGCCTCATTTACTTTCCACCTCTTCTTATCCCTTCATCCGTGTCTTCTTCTCCATATTCCAGTATGATCGGTGTCTACCTTTTTCTCTTACATCGCCACGTTTTTCCATCGTGTCTTCTTCTCTCCATCGGTGACTTCTTTCTCTCATTCCATCTTCCTCCCTACGCCATTATAAGAACCCTAATCCATGTTGCCGGATCTATTCCAATCTCTTATCTTGCTTTGTCTTTCAAGAAGGGGACTTCCCCTACAGAATCGGGTCACGACTCCGGATCCGCCTTCATTGTCACCAATCATGGTCACCAGCTCAGGACTGAAGACCTCTAGTTTGAACTTGAACAACATATTGGTAAGTAAATCTTCATGCTAAGTGTGTCAAGCTCAAAGCCTTGCTTTTCTTTTCTTTTGTTGCTCCCATTTTGATTATTATGAAAATTTCTCCTTTGTTTTGTTTAATTGAACTCCTCTCTTCTTCAATCTGAAACTGAAGACGCAATTTTCAACGTCTTGAGGACTGAAGACCTCTTTTCTTGAGGAGTCGACAATTTTTAACATCTTGAGGAGTCAACATCTTTATCCATATACATACGTCTCTTCTTCCTTCATCTATGTACACGCGTTTCTCCGATATTCATCCACCGCCTATGTCTATGTGGTATGTCGGTTTTCAAACTTTATATAAGGTTGTCTATATGTTGTTGCTGTTGAGCTTCTTCCATTTTTTAGGTTTGAAGTTGCTTTTTTGGTAATTATCTAATTTATTTGATTTTGATTATGCAGGTCGTGATTTTGATTATGCTGGTTGTTGGACGCGCTCATTGCTACATTTTCATCTTGTTGCCTCCGCCATATGTGGATAACTATTCTCCCTAAATCTAAATCCTCTATTTTGTACATGTTGTCTATGTCAAGTTGAAGCTTGTTCACCTTGCCGGATATGGCGACCAAAATGAACAACATGATGAACAACATCCTTATAAGGGATTCTCTCTCTAAACTCCCAAACTCGTTTATTATCAACAAGTACTTGTTGGTCCTGAATTTATTGTTAGGGTTATAATATTTGGTCTTGGATTTCTTTTCTCCTTCTTGGTTTGCTGTAGAATAGCATAGTATATCGTTCTATACTTTAACGTATTCACAGAGCAAAGGTTCCTTATCCGCCCGCCACATGTTCAACAAAAGTCCTCTGAGAGATTTCTACTTTGAAGTTAGATGATCGTTATATATATGAATGTTTGCGTCCAATAGGCCAAATTTCTTTCGAATTGCAAACATGATATATATGAATATGTCTTGATGTATTGCTGAGTGTCATGGAAATTGATTGATGTTCGAAGCTAAAATCCTAAAATTATAATTGGAAGATAAATTTGTTGTATAATTTCCTACAATAAGATTATAACTATTAGTGAATAATCATCCGTATCTGCTGCATAACAACTAAGTTTCTGTTGAATATAATCTCATGTATTTAGGGATCTTTCTATTGTATATTGTTGTATATAAACAACTCCTCGTCTTCAATAATTGACAAGCTGATACATAACATTTTCATGGTATCAAAGCATCAGATCTATTTCTGATTCCTCCCCAAAAACAGCCTACGTTCCCTCAGTCCATCCATGACCTCTCAAAGCATATCCACCACAGTGCCTAATGATCTAGAACCAAACAGTCCATTCATTGTCGTGAACTTCCACAATGCTAATAAGCTCAGTGGACATGACTATATCGGACAGAAACTGCAGATCGAGGCCATGCTTATTGGCTCCGGGCTATACAAGTTTATTGATGGCACTCACACGATGCTTGAGGCAACCACCACCACAACGTCAGGCACACCTCCTGTTGAATCTTGTACTTCGTGTCAAATCAATAAAAGTCATAAATTACCCTTTAAAATGTCCACACTAACGACTACGACTCCTCTTGAAGTAGTTTATTCTGATGTATGGGCATCTCCAATTACATCTTATGATAAATATGAGTATTATATCATTTTTGTTGATCACTTCACTAAATACACTTGGTTGTATCCTTTACAAAAAAAATCAGACACATTCCATACATTTATCCGGTTCAAAGCCTTGGTCGAAAAAAGGTTTAAGAGATCAATCACCACGTTATACTCCGATAATGGAGGTGAATATGTGGCTTTCAAATCACTCCGACAAAAAAAATCAGTATGCTTACTATTGTTTGGAACCGAAATCAAATCATGTTTCCGTTTTGCAGGAAAGCAACAAACAGTCATGCTAGATGTCAATGCCAATCACCACTATTAGGCCTAACTTGCCATCCATAAGCCCAATTCAGCAAAATCAGCCTTCAGCACTTACACGTATCACATCTCCACCATTGCCCACTTTGTCACCTCCTCGGGCCCACCATACACCACAAAACCAAAACACCCCTCCCTCCATAAACTCTCAATCGCCGTCTATTGATGTATCTGATACATTAGCACCCTCTTCTCACACAACCCCACCTCCACCGCGTTATCTGACACGCTCTCAGAGTAACATTTACAAGCCGATTACCAAACTGAATCTTCTGGTCACAGCCACACCAATCCCAACCCCTGAACCAAAAATCCATACCCAAGCCCTCCGATCACCCATCTGGCGTGCAGCAATAAAGGATCAGTTTAATGCGTTAATCCGCAATAAAACATGGCACTTGGTCCCGCCAATTGAGGCTTAAAATGTAGTTGGCTGCAAATGGATCTTTCGGACCAAGTACAAACCGAATAGTGATGTTGAACGCTACAAAGCAAGGCTTGTGGCGAAAGGATTTCAGCAGCGATCTGGAATCGATTATTCAGAGACTTTCAGCCTTGTTATTAAGCCTGCAACAGTACGGATTCTCCTTACGCTTGCGGTGAACAATAATTGGCCCCTTCGCCGGCTTGATGTTAACGATGCTTTCTTACAAGGGTGTTTACACGACAATGTGTTCATGGTCCAACCACCGGGGTTCATTGACACTCAACATCCGACCCATGTCTATAAAATCAATCGAGCCTTGTAGGGCCTCAAACAAGCACCACGTGCGTGGTATATTGAGTTGAAATCCTTCTTAATTGAGGTTGGCTTCCAAGGTTCCACTTCTGACACATCTCTATTCTACCGCAAGCATCAAACAGTACAAGTGTTTATTCTAATCTACGTCGATGACATTATTGTCACCGGGTCCAACGACAAATTATTGCAGGGAGTCCTTGACGGCCTTATGAATCGACTCTCTCTAAAGGATCTTGGTCCGTTGAGTTATTATTTGGGGGTAGAAGTTGTTCCCCAAGCAAATGGCATGTTCCTCAATCAAACCAGGTATGTCTTGGACATTCTTGAAAAATACAATATGCAAGAGTGCAAACCAGTAAACACACCAATGGTGCCAGGCTCCACTCTTTGATCTTGTCACAGTCCTCTGATGTTGGATCCAACCATTTACCGGGTTGTAGTCGGTTCACTGCAGTACCTCTCTATTACCCGTCCGAATGTCGCTTTTGCTGTTAATAAACTTTCTCAGTATATGCAAAGTCCATAAGACGAGCATTGGATAGCAGTCAAACGGGTTCTTCGTTACTTGGCGGGGACAAGTACACTTGGTTTACCGATCAAGGCTCACTATGATCTCCAGCTCCACGCTTTCTCTAATGCTGATTGGGTTGGTGACAAGTCATATTACCTGAGCCCATGAGCTTATATTGTTTATATGGGATGCAATCATGTGTCTTGGAGCAGCAAAAAGCAATGCACCATTGCACGTTCATCCACGGAAGCTAAGTATAGAACTATTGCAAACACAACAGCTGAACTTTAGCAGTTGAGTTCTCTATTGCATGAGTTGGGTTATCCTAATATCAGCATTCTCACTGTCTAATGTGACAATGTGGGAACCACAAAGTTGTGTCAAAATCCCATTTTTCATTCCCGAATGAAACACGTAGCCTTGGATTATCACTTCATCCGAGAACGGTGATGAACAACACACTGAGAGTCGCTCACGTTCACAACGATGATCAGCTATCGGATGTCCTCACAAAAGCCCTTCCTCAATCCAGGTTCACCATGCTCATTTTCAAGATTGGCCTCTCGACTCGAGTGTCCATCTTGCGGGAAGATATTAGCGAATAATCCTCCGTATCTGCTGATAACAACTAAGTTTATGTTGAATATAATCTCATGTATTTAGGGATCTTTCTGTTGTATATTGTTGTATATAAACAGCTCCTCATCTTCAATAATTGACAAGCTGATACATAAAATTTTCAATAACTACACTAAAATTTTAGACTGAAAACACATAGTACAAACCTGTGTCCGCTAAGAGGTCAAATGATGGTATATGATCAGCATTTTCCTTATTAGCTTTGAATAATGATTGATCAATTGTCTCTTAAATATTACCGAAGCTGTAGAATCTATCTTCTGTTAACTTTTAGCTTTGAATAATGCCTCTTAACCCTTTGTTTTGTCAACATGAATATGACGTATGGCCAAATTGATTTCCCAAAACATTGAAAATTCGGAACGGTGAAGCAATCGACATGAATATGGCGTATGGACAGGAGCAGGAGCATGTTGGGCAACCTCGACAATATTCCTGAGGAAGATAAGCTTTGAATAACGACCATGGTCAACCAACAACAGATCCGTGACAGCTAATCACATTTTTTCCGATTTGATTTTGGTGGAGCTCAATGGCTCTCCGCTTTACAACTATGAAATGTGTTTATTTAGGAAGAACAAAAGGAAAATTAAAATACAACTCATCAATCAGACCTATTATGTAATTGACATGATTTGCTGGCAAGGATACTCTCTATATGACTGCACAATTGAATTCAGAAGTTTTTGGTTGAACTCTAAGCTTAATGAAAGTGGGGCTGCGAGTCTATGACCCACCATCTCAGTACCATAGATATAGATTCAGTATAGTTCCCGGGGAAGTTTCATATGTCAAAATCGCCTATTATTTTACAACAAGTGTGCAACTTTCTCTAATATCTATCATCTTATAGTTTATAGGACATAAGCATTGCAATCTTATGACCATCTTATACGCTACTTAGTTGTGCTAAATGTTCGATTTTTATTTGCTTGTGGCGATGATTGATACTTGTAAAAACTAAAGCTATTACGTGACACATATGAGACAATGAATCAGTTACTACCAATCCTGTATTAACATCTCAAAGAGTGCTACGAATAGTTCCTTATATTTTATAATAAAGCAATTTAGTATACTATGAGTTCTATGAACCCTTGAGCATTGCTACAGGCTACCATATATGTGAACCCCTGAAACCGTGCAGCTGTATTCTTTGTGCATTTCATGCGATAACATTCTATTATGTAAATATTTTGTGGAGTTTGTCGATTGTAAATTTCATTTGATTGCAAAATTAATGAAATTCTATCCTGATTTTATTACAATGAATCATTCATGACCCTTTCATTTTTTGACTAAAAGTAACAACATATTTATAACAGAGTTCTTCCCTCTTTTGAATGTCAGACGAATATTTTCTTTTTGATTGACAATGTTCAGATGAGGAAAAGGATGATAGAGGAAGAAGAGGACCAGCCACCAGCAAAGAAGAGGAAGTAGAAGTCCATAAAAGAACTTTGTCACTTGGTTTCAAATAGCCATCGTCTCAGGTGTTAATTATCTTGCTTCGAATGGTTTAGAGACGAGGATTGTGTACCTTCATTGGTTACTGTGTTAGGAGTAGTGGAATTATATCCAAGTTCAACAGATGCTTATCTGGTGTTGTAACAGATCTCCAAGTTAACTCAGTTTATGTTCAATTTCTTCTCTACCCAATTCCGTTAGAGCAATTTTGGTAACTATGCTTTTTTGAAAAACTAGAGTAGTAACTAGGCTTTTTAATGTTTCAATTAAGTAAATATACTCCAACTTTTTGTATTTATTCTCAAACTCTACACACAATACTCTCAAGGGGTACATTTACTAAACACAAAACTAGAAAAAACCTAGTAAACCAAATTGTTTCATTCCGTTAATTTAATATACAATTGCGAAAAATTAATTATAAACAATAATTCGAACACCATTATTTCACGCATTACTTTACATCGCGTCAATCACCAACATTTAGAATTCGATTAAAAATCCGTAAAAAATTTTTTGAAAAACACTCCAACGTTACTTACATTATAAATTATCATAAATAAAATATATTAAGCCACACACACTCAGTTTCTCCTAGTCAATTGAAAAAAAACACTTATTTTATTTTATTTTTCCTTTTTAAGTTGGAATCACAAAGGAAATGTAAAACAAGAATGCATATCAGTGTCGATTCCTAACAAGTTGGTTATGCGTATTAGTAAACAAGTGATTAAAATCGTAATTAAAACGTTGTAATAGTTCCGGCATGATATCGACTCTGTTAGGTCCATCGCCACCGACCTATCTAACTTCTTCCACTCCATTTTTGACTTTCAGATTAGGTGGCTCCGTCGGCCGGCGGCACTAATCTATATACATATATTAAAGTCAAAGTATTTACTTCAACGTGGTTCATCTTCATATATAATATGTCACATGACATTTTTTTAGAATTTTGATTTTTTGTAAAATAAATTATATATATAGTTGCCATATTTTAAATTAGTAAACTAAATAATAGTATTATTATCCTATAATAGAACTTATATTTATCAACTTACTAAACATGTATTTTATATATACACATATACATAAACATACTTGAAATTATACTAATAGAATCATTACTCTATGATAAAACTTATACCAAAATAACTAATTTATTTAATCATTAATATATATAATAAATATATTGTTTCCCTTTTTAGTCTTACCACAATCTTCAATATACTCTCAAGATATTCTTCTCATCTTATTTTGAAAAATTTTCCACTATTAATTATAAAATGATTAGATAGTTTATTATTCTAACTTTAACATATAAATATATAATTCTTATATTTATTGAGAAATATTATGTATAAACTATTATAATATAATTATTACATTTTCTTTGTTTTTTAAGAATATTATTTAAAACTACCTACGATAATTTTGTAATTGAACTTCTTGAATATTCTCTATTTTAACATTTATACTTTAATTTTAAAATTATATTTTTTTATTAACTTCATGCCACATTTTATTTTTTTGTGCATTTTAATTTTGGAATTATACTAATTTATAAATAAATAAAAAATCATTAATATAGATAATAGTTATGTTATTTCCATTTTTAGTATTACCATAATCTTTCTATACTTTTAAGATATTCTTCTTATATTTTTTTTGAAAATTTTCCCACTTTTAATTATAAAATAATTAGATAGTTTATTATCTTAGCTTTTTCATATAAATATATAACTAATATACTAATTAGGAGATATTCACTAGCTTAAGAAATCTATAAATTATTATAATATAGTTATTGCATATTTGTTTTTTAAAAATAGTATTTAAAACTACCTAAGATAATTTTGTAATTGAAATTTTTAAATATTCTCTATTTTAAAATTTATATTTTAATTTCAAGAATTTATTGTAATTTTTCTTTTAATTTTTCTATTCATCTTTTACCATCTTCATAAATAGTCTACTAACATTAATTTTAAATAAGATATGTAATATTATATTTTATTTTTTAAGATAAATATTTAAAAAACTTAATATAATTTATTTAGTTTAATTTTTTAAAATTACTCTATCATTAAAACTATTATGATACATCAATATTGTTTATAAAAATTTTAAGAAATATTTACCTATTCTATAAAATTATTTTTAAAGATACATTCGATTTGTTTACGCGTGCCAAGGCACGGGAATTACACTAGTATATATATTCAAAGTGCTTGATCAGTCACGAGCCTCAGCCGTTGCTTATATAACAATTATTGAGATGAAGTCCAACGTTGTAGAGACACCGACAAAAGTCAAGAAATACTAAACTAACTACCAATTATTGTTTCAATTATTAATATATTTACCCTCCGTTTGGTTAGAAGTCCAATAACAGAAACGAAATGGAAATGAATTTAGTCCATACGTTTACCTTATTTATCAATATTTTTTGGAATCATTCCTTGTGGTTACATGTAAGATTAGGGTTGAGCAAGTTCGGTTGGGTTTACCAGAACCGACAATTTCGGTCCAGACCGAATCTAAACCGAAAATTTAGGTTCGGTCTTCTGTCCATGTTTTTTAGGATTTCGGTTTCGGTTCGGTTTAGGTCCGAAACCGACAAAATCGATTAAAAACCGAAACTCATTTAATTAAAATTGTTTTATATTTGAAATTTTCATTAGTTGTGGCAATTTTAATTAGTACTTGATGTTTATTTGGGATTGTTATTTTTCTAGGTTTTAACTCTTTATACTAAAATTGTTATATAATTGAAAATTTTCATTTTATTGTATTTTATCTAGATTTGTTAGTTTTATTTTTAGGTTCATTTTGGTTCAAACCTAAACCGAACCGAAACGATATAAGGCTTAACGCGCTAACGGCCGGGACAAAGCCATATCTTTCAATCTCGTATCTGACGGAAGTGCCTGAACTCCTTCTTTGGTTTGGAGCGGTTCGGTTTTAGGTTTGCATAATTCAACTGTCTTGTTTTCGGTCCAAACCGAAACAGAACCTAAATTTATAGGTTCGGTTTTCAGTCCATGTATTTCGGAAATTAGGTTCGGTTTGATTTTGGATCTATGCTCAGCCTTATGTAAGATGTAGTTGTTTTTCCCATTTTGTTTTCCTATAGGATATCAACACTAATCAAATTTTACTACAATTATTTAAAACCACAAGGAATGATTCCATAAAATTTCATGAATAATGATATACATATAGACTAAATTCGTTTTCATTTCGTTTCCTTTTTCAGAGTTGAAACCAAACGGACCCTTAGAATATTTGACTTAATTCATTCATATAAGACATATATAAACGCTTATGGTTTAATGGCATCCCCAGTTTGGTTTGCTGCTAGTTTTGGCTGCATTTTTCCAGGGGCGCCCCTCTTCTTTTCTTTTCTAAAACTAATATTTCATGAAACATATAAATATATATCTACCATATGTTATCATAACATAGTCATTATTAGGTGTGTTTTGTTACATGTGGCTTTTTGGAGAGGTATATAAGGCTTTGTTTGGATAATAATGACCGATCTTAGCTGTATTCATTAATTCTAGCGATATTATTTTCTTTTCTACTGTGAAATATAGGAATGACAATTTCACCCATACCCGATGGATATTCGGTCACCCGATCCAATGAAAAAGGGTGAAAACCTGTTAAAAGACGGGTGAAAGCTAGTGGCGGATGATGCGGGTGGTGGATCAGGTCAGATGCGGGTGAACGTTTCATCCACCCATCACTCGACTCATCATCCACTCATCCATCCGACCCGTATTCGCCCGCTTACAATTATATATTTTTTTGAGGGGTGTTATTTACACGGTTCAAGATTTCGTTAACGCACCACTCCTACGCAATGCGTGACCGTCACGGTCACGCATTGCGTAACCGTAAAAGAAAAAAAAAAAATCTGACTCCACGGTTACGCAATGCGTGACCGTAAAGGTGTTAGTTTTTTTTTTCGGGTTAGAATTCATGTAGAAAATTATCAGAATCCAGAACCCGTAAAGTTCACGGTTACGGATCCCGGAACAGTGAACTTTTGGTCACGGTTACGGATCCCGGAACCGTGACATTACGACGGTTACGGGATCCGTATGCGTGGTGCAATAACGAAATCTTGAACCGTACGAATACGTCTTCCGATTTTTTTTAGTATTTGTAGTTTTATACTATACAAATTTTACCATTATTTTCTTACTATATAATTATATTAAAATATTAAACTCGACATTTTCTTTCCTAGTTTATTTTCTTTGGATTTTTAATATATTTCGATCCTTATCATTGATTTATTATTAAAAAAAAAAAATTTATTTTAGATTTTGATTTATTATAGTGTTATACTTGATATCATGTACATTTTTTATTTGGATTTAAGTGTGTTCTTGATTTTCAATAAAATATTTAAGTTATTACCATTTATAAATGAAGTGTAGAATACCCAAAATCTCACCCGCTTCATCCGACAGATATAGGTGGATTGGATACGGGTGAGACCCTTAGCGGGTGATGGGTCGAATGGGTGAACAATTTAGGGTAATGGATCGAGTGACGATCAAGGTCATCCACTCGTCACACGATCCATTGTCATCCCTAGTGAAAGACGACAACACACATTATGTGCATATTTAAACACGAAATATAGACCACAAGATGACAACATAATCACTTAACAACCTCATGTGCAAAATATACCCTTCAAGTATAAGAGAATTTAGAGGGTGATTACTTTGACCAACTACACTCAACTCAAAGCAATGAAAGTAACCCTTCCTTTTTCCTAAAAGTCCATAAACAAAAGTTAACCTTATGTGACTTACTTTATAACCATGGTAGTATAAGCATGCATTAACGTGGAAAGCTTGAAAATCATGTGTGCAAATTATAAAAGAGCATTGCATGCCTCCATGACTCAAAGGTCCCAATATCCCCAATTATGCATGAATCCAAGAACTAGACTTTAAATATACTACTTAGTTTTTATGATTAATTGGGTCATCTTATCTTATTGGAATCTCAATTACAATGGGTTAATCCTTAGCAACATTGTACATAGCTTTTAAAATTTCCAAATCATATTTCCGTATATATATTTTTATCGAAAATATAAGATTTTTTTTCATAGAGACAATGATTATAAAGTTTATAGTGATGCGAGTCTTCTAATTCGTCGAATGTGTCAAATTCAAAACAAGAAAAACATGTATCTCTTTCAAAATAGAGTTTGAAACTGAATTTGGAACCACGTCTACAAGTGACTATGTTCTAGAAAGCTTTCCGTATCTAATAAAATTTTTTTTTTTTTTATTTTAATTATTCTTAGCGGTTTGAAGACATATATTAAAGAACTAATGCAACATTGTACATAGCTTTTAAAATTTCCCTCATTCATGTACTAATATCATATTTCCGTATATTTTTTTACCGAAAATATAAGATTTCTTTTCGTAGAGACAATGACTATAAAGTTATAGTGATGCGGATTTTCTTACTTGTCTTCTAATTCGTCGAATGTGTCGAATTTAAAACAAGAAAAAACATATTTCTCTTTTATAAAAGAGTTTGAAACTGAATTTGGAACCACATCTACAAGTGAATATGTTCTAGAAAGTTTTCCATATCTAATAAAAAAAACTTTTTTTATTTTAATTATTCTTAGTGGTTTGAACTTTGAAGACATATATTAAAGAACTAATGCAATGCACTTAACCTCAAAAAAGAATTATTTTTTTAAAAAAATATATGGAAAGGCTAGTGGAATATTTGTTATAAATTAGGCCCTTGTCTCCATTGTTTCTCCTATCTCCAGTGTACCTTGTTATCTTCATCTTCCTTGCTTGATTCTTAGTAAGATTGAAGATGACTAACCAAAATTTTGTAGTTTCTTCACAAGGAAACAAATCAAAACCCATTACTAACACAACCTTGTTATCTTCATCGGCTATTCCGAAAACGCCATCGCAAACATCTACTCAAAGATTCATAATCTCAAGAAGAAAACTCCTCAAGAAGCTTGAACCAAATGGTGCTTCTAAGATCAATCCATTGGTTGATTCGATGCGATCTTCGTCTCCTACTCATCTTGCTCAACATAATTATTCCAACTATTCATCTTGGATGGTAACCAATTCTCCATTTCAATTCTTATTACTTTCTTCAATATTTGTCACTTATTTGTTACAAAATATGAAAACTTAGGTAAATCATCCATCAGCATTAGAGATGTTTGAGCAAATGATGAATGCAGCAATGGGGAAACAAATAGTCATGTTTCTTGACTACGACGGCACTCTTTCTCCTATCGTCCAAGATCCCGATCAAGCCTTCATGTCCCATGAGGTAATTACTTTCTTGAAACTATCCCACATCGAATATACATCCATAATGACCACAATATATAGACTAATTACCTTTTTTTCTCCTTAATTTTTTTTATTACAGATGAGAGCTACTCTTGGAGAAGTGGCAAAGTGTTTTCCTACTGCCATTGTAACTGGAAGATGCTTAGAGAAGGTACATTGCATAAAGACTTGTCTCTATGCTCTTTAGTAAGGCTAAACGACGTCGTACTCATTTCTCATTTTACACATACATGAATTGATATCATAATCATGGAGCAGATATGGAGTTTTGTGAAATTACCAGAAATCTACTATGCTGGCAGCCATGGCATGGATATCAAGGGACCTTCAAAAGGAACTCAGCCCGAGGTTCGATTCCAGGCGGCGATCGAGTTCTTACCCATGATTGATGAGGCTTACAAGATTTTGGTAGAGAAGACGAAATCTATTCCAGGTGTTACACTTGAGAACAATATATTCTGTGCCTCAGTACACTTTCGTAGGGTTGATGAAAAGGTAAAAATCTGCAATATTACCTTTTTGAGGGGCTGCTACAGTAAATAGTGAATGTGAGATTCAATTATATAAGAGGAGGGTCTTATATCATTGTTTGTATTTTTCTTTTGTTGCAGAGATGGGCAGAATTGGCTGACAAAGTGAGAGAGGTGATGGCTGAATACCCAAATCTCAGATTAACCCAAGGGAGAAAGGTAATCCAGAAGTGAAAAACTATTTACTGAACTTTTAAAAGGGTTAACAAAGTATAAAGTTGTGAAATGACATAATAAAGGGCGGTTTTCTGTAATTATAACCTTTTGAGTGTACAGATTGTCATTGTCTTGTTGTTTTTTTGCTTCCCTTTTCAACCAAAAGCAGGTTTTGGAAGTCAGGCCAAGTGTGAAGTGGGACAAAGGCAAGGCCCTTGAGTTCCTATTGGAATCTCTTGGTGAGTTTCACTTACACTTACCCTTAGGCCATCTTTATCAAGTCGAGTTCTTGGGCCATTTTTATAATTTTTCGGTCTTACTTCGTTTTTTCACCCATCTATCTATTTCCTAGGATGTCTCGAACGGTTCTTGTAAAAACTTAATTAATTATGTTCTAGAGTCCATTATATGCAAAAATTACAACCGGAACCCGTTATTGATGTCCTTATACAATGTTTTCACTTTTGTTGATTTCAAAATGGGTCCTTAATTTGGTTCTATTTGCTAGGGTTTACCAACTGCGATGATGTTTTTCCCGTTTACATTGGAGATGATCGAACAGACGAAGATGCGTTCAGCATTTTACGCGCGAGAAATCAAGGAGTGGGAATACTTGTTTCTAAGTTTCCCAAAGAAACGAATGCTTCTTACAGTTTACAGGATCCATCGGAGGTAAAACAAGATGAAAAATTCATACAATATTACAGTAAGATGATAATTGGGTTAATTAATCTAGTCTTCTGTCTTTTGTTTATGTTATGTGCAGGTAAAGTTGTTTCTTCAGCGTCTTGTCGAGAAGAAGCTATGAGAAGTTAGCATGCATATGGCAAGACTGAATAAAGACAAATTGATCTCTACAGCAACCCCTTATCATTAGCATTTTTTTTTGCAAGCAAGAGGGTTGTAATGTTTTCATTTTGGTATTTAATTTGTGTTTCTTTAATATCTTCTTCATGGGTAATTATAATATGTAGAGAGGAGAAAAAGGGGGTTTTGGAATATATATTCACCCCTTTTTGACATTAACAATATGAGAATAGGGTTCTTATGGAATGACTTTTTTCTCTTATATATATATATAAATTGTAAAGGGTAATAAAACATTTTGAATATCCCTTTCAAGGAAATTTGATGTTCTTATCAAGTAGTTTTCTTTTCTTTATTTTTAATAAAAATTGGAAGATCGGTATATGTACTGTGAGTGAAAGGTTAGAAGATTTAATATATAGTTTATACATAATAGTAATGTTATATGTCAAAAGTCCGATACAGACGGATCGGTAGAGCGGGGTCGTGTGCATCTGAGCGCACATGCGTATTAGACCCAAGCCCAACGCATAAACCCGGTAAGGTTCCATCCAAAAACTAATTGACAATAGGAGGAGTTGCCCACCGATCCTCTAGTTGCACTTGTCCACATGTTAGGATCGCGAGCCCAATTAAGACTAACCGTTCTGATAACCGTCCGATACAGATGGACCGGTAGAGCGGGGGTCGTATGCATCCGAGCGCACATGCGCATTAGACCCAATCCCAGCACATAAACCGAGTGAATTTTTATTGACAATAGGAGGAATAGCTCACCGACCTTATATACTAGGTTCGGAGTTTTTTAATCTTTCCATGTGGGACGTTATTATCTCCAACATTATATGATAAATATACTGGCAAATACGTACGTACTGCATAATACAAGACACCTGAACGCCACAAGTTTGATTAGATATCTCTACTGTCGGTGTTGGTTACCCGCGGTGATAATTGCAGTTAAATCATCCTGGTCATAGCCAAACCCGAAATGGATCAACCAAAATTACGGATACCCGATGCGGAACTTGAGGTTGTGTAAGAGGAGCGACCACCTACGGTCCAAATTTGATAAACTTTTATAATTGACGGGCATCCGATTCGAGCTAAAAGGGTAATAAAAAACTCGATATAATGCGGATGAAAATTGGCAAACCAAGTAGTGGATCTGGTAAGATCATGTTGCATCCACTCATCACCCGACTCATCACTCATATTATCCGTATTTGTAAACCTAAAACCGTACTATATATATTTAAGATCCGTAGATAATTTTTATACCATAAGAAGTGAGAATCTCTAAGGTAGGTTCGATCTTTCTTTTTTTTTATGAGAAGGAGAGTCAATGGTCTCCGATGCATTTAGACTCGCTTTTATTAATAAAAAAAAAATGCTAAATAGTACATAAATGGGAACAGTCCAACACTTAAATCATTCGGTAAAATAGACACTACACCCTCTGAAGGGTCACACAATACTTGAAATCTCAAAGACAAGTCAAAATCAATACCCGATATTAATACCCGAAGTTGTTAAAATTATCAACCCTAAAACTCAAAATACTGAGTTGTTAAAATCCGAGTAATCATGAATATAATATATTAGATATCGAAGATGGGATAAACCCGATATTAATCTGATATATGAGTTGTCAAGTTATATAACTTCAACCGACCTATCAAAGTCCGATAACCTCGAACCAACCCATTATAAAACTCAAAATATTAAAAACATAAAGTTATGAAACCCGAAAACCGTGAATGAAATTCTCCCCTGACCCGTAATAGATGAATTATGTGAATGAAATTCTCCCCCGACCCATAATAGATGAATTATGAAGTCATATGAGTAAACCCGACCTAAAAGCAAACCGAACCCACATAACCTCATCGGACTGACAAGGTGAACATGGTGCAAGTGAGGCCTGCTCTTGAGTTCACTCAATGGTACTATTGAACAATTATGTTCCACATAATGCAAGCAAATAATGTCACATTAAAAACAAGTTAATACAAGATAGTTGTAGGGAACTTTTTGTAGAAACTTAGGTTAAATTTGCATAATCTATTGTTTAGATTGGATGGATCCGAGTCGACATTGATGGTATAGTTAGGAAGAAACAAAAACATATAATTAAGATATTTATTTGGGCATGAAGGAATTCTAGTAATGGATATAATTCAAGTGTGAGGGAGTTTGTGGTCACAATAATATTGAGTAAGGTGGTAGGTGGTGAAAGGGAAAGGCCACCAAGGCACTAGAAGACACATAGAAAGACATATAGTGTATTGTTGAAGAGGAGTTGGCTTCCACTTAAAAGTTAAAAATAAAGAAGAGAGCTTTGATGAATTGAACAATACATTTTATGTGTAAACTATATGCTTTCTATGGTCCCAACTAGTTTCATCTTATGAAATCAACTATACTTTTGCCCTTAATATTGTACCCTACCTTTTGTTCTTTCGGGCGTGTAAAGAAGATCCTCCACTTAGGCTTTGAGCTTCCCATCATTGGTCCATTGGCATTATGAGGTTAAACTACTCTTCTAAGTTTCAATTATTGTACCAAAAGTTGCATTTGTCGCGAACCCGAGTTAATACGGATCAAGGCTAGAACATACGAGATCGATCATCATAGATCTTACTTAGTAATGACTCAAGTACGCGAGATCTTGAGAGAGAAAACTATTGTTATAACAACCGAGAGGAAGTGGAAAGTTATTAAAATGGACTCCTTTTCTTCTTACGAGACGATTAGTATTAGGCATTCTCACTCGTCAATTTGACCCTACTTGTAATTCTGGCTTTTTAAGTCACATCCAACTTACCCAACTACTTAGAGTTGTTCACATTTGGCGGTAGACCGAGTTTTACGGTCCAATTCATATGCATTAATTTAGGTTGTTTTATACCACGGTCTATTTAAGTTCTAAACCAAAGTGGACTATCATTTATTTATATAATATTTTTACTTAAAAATCCCATTAGTGATATGTTACTAGTATAGATCAGGGTGTCAATGGGTCGGGTTTGGGAGGGGAGTACATATCCATTCTCAACCCCGTTTAGTATAATTCCCTTTATTCTCATCCTCATACTCGTTCGGGTATTTAAAATTGTCTTCGTCCCCCTCAAATATTCATCCCCATCGGAGAACCGCCGTCTCCATTTAATTTTTCTCATTTTAAACCTTTATGAATTTTCTCATCTTCATTCCCGTCCCCATTTAACTTTAAGGAGTTTTGACTAAACATCAACTTGGATAATAAACAAAAAATACGAGGAAAAAACTCCATTTAAAAAAATACAAATTGTCAAAGTAGTATACCGTGTATATATTAGGTTCCGTTCATTTAAGTAGGATCAAGACTCGTAGTACAAACTAGTGTAAACCAAAATAATTATATCTTACTAACCTTCAAATTAGGGGTGAGCACAAAGCCCACTGATCCCGGCAGAATTTCATCCAAAATTAGAAATCTCATCCAGATTCCGCCCCGCCAAAAACTATCAATGACAGGATTCGGACCTTAAATTTTTTAGAGTAAAAGGGGTAAGTATGTTAGATATTGTATCAATATAGAATCATTAGGCAATTTTGTATCAATGAGTAGAGAATAAGCCCCTCCCAATTTTCCAGAAAAGATAAATTACTCAATAATTGAATATCCTTCCAAAATTAATAAGATCCTCTCTCTCATAATTAATCTGACTTTTTGTAATTAAATAAGGAAAAAATATTTGTTTCCTATAATTTAGGAGACAATTTCTCCAGATCTCTATTTCTTTCAACGTGCGTCCCAAATCTGGTTCAATTATGTGCGTTTGGTATGGAATTCAGTTTATGAATTTACATAAATCGGTTGTGTTTGTGTTTAACTGGCAGGATACGATTACTGGGCATTTCGACGAAGAGTTCATTTTAGTTGACAATTGGTTTCTGCAATCTGCTTCAATTTGGCGTCAAAATCATTGATTGTTGTTTTTTGCGTCCAGATTTGTAAGGTGAGTTTTGTATTTCATGTTATGTATCACGATACAGGTTGTTGTTCAACCTTTTCGCCTTTTTTCATGGGTGGAGTCGGAATTGTATCTGTGTACCATCGTCTTTGTAATTAGATTTGTGTTGTTTGTGAAAATTATGTACAAATTTGTGCTGTCTGTGAAAATTATGTACAAAATTTGTATCCTATGAAGGATTTAGGAAAAATGAATTTATGTACGAAATGATACGTACAGGAAAATTCATGTACATTAATGTAGAGATTTTTGTTGACGACGAAGAAGAATTTAAGGAAAAATGAATCCATGTACATTAATGTAGAAAATTATGTACAAATTTGTGATGTCTGTGAAAATTATGTACAGATTTGTGTTGTTTGTGAAAATTATGTACATAATTTGTATCTTATGAAGGATTTAGGGAAAAATGAATTTTATGTACGAAATGATAAGTCCAGGAAAATTATGTACAGATTTGTGCTGTCTGTGAAACTTACATGGATTGCTTCAGATTATACAACCTAGGGCTCCAATCTATATACATATATTAAAGCCAAAGTATTTCCTTCAACGTGGTTCATCCTATCTTATTTTATGCCACGTGTCATTTTCTTAAAATTTTGATTTTTTTTAAAAAAATTATATATACATTTACCATATTTAAATTAGTCAATAATGTAATAGTATAATTATACTATAATAGAAGTTAAATTTATCTACTTACCATACATGTCTTTTTATATATCTACACATATACATAAATATAGTTAAAATTATACTAATAGATTTATTATTTTATGATAAAAATTATACTAAAATAACTTTATATATATCTAGTTATACATATATTTATCTATACTGAATATACTTTTTTATTTTATGTATAGATGCTAATGTATTTTAATTTTATTAAAAAATTGAAGAGATTATTTTTATTAAACTTCTATCAATTAATCTATATACATATATCAAAACAGAAACACTTTGTGTCACGTGTCGTGATCTTATAAACTTCACACCACGTGTCATTTTCTTGCACATCTTAATTTTATAATTATAGTAATTAACAAATCAATAAAAAAAAGCAATGATATATAATAGATATATTATTTCCATTTATAATTTTATCACAATTTCAATATATTCTTAAGATATCCTTTTCATTATTTAAAAAAAAAATTCTCACTTTTAATTATAAAATGATTAGATTATTTATTATTCTAACTTTAACATATAAATATATAGTTTTTATATTAATTAGGAAATAATCACTAACTTAAAAATGTATAAATTTTTATAATATAATTATTACATTTTTTTTATGAATATTATTTAAAACAACCTAAGATAATTTGTAATTGAATTTTTTAAATTGTTCTCTACTTTAACATTTATATTTTAATTTTGAAATTTATTATATTTTTTCTTTTGAAAATTTGTATTTCACTTTTATCAACTTTATAAAATAATGTACTAACATTAACTAAGATATGTAATATTGTCTAAATTAGTCATTTTTTATTGTTTATCTGAAATTATAATTAATTTAATTATAAGTTTTAATTAATATTTTGTTAGTTAATTAAACCATTATGTTACATAATTTTTTTTATAGAAAATTTAAAAATTCAAATTATATCCGTGTCTTGGCACGGGAACTACACTAGTTGAAGGTTGAAGACGAACAAGGCGAAGAAGGAGAGTTCTCTTCGAGTTGCGTCTGAAGAATCTCCACGAAAACAATGACGCTCTTTTTACGGAAGGAGTTGAGAGTGGAAGTTGAAGGGACGATTCTCATATCTTCAATTAATATTCAGTGGCCCTTTTTAATATAATTTATCTTTTTAATTTTTGACAATTATTTATCCTTTTACGTAAAATCTCTTAAATAAATTCTCTTATTTCATAAAATTTCTATTTCATTTACTTTTATTTTTTGCCTAGAAAATGGAGGGGCCTATATTATATATATTATACAAAAATGGCTTCTCTACACCATTTTTCTCAATGTTTTATCTTGTTAGGTCCATCCCGTCCCGTATATAAACCATGTTGGTCAAACCATCTTATTAGACTTTTTATTGGATGTTTAATACATTATTATGGATGTTTGAAAACTTTATCGTAAAGTGTAATATGTTATGATGGATATTTAGAAAATTTAATGTTTTTGCGTTTTAAGTACGATATATACGGATGTTTTTTGGACAAAGTGTAAAATTTATACACAATAAACAAATTAATGGGCAAGTGGGACATGTCCCGTCTCGATCTCAATAGGGATAAGACCCGGTGGGATTCAACATAAAAAACTCAAGGCTCGTATTGATCTTGTCCCATGTAAAATAGCAGGGATGAGAATGGGATGACCTCAATCCCGTACTATAAACCATGGACCGGACTATTATGATCCGGGTTCAATGCTCTTTACTTGTGAATTTTATTATGACAATTTGGACCGGACCGTAATTCAATCCATCCGACGTGATATTTCATTCAAGCACATATGCTCGTTGTGTCTAAGCCCAATGATCTTGAAACCAATTAGTAATATTAGAAGTAACCCACCATCTTATATTAGATCCGTTATTCCTTTTATTGACATGATAACATTTCATCATCCGCGATAACTACTCAAGCTTCCAACAATATCATCGTTGATCATTACTTATACGAAAAAGCTAAATATCCGGACATTGATTTTACTAACGTTAAAAATCATTCGCAATCTAGTAGCGCTTAGCGGGCGCCGGCGACGCCTAAATTGAAATAGAAAATTTTTCTAAATTATTGACAGTCACGTGTATTATTTTGGGCACCGTTTGATTACGTCGGTGTCCATATATATATTGGGCGCCGTTTAATGATTGAAAAAAAATTGGGTTAAATAGAGTTATATTTACTAAATGAGTTTATATTATATAGGTACTCTTTATAGAGTAATATTGGTAAAAAGTTTTGTTAACCATTTTACCCAAAAAAATATATATATATTTTGCCGTCGGTGCTCAAAATAAACTCCGACCCCTTGCGAGTTTTGTTGGTCGTTGGAAAGTTGTGTATTAACACGCCACTACTTTTAACCTCATCTTTATTACACCCTACAATTATAGGGGTAGACCATATAATCCAAGACATTGCATTTAATCATTGTTGAAAGGTATGATAGAAGCTTTTGCTGTGTCGAGCTATACGAGTGCTGCAACATGGTCCCCCAATCTTCATCTATCTTCTTCCTCGTCTTCTTTTTTCAAAAACACAAATCTGGGTATTTTCTCTTCTGGTTTCTTTAGTTGATCCAAGCTGTGACAATGTTGGTCCCCTGCTCATGAGCAATACCTTATTGGTTTATCTTGGTTTGGAGCTAAGTGACTGTTGTGTTCTTTGGCAGATTCTCTAACTCTATCATATTAATATTACATTCTTACAGGGTGCAAACCACTAACTTGTCTCAACTACAGGGACATCACAAGAATGTTTTTAATACGTAAAACTCGATGTATTGTATCTTGAACTGCTGGTTTCGGTTCGTGTGTAAGGTTTAGTATTTATATATTCGTGACGAATTGGGTAATCGGTTCAAGTTCCTGCAGGTTAATGCACCACTGATTATTAGTCATTGCTTAATCATAAGTAAATTAGGATTCTATCCTATATGGTCTGGCAATTGGAGATATTTTAATCTTCATTTAGGATAGTAATTATTCAGGCTTTGAATTTTAATCTCCATTTCCTTGAAACAAATCATAGTTTTGATTCTATGAACATGATTAATGTTTGTTAGTGTGTAAAGCACTACTCAACACACACAAAACTTAAGCCTCTTTAATTATTTGATGCTATCATGATTATATTTTTTTTTGATGAAAAGAGCTGTAGCTCCACGCCTAAGCGCTTGAAATTAAACGAGTAAACCGGGGAATGGAAACACCCCTAACATCATCCATCAAAAGACTCCTAATGCCTAATGGAGGTTCCAAAAGACGATGGAAGCCAAACTCAAGGGTAAATGCAAAGTTTGCAACAGCATCGGCTACCCTATTGCCTTCCCGAAACACATGCTCGAGCTTGACTTGCCAATCTCGAGTGATTAAGCCTTGGCAACGGATCACCAGGCTCGATAGGGGGTGATTGCTACTCACTCCATTCTTGATTAGGCCTACCACCAGGAGAGAGTCCACCTCCACCATGATCTTTCTGTAACCAAGGTCCCATGCAAGTTCCATGCCCTTGTATGCTCCCCATAATTCAGCTTCCGGGACTGTAGTTGTCCCAAGGTTCCCAGCAACTCCTTGGATCCAATCCCCTTGTTCATTCCTGATAACCGCCCCAGCCGCTGCACGATTAAGGTCACTACGCATGGCTCCATCAGAGTTCATTTTGACCCAACCCTCGATAGGTTTCTTCCAGTGAACGAGGACCTCATGTTTATTTGGTAAGCCCAAGGTGCAATTCTTTCTCCATGCTTCCATCGTAGCCTTGTGATTATTAATGATAAACGTCACTTTCTCCCTTGGTACACTACCTTCCTGGAAGGCTCTAGCATTGCGCCATTTCCATAACCACCACACTGTAATCGCAAACAGTTCATTCCATGGACCTCCCTGGGGCAGTCTTCTCTCCATGCTTACATTTTCAAAGATCCAATCATCCCACTCCAACCCAAAGAACGTTTGCTGGAGCTCCGAGGGGACAAGTCCAGACCAAACTTCCCGAGCGAAACTGCAGTCTCTAAACAGGTGGAGTAGCGATTCCTCAAGGTTTGGGCAAGCCACACACATAGCTGATGAGGTTAGGTGTCTCCGAAGGCGCTCCAGGTTTGTCATAACGATCTTCCATGCAACTTGCCAAAGGAAGTATTTAATTCTTTCCTGAATTCGCAGATTCCAAATCCTCCTAAAGATCCCCTCTCTAACTCCTGGGTACTCTCTTCTTGCAATAACCCACTGGTGTGCCGAAGCAACAGAGAACATACCATCCTGAGCTGGCCTCCATCTAGCGGTATCCCCTTCCTCCTCATCCTCCCAAAGCCTAACTGCAACCAGCTTGAGGAAGTTCATGTTATTGAGTCGACAAGAGAGATACTGCCAATCCCATCCTTCCTCCCCACGCCAAACATCCCGTACTGTAAGTTCCAAGTCCCTCTCTGATAGAGGCAATTGACTCGCTAAAACTAGTGGTTCCCCCGCTAGCCATCTGTCTGTCCAAAACTTGGTTCTCCGACCATTCCTCACGTTCCAACCGACGTTAGCTGCAACCACCTGATTGTACCCTGATACGATGCCTTTCCAGATATACGAGCATCCTCCTTTGGCAGTGAGTGAAGATGGCCAATCCTGCGCAGACTTGTGGTACTTACAAAGAAGTATTTTGGCCCAGCATTGGTTCTTGTCGTCGAATATCCTCCAGCCGAGTTTACTCAACATTGCAATATTCGATTCCTTTGCCATTCTAACTCCCAATCCACCACGCTCCCGAGGTTGACAGATACTCTCCCAGCGGAGTTTATGCAACCTTCTGTTTCCATCACTCTCGCCCCATATGAAGCCCCGACATATCTTGTCTATCTTGTGAGTGACACTTCCAGGAAGTAGGATGACACTCATGTAATGCAGCGGAATGGTTGAGAGGACAGACCTCACCAACGTAGTACGACCCGCAAGGCTCAAAGACTTCGCCTTCCACCCTGCAAGGCGTGCTGATACTCTCTCTAAGAGTGGGTTAAAAATATCCTTAGTCATAGCCCCCTGAATCAGAGGTATACCTAAGTACATACCCAAATTTCTTGTCCAAGGGACACCACATGTTTCACTAAGATGATGTTCTAGGTTACCCCGTATATTATGGGAGACGTATATTCGTGATTTTGCAAGGCTGACCTTCTGACCGGAGGCACCACAAAACGCTTCAAGAATATCCCGTATAGTCCTGATTTGTGTGATGGTTGCTTCAGCAAAAAGAAGTATGTCATCTGCGAAAAACAAGTGGGATATAGCCGGTCCCCCTCGAGAGAGTCTAACTGGTTTCCATTTCCCATCCTCAATCGCTTTCTCAATCAAGTGGCCTAGTCTTTCCAAGCAGAGAACAAACAGATACGGTGAGAGAGGGTCGCCCTGTCTGATGCCCCTGGTTGTGTCGAAACTCTCCGTTCTTTCTCCATTCCAAAGGACACTCATGGAGCTGGAAGAGATACAGGTTCGGACCCAATCCACCCATATCTGTGGCATCGCCAAGTCCTGTAATGTGTCAATAACAAACTCCCACCTGAGTCTATCGTAAGCCTTTTCGAGGTCAAGCTTCAGAACCATCCAACCCTTCTTTCCTTTCTTCTTACTAAAGGAGTGAATAGCTTCTTGTGCAACAACTATATTGTCCGACATCAACCGGCCTGGAATGAAGCTACCTTGCAGGGGACTGACAATGGAATTCATGAGAGGTTTGAGTCGATTAGCGAGGATCTTAGTAATTACCTTATAGTTTACATTGCATAAACTGATGGGCCGAAACTGTTGGATCACTTCGGGCTTTGCTACCTTTCCAATTAGAACTAGAAGCGCTTCATTTGACGAAGAGGGAAGGTCACCTGTGTGAAAGAAATCCATAACAAAGTGAATCAGTGACTCACCTACCGTATTCCACAGCTTTTGGTAGAATATGGGTTGGTAGCCATCTGGGCCTGGAGCTTTCAACGCTCCCATATCCTTAAGAGCTCTCCTGATCTCCCCAATGTCACATGGTCTGATTAAGGGTTCATAATTATCTTCATTTAGTAGAGGAGCTTCACGCCTGGTGAGGGGCCTGAGCACTGGGAGATCCTGTGGGCCATATAGGTTCCGAAAGAAATTCACTGCGTGCCCCTCTAAAACCTGTTGATCCAGTGACCAGTCCCCGTTCTCTAATTTTAGCGCCACCACCTTATTTCGCTGCCTTCTCACGATGGTAGAAAGGTGAAAGAAAGATGTATTGCGATCTCCATTAACAATCCATTGTTGTCTAGATTTCTGGCACCATAACAGTTCCTCTTGCTCCATCACATCGTCGATGACTTTCATGGTAGTATATTCCCTTTTGATGAGCTCCTCATTGCTAGCTGTATCAAGGGCCACCCTAATCTCCTCCAGTTCTTTAATGAGGGCCTCCTTACGAAGCTGAATACTACCAAAAATACTCCTTATTCCATTTCCTTAAGACATATTGTAAGCGTTTAAGGGCCACCGGAAGGCTCGCAAGCTTTTCCCATTTCTCCTCAATGAGATTGGAGAACTCAGGATGAGTGAACCAGGCCGCGAGGAATCTGAATGGTCGTCGCTTAGGGTTACCCCCTTGTGTAATGTCCATTGAGAGGAGCAAGGGGTTATGGTCCGACGATAGACGCGGAAGGTGTCTCACCTCCGCATCTGGCCAGCGAAGACGGCCATTAGGCGTAATGAGAACACGGTCAAGTCGTTTGGCAACTCTAGTGTCTACTGAACGTCCTCTCGACCACGTGTAGGGAGAGCCGACATAGCCCATATCCACGAGGTTGTTCTCATTAATCCATCTGCCAAACTCCAGGGAGTGACGTGTTAGACGATTGGATCCTCCTTGACTCTCCTCAACACAGGTTGTAATGTTAAGGTCTCCTCCAAGGATAACAGGAAGATGAGAGCACGAGATCACATTTGAAAGTTCTTGCCACACATCACCGCGTCTGCAAGGATTAGGGGCAATATATGCAACGATGAGGTTATAACTCTCATGCCCCTCTCCCACAAGAACATGTATAAATTGCCCATGCTTCTTCATAATCTTAAACTTAATCTTGCTGGAATTCCAAAGGATCCAAATACCTCCCCTTTGGCCAATTGCCTCAACTCTATCGAAAGAATCGAATCCCATCTTATTGCAAATTGCATCTGCCTTCTCACCCGAACAATGAGTTTCAAAAAGGGCCACAAACACAGGCTTGTGTTTACGAATCATGTATCGTATAGATCTTCGGAAACTATTCTTCACTGTCCCGAAGCAATTCCACAGGAGACCAATCATTAAAATCGTTAATAAAGAGTAAGTCACCATATACTCTCATGTTTGGGAGTCAGGTACTACCGAAGTCTGCGAATCCTGGCAAACTTCCATGTTTACTTGCTCCGGAATGGGATTCGAAGACATTTCGGCTACAAATTCAATATCCTGGGGCATCTTCCTATTCAGGATCCGTATCGGGGCTGTGACGTCTTTATTCTGCATGGTACTGTTGACCTTCTCTTTCCCTTTCACCCCTAACATCACATGCACCGTCTCCTTGCCTCCAACATGTGGTCCTGTTTCCTGGGGTCTATTGTTTATCCGTACTCTTTTACGGTTCTGGGGTCTTGGACCACTCTCCACAGCAGGTCGAGTATCAGGCTGCTGCTCAACCGTTTGTCTTCCCTCATTGGCATTTTTTGCTCCACTTGTGCCAGGGTTTCCTTTAGCCTTGTTCCAAGGTTTCCTTCTTGCCACAACCATCCACGGACCATGTTCATTACCCTCTGCAGCCTCAACCTTTCCCCCAGCTTCTTCCTGTGGTATTTCTTGCTGCCCATTAATATTGTCTGCCACTGCTGCCACTGCTTCTGTCACGGCAATATTGTCCTGCTGGCGCGCCCCGTACACACAAGTTTCTTGTGTGTGTCCATAACAGCCACAAGAGAAGCAAATGGTGTGTAGGTTCTCATATTCTAGCAGTAGTCTTTTTCCATTCACAATCAGATCTCCTTTGAGAGGACGTGTAAGATCAACAACCACACAAACCCTAGCGAACTTACCCCTTGAGATCCCTAGGGTATTAGCATCCATTCTCAATGGGGTCCCAATGGCCGTAGCTATCGCCTGTAAGATACTAGAATTATACATGGCAAAGGGTAAGCCAGTAATCCTGACCCATACTCCTGTTGATTTAATCACTGATAACATCGGATCAAAACCTTCATCCCACTGCTGCATCATGAGGTAATGTCCTAGCATCTTCCAGGGGCCACTTGTGAGCACATCAAGCATGTCCGACTCCTTCTCGAAACGAATAAGGAAGAAATCGTTGGGGAGATCCAGGACAGTCCATCCCCCAATAGGCTTCCATAGAAGTCTTATGTTCCTTTCGAATGCCGAAAAGGATATCATTCGCCCCAGTAGTTTCACAACGATTGAATTTTTCCATGGAGCATTCAATACACTTACCACTTCTGGTGCTATGTTGATAACTGGCGTTGAATCGTGACCTTTAGGATATTCGATAGTAATTTTTCCCGTATCCAGCAAGTTCTCAAGAATTAAAGGCATCTGTTTCCACGCCGCATCTCCAAACAGCATGGTACTCCATGATGGGATTTCCTGGGGTTGCTGTGAGGCCTGGGTATCTGTCTGGTTCTGAGCATTGGGACCTTCTTGGTTTGTCGGTGGTGAAGCTGGTATGGGGGGAGGAGGAGGCAGGCCACCAATCGAATCTGGCGCCGCAGGAAGGGAAGGGGGGCCAGTCGCCTCGGGGATCTCCCTAATCGCCGTCATTAGGGTTTTTTTTACGTGGTAAAAACTTTTCTTAAGAAAATGATTGTTGCTATCATGATTATATGAGATCCAAGTGAATAGAATAAGTTTGTATGTGTAAAGTACATAATCAAGTGAAACTTGAACTTAAATCAAAGGCCGCCGTGCCCCCAACCCTTCATGTAAGTGGACAAAGAGACTAAGATTGTCCCTGAATGTCACACTCCACAAATCGTCTAGAATCCGGGAGGCGGTGAGTACGGTGGTCGAGGGGACGAAGTACCCCTTGTTCAAGGGCGGAGATGTCACGACACCGGTACCGACGATATGGTACTCATTGTCTATTTGGACTCTTACTGTTTGAGCTAGTTTATCTTTAGGGTTCGTTTGATTTAAACTCCGGAAATGAAAACGGAATGAAAACGAATCTATTACATATGTATAACCTTGTTCATTAAACTTTTTGGAATCATTCATTGTGGTTTGAACTGATAGATGTTAGGGTTTGAGAACCCATACAAATGGTGGGAAAGAACCACAAATTGGAACGATTTTATTATGCTATATTTATAGCGATTACAAAAGCATATACTATGGAATAATATGATTATGTATAATCAAATCGTATCTCATAGTATATTATCTACCCTAATATATCTAGATATTATCTTTATATTGTCATATAATAATAATATTCTAATATTCCCCCGCAATCGAAGCGTGAGTAGGACAAACGGTGAAGATTGAAATAGCTCATAAAAATGAAACAAAGACATGTAGCGAACAAGTCGCTAGTTGGGTATTGTTCTCGGACAAAGCCGGTGTTGTTTTCGGACGAAGCCGGTGTTGTTCTCGGACGAAGCCGGTGTTGTATTTGGTGAGTATGTTCTCTCCGAAAGAGCCGGTGTTGTTCTCTGACAAAGCCATGTTGTACTCGGACATGCCGAGTTGAAAGTGTGTGAATAAGTAGATAGGATCGGAAGTGCCTGTTAGGCAAAACCGCTCTGATACCATGATAGATGTTAGGGTTTGAGAACCCATACAAATGGTGGGAAAGAACCACAAATTTAAATGATTTATTATGTTATATTTATAGCGATTACAAAAGCATATACTATGGAATAATATGATTATGTATAATCAAATCGTATCTCATAGTATATTATCTACCCTAATATATCTAGATATTATCTTTATATTGTCATATAATAATAATATTCTAATATGAACTAACTCGAGTAGATATTGATTACTTTTGATACCCTGTAGCGAAACAAAATAGGGGAATCAAATATATTTTGAAAGAGATCACAAGGAATGATTCAAAATAAATTCATGAACATAGTACACATATGGACTAAATTCATTTCTATTCCGTTTCCGTTTTCAGAGGAACAACCAAACGGAGTCTTAGTGTTTCAACTGTCTCATCATTTGTTTTTCTTAATCCAAATATGCACTTCAATAAAATCTCGTAGCTGATATTGGGTGAACCACTATAAATACGTGGTTAATCTAAGCTATAATGTAAAATTATGTCACTCAAGCTAGTCCAAAATCCAAGATCAACATCCCATTCTCCATTAATAGATATCCTCCATTAGTAGATAAGCATAAGAATCTTGAAGAAACGTAGTGCCATTAACCATACTAGCTCTAGCTACTTTATAAGCCTTCATTTTCCATTAAGAACTAGTTGCTAGATTTGACCAATTATAGCACAACATAGATTCTGCATATCCATAGTAGATTACAATGATCTTATGAAAGATTATTCAAGGCCCAACTTTGTATTATGACAAGTAACTAGATTTGAAGCAAGGCCCATCATTTGTAGCCATGGGATGAGTGACACTTAGAACAAAAATACACAGTAGAGTGTTTGCAGCATTCATTCATCATTTACATTTGCCTATCCAATACGAAGTATCTACTCCATACAACAGCAACAAGATTTAGCCATTGACGTGTAAATTACCGACGGGAAGTTTGTCTATCGATCACCATTGATACTTGGCGGCAACGAGGACTTGCTCATAGATCTCTGCTGCATTATCCCAGCTGAGATCTTGCATCATTCCTCGCCGTTGTAAGCCTTCCCAGCTCTGCTTATACTGTCTGTATGTCAATAGACAGTTCCCTAGCGCACCTATCAACTTACCTGATTCGGCCTTATCGAAAGTCCATCCCAACCCGCTCTCACTATATGGGTCGAAAGGCAACACTGTGTCTCTTAGTCCTCCGACGGCATGGACAACGGGTATGGTCCCGTAGTTCATTGCGTAAAGTTGATTCAATCCACATGGCTCGAATCTCGATGGCATGAGAAGAATGTCGGCACCGGCTGTAATCCGATGAGCTGTTTTCACGGAAAATCCGACCCACCCCCTGGCCTTGTCATAGTATTGTGATTCGAATCGTCTCAGCATTTGCTCAAGTTCTGGCTTTCCTGTCCCTAACATGACTAGCTGCACATTTTGATCCATCATCCAAGGAACTGCTTCTGCTATGAGATCCACACCCTTTTGGTCATCGAGTCTGCCAATGAATCCAATGAGAGGTATGTCCGCTCTCTCAGGCAAGCCGAGCTCCCTCTGTAGGGCGGCTTTGCATTGAGGCTTGCCTGTATCAAGGGTTTCAAGGGAGTAGTTTGTGTAGCCATCGGATTGTAGATGAATGTCGGACTTCGGGCTCCATTCTTTGGTATCAATCCCATTCACAATTCCTTTGAGCTTCCAATCATTTTCACATATTATCTTGTCAAGACCCCAACCGCCTTCTCGAGTTTTGAGTTCCCATGCATATCCATGGCTGACTGTTACAATACGATCTGCAGCCTTTAAGCCAGCTGCAAAGATGTTGAAATGCTCTCCTCCAACCGGGTCACGCAATCTGAAGCTGTCCAACCAGTGTTCTGGAAGATCCGTCAAGGAGAAATCCTCTATAGGACCGCGACCCTGAATAATAACAAAATGATATGTATAACATTGACAAAATTAAGTAATGAAATTTAAAATTCCCCGTTTGAAACATACATAAATGGATCAAAATACAGTTAACAGACCTGATGAGCAATGTTATGGATGACGAGAACTGATCTTGTATACGACATTAATCCCTTCTCATGATAGTATGCCTTCAAATAAACAGGTAATAAGGCTGTGTGCCAGTCATTTGCAATAAAAACTAGATTTCCGTCTCCATAGCAGACCCCGCCACAAGGAACATGCCAAGGGACCTGATCAGAAAAGAATAATCTCCTTCATGTGATGGGATATAGTGAAGATGAAAAAAGTTCAGATCAAGCTTTAAAGTAGAATAACTTATATTTTATAGTATCCGTTAGGATAGGGCTTTCAAAGTGAAAAGTTCAAAATTGATCATGAATTCAGAAGCAGCAGCAGCATACACAATAAAGTATTTTAACTCTGGCTTCATAAGATAAGACACGTTGATACCTCAATAGAAGCTTTGCAAAACAAGACCATACGTTTCAAAATTTCCTGCACAAAGAAAGAATATCAAGGTTGAGCTATGGAAATTGAGTATCTCGAAACATGGAAGTTATACAGTAGGAACTAGCCATCACTAACCAAAAAACACAAGATCATGCCCAAAGAAACAATCCCAACACATGATATTAAGAGGCAATAAGCAGTAGAAACATTACCAGCCTACTTCCTCCATATATATTTTTCTCTACTCCATGGAACATATGATTGTCAATGAACACAAAATCCACTCCATCAATGTAGGCATGAAAATAAGATACTTCAACATACTGCAAAATCCAAATACATTGCTCAGCAGAAATGTGGTAGGTAGCTATATATTATCTCAATGATCGAGTAAGACCTAACCGCAGCCAATCAATTACCTGACCAGACACCATGTACCTCTTCACAACTCCTGTCTGTTGAGCTTCAGGATAATTTCCATATTTGGGAGCGACAACCTAAAATTTACTCAAAAAAGTGAAAGTAGATCGTTAAAGATGGGTACAGATCGTGTGAATTAGGTGTTTGAAAAGGATGCAACTAATTTTCGGGTGCCGCTTCACTTCTTGAAATATGTTTCTTGATTTAAGTGGTGGGAATATTCTTATTGTAGGACTCATTGGAATGAAGCAACAATTTCTACTTTACCCAATGTTAATCAAGAAGAGAGCAACTATTTGACTTACCATGACCCTGTGTCCACGTCGAGCCAATGCCTTTGGCAAAGCTCCGGCCACATCTCCAAGCCCACCTATGACAACACCTCATTTTCAATTGGTGATAATAAGAAACTAAACAGAAAATATTTCAAGTATTGTGGAGCCAATCAACAAGAAACAAGCAATATAAGTTTGTAAATGTCAAATTGATTCAAAATTAGATGCCACCCATTGATTATTATTACTAAGGCTAAGGTAGTTAACTTCCCAAAAAATGAGATGTTTGAAACCAAAACCATAACTTGAAATGTATAAGCATGTAAGAGAATATATATAGTCATGATCATTCATTTTTACTAACCGAATTTTATCCAAGGAATAATCAGCAATACCGGTTTTTGAGAAAGGAGCACATTCAGCAGCAACCAATATGACATTCATCACATTAGCCCCTGCCAATGGGGGTGGCTTCGTATCATCAGGTGTGGGCTCATTTGAATCACTCATCAATTCTCTGGCTGTTGATTCTTCCAAAACATTAAGATTGAATGACAATGAAGCTGGTACCGTATCACTTGAAGAAACTTTTGCCTCGTCAAAGGATCCGAGGTCCACCCCAACCCTCCTAGACGGAGCAGGGCCTCCTATGAGGCTCCCTTCCCATCCACCGGAACTAGCACTGAATTTAGAAGCTGTGTCTTCAGGCAGCTTGCTGGGAACATAAGCTATGGGGCGAGATCCGGTAGAATATACTTGATCTGAGACCGGCTTGTTGCTTGAGCTACCATTTGCAGCAGTAGTGCTAGAGTGAGGGCGCGTACCATATTTTTTATCAGATTGAGAAGCAGATGACGTTTCGTTCTCTTGAGACGATCCACCCACGGCATTGTCTATGCCACTCTTTATTGAGGCAACCAGCTTTCTCCTTTCAGCTATCTGAATAGATAATGTCATCAAGAACACTCAGCTGAATCTCTAGCCATGTGTTAATGGATTGACTTTACAATACCATTCTAGCAATTCGTAATTACCAACCCATATAATACAAAATGAAATTGCTTTTGCTATCTTTTGAGAGGCTTCAAAACATCAATTACACGGGTGACCAATTTGCTAACATATAAATGCTAGACTGGCTAGCAGAACAATTGATGGTTAATTAACTATATTGGAAGAGAAACAATAGAACGCGGACAAAAATACCTGTTGAAGCAGCTCCCTTTGGACGGCAAGGACCTGCTGGCTTTTTTCGATTGTTTCTTGAATTACATCCTCCGACGGCTTGTCACGTTCACCTCCAACCAAATCCTTGCCCGCTGCCCTAACTGATCTTCCATGATAATCATTTGAGATTCTAAAATACCCAGTTTTCCTGTTGATAAATCTGACAGATCCAATTGGCCTACCCTGCCCAAATGTTGCTAAAGCACGATTCCTGGAGGAAGCAGTGGCTTCCGTAGCCCCTTCGATCGAAAAGGAAACAGAACTCAAAGATGCCATGAAGATGCTCGACGTTTTGCTTCAGAGAGCGGATAATACCATTTGAGCAATTAGAATGGTGATGCAGTAGAGCAAGCGTGCTGAGAATCAAAACCCAAAAGGGAAACTGAGAAAGGGAGGAGGGGGTTCTGAAGTTGAGGTGATCATGAACATAAAAATGGCGACAAAATCAACGGGAGGCTGTGATTGTCTGCGGACCCACTGAAAATTTAGTAATTAAGAATCATGTGGAAAGCATGATTAATCCTTTTTGAGGTGGAAAATGGCGGAGAGATTGAAACAAAAAGCACCACAAGAATGAATTGAGTTTTTGAGCAATGAGAGCTATCAAACTTGTTCGAGAATGTTGGATTGTCGTCCAAAACTTCAATGATGAGGTGGAACTGTTTAGTATATCGTTCTTTCAACAACCGTTCAGCTCTAATTGAGCTCGAGAAGCTCCTGGGATAGTTAAAAATTGTAAAGATAAAGATCGAAGAAAACTATTATAATTTTTTTTTAAAGTTTAAAAATCTTTTTTAAACAACCTTAAATTTTAAACTTTTAAAAGTTAGTTTAAAAAATTAAATAATAATAATAATAATAATAATTAATAAAGTATTTGTGCATGGCGGTTGTGTGTCGCGTTGACTATGCGTCAAGCTTGTTTCTGGTGTGAAGTATGTATATTTTTTGATACTCTCTTCCCGATTTTAGGATAAGCATGAGTGATCAATGTTCGTTTAGGCATAATTGCGTGTCAAAACCAAGCATGACACGCAATTAGGATCGACTGTGCAGTAGAATTAAGATTGAGCCGGTCCCGAATAGCTTGTCTCATACGACAACTCTAACCAATGTTCGTCTAGGCTCGATTTGCTTTTGTAATCGATGTGGGCACACGTTTAGACAACTAGGTATAACATATAGGATTGATTTCACCCTAAAATCATTTGACAATAAGAGAAATAATTTGCCGACCTTTTATTATTTACGTAATGAATACCGAACACACCTCTCAACATAGATCCCGAATTAGAAATGAATCTCTACTTTGTTTCCGAGAAAATGATATACAAATGGATAACTTCTAAAAAGTAATCAAATTTAAATTGAGTAGATTAAAAAATTTTAATTAAAAATTGAAATAAGCAAAAAGCTCAGTTACTATACAAGAATCTTCGAAAAGGTAATTACTTTTGGGAAAGTATTTAAAGGTAAGTCCACTTATTGGATATGCTATGTGCTACCACTTTAGTTCTAAAGTTTGTCGGAATCAAGGGCAACCTCTTACTTTTCGTCTTGCGCAAAATTATAATTACTTAAATAAATATATATTATTCCACCTTTAATCCATATTTTCCTTACAATTTACCATCAATACCTACCTATTATTTTATTTTATTTTATTTTTCTAAAATAAAATAATGTCATTCATCATAGAAATCTTCCATCAACAGCTTGCAAAACTCCACATGCAATCTGAAAATATAACTAATAGCGAAAAAAAGAAGCTTGTTGACAATATGTCAACCAGTTGGCCGGCCTGTTTGCCCCTCTTTTGACCGACGTCCACCGGACCTCATTGATCACTCGATAGTTAGAACGAACCCTTACAATGAGGTGTAATTCCTCCACAAGAATCACACCTCATACATGTAGCAACTTTTTTTTTGAAAAAAGATGAACATTGCATGGTAGCACCCTTATAATGTCCCTATCCTTCATATCAGCCACATGCAGTTTTAACCGAGAATAACCCATTGTTCGAATAAAACCACTCAATCTCATCTTGACATTCCCAATCCACCATATAAATGTCAAGCACACAATAAGCAGGAAGTTTTCGTCGAACCTCCCCAATCGACCAACTCATGTTCTCCAAGCAATCAGACTCAATACTCGTAGAGACAAGTCAACATTGAGAGGGATGACAGTTGGGTGGGAGATAACCGGTCGGGGAATCCGGATTTCTTGCAAACTAAAAAAAGTCAGCCTCGTTACCCACATTCCAACAAATACCTGCTTTTTATATATCATGGATAGATAGTCTTTAATCTCGCGGGCTTAAGATATAACTATATTTTAAGAACTGGTGGATTATAAATTATAGAGGACATTAGAGAAATGGGCCTTTGTATAAGTTTCAATTGATAAAATAGGCTTTAGTCTTTTTAAACCTACGTAAATATTTAATTACCGTTTATTTAGGGCGTGTTTAGTAAAATTGTGGTTGTGGTTGCGATTGCGGTTGCGGTTGTGGTTGCGGGTTTAGCAACGGTTGTTTTGAGATTTGTGGTTGTAAAAAAAACTTTGTATACGCGTTTAGTTAGATGGTTCGGAATAGTTTCGATTTTACATAAAGACCAAATTGCCCTCACCATTAATAATCGATATAATACTAAGGAAGAACAAAAATCCAGATCAAAGACTGATTTTCATTCTCAATCTTCAAAGATCCAGATCCAAAAATTCATTCATTCCAAAGATCGAGATCCAAAAACAGTACTCATGTTCAAATGGCTTGAAGTTGAAGAAGAAGATGCTTGAAGAAGAACACTTCTTTGGGCCTGAAGAAGGAGCCTTGGAGGTGTCGCCGGCCGGACATGTTGATGATGAGAAGAAGGAGGTGTTGTCGGGATGTTGAAACTGAAAATGGGAAATGAAGGCCAAACCCTAGCCATCCACCTTTAATGGAATTTTTAGAATTGTGAAAACTTTGATTTGAGCGAGGAATCTCCATTTCATTCAAGGTCAAACCCTAACTATCTTCTTGTTGTGCCTTGCCATTGCTTCCTGTTCAAGTTTAACATAGACTAGAGAAATCTCCATTTCAACCACAATTTTCAAAATTCTTCTGCAATTCATACATTCATTATCAATGTCGACCCTTTTCCATCTCGATCAACTAGCCGTTTCCATAAGTTCCCAATTTCCTCTTCATGTCTTCAATTTCGCATTCTGCTTGTTGAATTTTTGTTCTTCCATGGTCAACCGAAGCTTTGTATTCTCGATTGTTCTGTATGACCAAGGGCATGAATGTTGTGCGAGTGTGGAGATGTGAAGATTTGAGAAGGGCATGAATGAGATATGATGGTCAAAACTCTCGATGAAACTCCTCAAACCTTCGATGAGTAGTTTCTGAAAGTGGAGTTTTGAAACACAGTTAACCACAACTGCAAATGCTACAGTTAAACGCAAAAACTCATACTAAACCCCTCAGAATTTTTTGTTTTGAAAACTGAATCTAAATGATGAAGTGAAAACTCTAACTAAACAGGACCTTAATTATTGTAGTTTTTATGTAAGAAAAAAAAGAGCGCTAAATAATGATATGATATCACTGGATAAATTTATACATTTAATTATATTTATAAAGTATTTAATTTTGTAATTTTTATGTGAATAAAAAATGAGCTAAATAATGATTTATTTTCCTAAATAGATTTATCTATTTTTTTAAACATGTGAATGTGTTATCAAACAAAACTCACAACTTTGTGTTGCTTTTTCAAAATTATGTAGATTCAACCAATTGAGTTATAAATATTTTCAAATTTTCAAATGTATTGTAGAGTCAAGAATAATTAATTTGTGTAAATTATGTAGGTTGTCTTCGGTTTGTGTAAACATGTGTAACATTAAAATTTTCCGTGTAGATGATTTGTGGATATAATTTAGTTTTTAAATTTCAAAATAATTTGTGTAATTAATTGTATATTGTGGTAGACTGACAATATGAGTGCAATCGGATGGATCGGATAATACCCACGGATATTCGACTGATCTGTGTGATCTGAAAAATAAAATATTGGTATTAGAATTTGATTTAGCCGAGTCGGATTGGATCATTATTCGCGGATATCCGGGTGATCTGTTCGATCCGAATGACGACATCTTGACCCGCCCGACCCGTCCGATTGATCAGAAAATTCAATGAAAGTTATAAGTCTATTAAAATAAATTATTATTTACATATATAGTTATAGGTTTATAGTTATAGTTATTATAATAAAATATTATTATTGAGACCAACATATAAAAATATATATCTTGCATTGATATCAACTTATAATAAAAGATTATTATGAATATTTATTTCGAGTGTTATATATATATATATATAATTAAATTAAGTGAGATCAATGTGACTATGTGAGTACGTATAAAGTTATAAACAAATAAACATTATTAATTCATTACTTTGTAACTAAAATATTTTACCATGTAATATTGTAATATATGTCAAATATAAATATTAGTACAAAATTGTATAGTGATATAAATTAACAAAGTATGTTGAAAGTATTTGGTAAAGTATTTTGTTTTGTAAACCCTTTTAATTTTTATCACTCTAATTGAGTACCACTATTCCCTCTATACGGAGTACATTTACTAAATGACTTTATGACATGAGCCTACTTAATAGAACAAATATTATAAAAGGCATACTTAGTAAATTTGGCCAAATATGTTTAAATTGTAACAAATTAATATTATCAATTCTTTACTTTACCTAAGTGTGTGTTGGTAAACACTAAACACTAGCTGTTTAGTTTTGCTAGTGTTTATTTAGTAGTGTAAAAAAAATTAACTCAAATCTTTTCCCATTAAATACATGTTTAAATATAACTATTAGTACAAAAAATGTAATATACAAATTTTAATTATCCATCCTATAAAAAATACATTGAAAGTTAAAATAAAAGTTTTTTTGATATCCGAAAATCCAGGAAAATCTAGTGATCCGGGACTATCCGGATATCCAATGATCCGCGGACACCCGGGAATCCGTGAGTATCCGAGACTATTCGTATATCCGGATGTCTATCCGATCCATCCCCGATCCGGTGATTCGAAAAAATCTCGGGTCGGATCAAAACCGGTACAAAAATATCGGGTTTTGGGATCGGAACAATAAATTATTCTGACCGGATCGATGAATCGGATTGTTTTTTCTCACCCCTAGATTCTATGGTGAGTACCAAAGTAAATGGATTGCCCCAAATAAACTCTTTGTCTGCAACTATATATATATATATATATATATATATATATATGTAAGTGCTTGAAAGAAAGGCACGTGATTACATTTGAAGTATATAATTAACGCAGAGAAGTAGAGAAAAATGAAGGGTTATTCATAGCACTTTGTCTACTTGTTAATTGCGTGCTTTGTAGAATCCATCGCACTTCCTGCCTTGGCCTGAAGCGAACCCCCAACCTACAATCAATCATACCATTTTTTTTATTAAATATTATCTAATTCTATTGTAAATATTACATATCTTATACATACGTCTTGGACCGACTCCTTGGCAGAATGAGCAGCACTTGCGGCCTTGCTTGTCACATGACTTGCCTTCTCCTGCAACCATCATTCATATAAGCCACCCGACCCAAACCCGAGTAGATCACCTAATATATCATTATACATGGGCAAAGTCGGCCCCCACCCGAAAGCCTTTTTTTCCTCCACGTGTCCACAACCATTAGACAAGATCTTAGACTCAAATTCCGAACTCATGAACGAGTTCGGGTTTGCCCAGGTCTATATATCATCTCTATAGTATTATTTTAGGTAAACAAACCGAATTTTAGTCGAACGAGTTGGGTGCACGTTGACATGTTCATTTTCGGCTCGTTTATAACGGAGTCGAGCCTTAATTTTAAAATGAGATTTACCATAAGTTTATTCGACTTGTTTATAAAAATAACTCGTCATATATATTGATGATGTATAAGCAAACCTCGGTTTTTCCCTTGGCCTGGCCAACTTGGTAGCTTGCGTTCTCGGTCCTGTTCATCTTCTTAGATTAATGGTGTACGTTAATCAAACTTGGGTGTCAAATTAGGGTTCCTTCTACATATATTTATAGGTATCAAAATAAACTCTTCTTTGGTGTAGAGAAATTCATGGATTCAACACTCTTTGATTCATTCCTCCTATTTCGATGCAATTCATGTGTTCAATTCTCTTTCTTTTTTTTCCTCTAAAAGTATTTGTAGAAGATAAATGATTAATCTTTCTAAGCATAAGATATAGACAATTTTATAAAGAAATAAGAATAACCAAAAATAATATAGTTGAACTTCAAATAAATGATCATTTACGTGGATAGGATAAAACTAACATCATATCGTAACCGGTAACCTATAACTATATAAGAATATTTTCTAATATCTCGGTTAAGTTACAAAACGTGTGTCTACGATTACGTAGAGTTCATTACCTTAGATCTATATTGATAGTATATCAAACTATATAGTATGTGATAGTACAATTAGTGATGACAATATTCACCGCAATTTATAGTTATTTGATATACTAAATAATATGATCGGTTAAATACCTAATACAATAAGGTGAGAATCCGAGTAATAATCGATCGTGTAATGGTCAATAAAGATTTAACGAAATATATTAAAAATCAGTAAACGGTTCACCATCCGAGATTCACCCAACAATTCATGTCCCCAAAAGTACTATTCTCCTTCTAAAGTAAACCCTAAATTTCTAATATATATAATATTCCTTCTCTTTCAAATCATATGTGTGACCACGGTTGTTCCAACTTGTTCGACTCTCGTTTCGACCCCGCTCCAACCTCCGATCGTTTCACGCTAGCCTGTCAGTAAGTGAAGCCCTCACTTCTTCATCTCCGTTACTTATGCTTTCCGATTCTCGATTATTCTCACTTTTCCTTCTCCATTTCTTCCATTTTTGAACTTTGTCGGCCTTCTTCTTCTCTCGTTGGAAGTTTACCTAAAGATTTCCAGTTTATAACTCAGAAGTTCGCAAGTAACTTTTCAATTGTCACTATCATCAACCTTCTCTAGTGGGAAGTTTGCCACTAAGTTTTTTTTTTCTTCTCTCCTTCTCCATTGCATCAACTATCAAGTGTGAGATTAGTGCAATTTTGAAAAAGGTCATCGGTATTTTTTTGCTAAGATGACTCTAGTTTTGAGTCGTTTTTTGTATTGTAATGATATAAGTTCATTGTATGTTATTGCTTATTGAACTTTATTTAATTTTCAAACGTTGTTGGAACTGTTTAAAAGTGATTACATGTTATGTCGAAGATAATAAGTTACCATGAACGTCAGACATTCAGAGTCTAATATATAATCAATTGGTTTTATGATGGAATCTCATCGGGTTTATGGGTTGAGTTTGGACCTAATGCACATATGCGCTCATATGCACGCGATCCTAACTTGTGGCAAGTGTCAACTATAATATAATCTCAACAGCATTTATTTGTTAGAGAGATTCTAGGACTAAGATCTCTATAGAAGATCTTCATCTCCTCTATATAAATGCCTCACTCTATTCACCTTAATAAAACATAGCTTCAGATTGACTAGTTCATATGGTATCAGACTCTTTCGGTCCTATATTCACTACGTCACCATGGCTGAGCATTACACAACTTTACCAAACACACATGAACCTACAAAGCCATTCATCATCGTCATTCTCACAAACATTATCAAACTCACTCCTACAAACTACATCATTTGGAAATCAGCAATCCTTGCAACCCTAGAGGGTTATGACCTGGACGGGTATCTTCTAGGAACTATCCCAATCCCAGCCAAAACACTACCTAACTCAAACACTGTCAATCCAGAATACAGAACCTACATACGTCAAGATAGGTTGATCTATGGTTCCCTCTTAGGAACCTTATCAACTGATGTAGCCAGTTTTGTTGCTACAGAAAAAACATCACATGAGGTTTGGGAGGCTCTTCGACTCACATATGGCAACCCTCAAGGGGACACATCAAGCAGGTTAAGGAGAGGCTTCGCACAATGACCAAGGGTACTGATTCTGTCTCAATTTATATGCAGAATATAAGGAAGGCCACAAACCTCCTTGCATCACTTGATTCTCCAGTCACTCCTGAGGACATCGCTGACTACATTCTCAAAGGACTCGATGAGCCCTACCTTCCGGTCGTTCATGCTATTAATGCAAGGGAATCATCAATTACCTTTGAAGAACTTCATGAAAAACTAATTAATCATGAGCTCTCGTTGAAGCACAATAATAAGGAAGCAAGAGGCGTAATGACGGCTTTCAATGCATAGGCTCGGTCTTGGAAGAACTCTGGTAAGTCGAATTCTCCTGCATATTTTGTCGCTACTCAATCACCTCCTTCAAACCAACGTTCATACCAGTCCAACCATCAAATCTTTCCACCTCAATAGACCCAACAACAAACACAAAAACCCTTCAAAGGCCGTTGTCAATGGTGTCGCCAGATTGGACACGTTTTAGGACAATGTGGGATTTACAAGTCTCTTCACCCTAACATTGAAGTACCTGCATCGGCAATATTCCCCTCTCAACAAGTTCCCCAAACCAACCTTGTCACAAACCAGCAATCTACATCACCATGGCTAGTTGATAGTGGTGCATCGCACCATGTCACCAATGATTTAGCCAATTTAGCTCTACATTACCCCTACACTAGAGATGACGAAATGATGGTCGGCAATGGTAAAGGTCTTTCCATTACTCATGTTGGATCTTCTTCTACAAACTGTTCAAAATTACCTTTGACTAATGTCTTATGTGTTCCTAGAATGACCAAAAACATTGTCTCAGTGTCGAAACTCACTCAAAACTCACCATATTCAGTTGTTTTCGCTGCTAATGGCTTTCTTGTGCAGGACATCCAAACCAAACAAACCATTCTTAAGGGGCCATGTATTGACGGTGTCTATGTCTTGTCTCCGTCAACTCCCATGGTTAACACAACAGTGAAAGTCTCTTTTGCGTCTATGCATCACAAGCTAAGACACCCTTCCTCCGAAGTGTTTCACTATATCAATAAGAATGTTCAATTAGGGTGTAGTTCTTTTCGTCAACATGATTGTGTTTCTTGTCATTTGAATAAAACTCATAAACTTCCCTTTCACAATTCCTCTCTTGTTTCATCCAAACCTCTTGAGGTGATCTTCAGTGATGTTTGGAGTTCACCGATTATGTCTTTTGATGGGTATAAATATTACGTTATCTTTTTTGATCATTTCACAAAGTATACTTGGTTATATTCCTTCAAATACAAATCATACACAAAACCTACGTTCATAAAGTTTAAGTCTCTAGTTGAAAACTACTTCCAAAACAAGATCAAAATACTCTATTCAGACAATGGAGGAGAATTTGTAGCCCTTAGAGAATTTCTTAGGGTTCATGGTATTTCTCATTTCACAACTCCACCACATACCCCAGAACACAATGGTGTCAGTGAACGCAAACATCGTCACATTGTAGAAACAGGGCTTGCTTTACTCACCCATGCTTCCATGCCTTTGGATCATTGGCCAATGGCCATGATCATGTCTACCTTCTTAATCAATAGACTTCCCTCTTCATCCAATAACTTCGCCAATCCGTATCAATCCTTAATGAACCTTAAACCGGAATACACCAAGCTGAAAAGTTGGTTGTTTGTGTTTTCCTTGGTTAAAGCCATATTCGAGTCACAAGCTAGAACACAAAACAGTACCATGTGTCTTCATTGGATACTCTTCCACACAACATGCCTATCAATGCCTTGATCCGGTAGCTAAACGTGTCTACATTTCGAGGCATGTTCGCTTTGTTGAAGATGGCTTTCCCAATATTCGAATGAAACCAAACCCTAATGTATCCTCTGATGTTACAAATGAATGGACTTCATTTGGCCTACCAATACTAAGTGCATCTCAAAATGCTGCAGCAACCACATCAAATACCGATACAACCAACACTTCCACATCACCAGTACCGGCCCAAATCCCCCATCCATCACCACCACTGCCGCCACCTATTTCACCATCAATTCCTGTGCCCACTCCACATCCAGCCATTCGTCCTGGTGTTGTCACTCGTTCCAGGAATAATGTTACCAAGCCAATACAAAAACTAAATCTCCATACCATTGCTTCCAAAACCCGACTGACCGAACCCAAAACCATCACCCAAGCGCTAAAGAGCCCTGAGTGGCGACAAGCTATGCAAAGAGAGTTTGATGCACTAAGTTTGAACAAAACCTGGGATCTTGTTTTGCCTACTGAAAATGTTAACTTGGTAGGGTGTAAATGGATTTAACGAGTTAAGTATAATCCAGATGGTAGTGTTGACAGGTTAAAGGCTCGGCTGGTTGCAAGAGGGTTCACACAGCGTCCGGGTTGTGACTACACTGAGACGTTCAGCCCAGCCGTTAAACCAGTGACAGTGAGATTGGTACTCCACCTTGCAGTCTCGAATGGATGGTCTTTGAGACAACTCGACATTAACAACGCTTTTCTGCAAGGGCACTTGATTGAGGATGTTTACATGAGCCAACCCCCTGGGTTTGCAGACAAGGATCATCCTAACCACATCTACAAACTAAGAAAAGCAATTTACGGGTTAAAGCAAGCTCCCAGGACATGGTATAATGAATTACGAGTTTTTCTGCTGAGTCTTGACTTTCTTAATTCTATTGTAGATGCCTCTCTGTTTATCTATGCCTCTGGGATTGATTTGCTGTATCTTCTTGTTTATGTTGATGACATAGTCATTACAGGCAACAACAACAACAAATTGACCTCTTTAGTTAAGGTGTTAGCTAAGAGATTCTCGCTGAAAGATCTGGGATTATTGACGTATTTTCTTGGTGTTGAAGTGCAGCATACTTCCACTGGTCTATTCTTATCACAAAGGAGGTGCATTCTTGATTTACTGGACAAGGCGGGCATGTCTGACGCAAAACCAATTTTCACTCCTCTACAACCTGGGGATTTGTTTACATCCAAGTCTGGGCAGCTACTTCCATCTCCAACAAATTACAGAGTCATGGTCGGCAACTTACAATATCTTTACTTAACTCGTCCAGATGTAGGATTCTCCGTCAACAAACTATCTCAATACATGCAGAGGCCAACGTATGCTCATTGGAGTGCACTTAAACGGGTGTTGCGATATCTTGCTGGAACACTGGATCTGGGCATCTCAATCTGTACCAGCCCAACGACGAACCTCCATGCTTTTTCAGATGCCGATTGGGCAGGTGACAAAGATGACTATGTATCAACCACAGGATATATAGTCTACATTGGCACCACGCCAATTAGTTGGAGCTCGAAAAAGCAGAAATCGGTGGCTCGCTCATCCACAGAGGCCGAGTACAAAGCACTAGCAGAAACCAGATCAGAGATTATTTGGATCAATCAGCTGCTTCAAAAACTTCGTCAATCTCCCACCTTACCTCCGGTCATATTTTTTGACAATCTAGGAGCAATGTCATTATCAGCCAATCCAGTATTTCATTCTAGCATGAAACATATAGCTCTAGCCTACCATTTTGTACGAGAACAAGTCAAGACCAATAAGCTGAGAGTTAGCCATGTGTCCACGGACGATCAACTGGCTGATATTTTAACCAAGCCACTGCTGCGCTATAGGTTTCAGAGTTTGCTATTCAAGTTACAACTCAAGCCTAAAACTTCACTTGAGGGGGAATGCCAACTATAATATAATTATAGAGAATGTATTCTCAATGTGTGATTTTATTGATAGCATTTAGCAATATATATACATACAGTGATAATCTAAATATGGGGTAGATATCTCATACAATACACATATGTTGATAATAGAGATACTAGGAGATCATGAGTATCAATTTAGAGATGTGATTGACATTCCCCCTCAAGTTGAACGACCAAAGGAGAGTGGTAACTTGGACAGCAGTGCAGCGAAGTGTGGACGAGATAATGGTTTTGTGAGGACGTCGGCCAGTTGGTCATGGGTTGATACATGAACAACTCGTAGGGTTTTATTGTTGACCTGTTCACGAACAAAGTGGTATGCTAATGCGATGTGCTTCATACGAGAGTGAAAGACCGGATTAGCGCTTAACGATGTTGCACCTAAGTTGTCACAATAAATGGTCGGTATGCTTGACATGAAGATACCTAATTCATGCAGTAGTTGTTTGACCTAGAGTAACTCAGATGTAGTGTCTGCAATAACTTTGTATTCAGCCTCTGTAGAAGATCTGGCCACAGATTTTTGCTTTCGTGAGCTCCAGGAAATAGGAGATGTACCAAGGAAGACGATATATCTAGTAGTGGATGAAATCATCTTTGTCTCCGGCCCAGTCTGCATTGGAGTAAGCATGTAAACATAAGTTGGAACGAGAAGAAATGGTAAGGCTAAGGGTAGATGTTCCTGAGAGATAGCGTAGAAGACGCTTCAAAGCAGTCCAGTGAGCAGTAGACGGAGCATGCATGAACTAAGAGAGCTTACTAACGGTGAAGCCAATATCAGGGCGTGTGAGACCCATATATTGAAGGCTTCCAACTAGAGTTCTGTAGTCAATAGATGAGGGAAGCGGAGACTCTAAGTGACGAACCAAAGGCTTTGTCGTGATTGGAGTGTTGGCCGCTTTGCAATCAAGCATGCCTGCTTTGGAGATGAGATAAAGAATATACTTGCGTTGAGTGAGTAGTAAACCAGAAGCTGTGGCGGTTACTTCAATGTCTAGAAAATAAGATAGTGGACCTAGATCTTTGAGTGAGAATTTCTGGTTGAGTTGAGTCACTAGGTTGTTGATTGCTTGAGCTGGAGTGCCAGTGATGATAATATCATCGACGTAGACAAGCAAGTAGACACGAAGATGGTGTTGATGATAGATGAAGAGAGAGGCATCCGCCATAGAGTTGAAGCCTTGTTGAAGGAGAAACACCTTCAATTCCATGTACCAGACCCTTGGTGCCTGTTTGAGTCCGTATATGGCTTTGTTAAGTTGACAGAGATAATTGGGATGTTCTTGATGGTTGCTCCATAAAAACTTGTTCGTGAAGTCTCCCTTAAAGAAACACATTGTTTACATCCAACCGTTGAAGAGTCCATCCATTGACAACAACCAAGATTATGACCGTTCGGACAGTGACAGGCTTGACTACCGGACTGAAGGTATCAGTGTAGTCCAGACCTTGGCGTTGATGAAAACCCTTAGCAATGAGTCGCGCTTTCAGCCGCTCGACAGTGCCATCTGGATTGTGTTTTGTTCCGAACACCCATTTGCACCCAACTAAATTTTGATTGGAAGACGGAGGGACAAGAGTCCATGTTCGGTTTTGTTGGAGAGCATCAAACTCAGCCTGTATAGCTTTCCTCCATTTAGGGTCTTTTAGGGCTTAGGTTAGGTTCTTGGGTTCAGTAGAGAGATGGGTGAGTTTTATGTGAAGGTTTAATTTCTTGATTGGTTTAGTGATATTATTTTTTGATCGTGTGATAATGCTAGTGGGTGGTGGTGGTGGGTCATGTCGAGAGGAAGTAGGGTTGGTGGAGGTGGAGGCGGAAGCTTGGGACGTGGAGAGGTCATTGGTTGGAAAAGACGACGTGAAGGAATCAGATGGTAAGGTAGTTGGGTTAGATAAGATGGGGTTGATGATGCTTGTAGATGTAGGTTGGGCTGGTGGGATGGGTAGGTTAATAGTTGTCTAGGTGGGCTTATCCAGTGGGCTGATGATATTGGTCTTGACAAGTTTGGAATAGGGGAATTCTGACTCCAGAAATTTCACATGGCGAGAGGTGTATAATCTGCGAGTTGTAGGGTCAAGGCAGATGTAGGCACTTTGAGTGTTTGAATACCTAACGAACACACATGCTACAGACTTGGGTTCTAACTTGTATTTGTTATAAGGTCGTAGCCATGGGTAGCATAAGCAACCAAAGCTTTTGAGTTTGTGATAGGATGGAGTACGGTTGAGGAGGCGAAAGTAAGGTGAGTCATTGTTAAGGATGGGGGTGGGTAGTCTATTGATGAGATAGACAGTTGTAGTGAGGGCATGAGGCCAGTGATCCAAGGGTATGTTTGAGTGAGTAAGAAGGGCTAGTCCAATTTCAACAACATGACGATGTTTACGTTCGGATAGCCCGTTGTGTTATGGGGTATGAGGAGGACTAGTGAGGTGAGTGATACCAATAGATCCAAGGTATTGTCGTAGGGCAATATACTCTCTACCAATGTCAGAAAATAAGATCTTGATTGTATGTTTGAAATAGTTCTCAACTAATGCTTTGAATTTGATGAAAATTGAGCTTGTATCTGACTTTTTGTGGATGGGAAACAACCATGAATAACGTGTGTAATGGTCAATAAAAATTCAAATAGTATTTGTGGCCATCATACGACATAATTGGAGAACTCCATACATCAGAATAAATCACTTCAAGAGGATGATTTGATTCAATAGAAGAGTTTGCAAATGGAAACTTGTGGCTTTTATTGATATGACAAGAATGCCAATCATTTTGCTTGAAATGAAACTTGCTGAGATTGAAAGATTTAACTAGGAATTGAAAAACTTGACTTGATGGATGTCCAAGCTTGTGATGAAGAGAGGCTGGACTTTCATTGTGGGTGAGGAACATTTGTTTAGATTGAGAGGGCCACACATAGATGCCATTTACACAAGGGCCTTTAGCTAGGGTTTTCCCGGATCTCATGTTCTGCACCAAGAACATATCAGATGAGAACGTGATTGAGTAAGGTTTGTGTTTAGTTAACTGGGAAACAGAAACAATGTTTTGTGACATATGTGGAACACAAAGAACATTTTCTAGATTCAAAGAGGAATGAGGTAGAATAGTGTTGCCAGTGTGAGTAATGTGCAAACCTGATCCATTTCCAACTAGCATCTCATCAGTTCCTGTGTAAGGGTAGTGGATGGCTAGGTTATCAAGATCATTAGTAAAATGGTGGGATGCTCCACTATCCATAAGCCATTGTCCTTGTGTAGCTCCAGTTGTGATAGTGTTGGTCTGAGGAGGAGCAGGGAAGCGGATAGAGTGTGGTAGAGGAAGGTTAGGGTGTTATTTTCGGATCACTGTGCACTGGGTTAGAACATGACCTACTTCTCTGCATCATTGGCAACGTCCTCGAAAGGGTTTGTTGCTAGAGGGAGGAGAAGGTTGGTTGTTTTGATTAGTGGTTGGATAAGAGGCTTGTGGGTTTGAAGAGTATGAAGCTTGCCATGCAGGTTGTGAGTAAGAGGACTTACCTTTGCTTTTATTGGATATGGTTTGAACGTCGAATGCCACTGCAGGTGTATTGTCCATGGGTGTAATGTGTTTGAGGATCATTTCATGATTGATCAACTTCTCATGAAGAGCATCAAAAGTAATTGGTGTATCTCTTGCATTGATGGCATGGATTATTGGTTTGTATGTCTTGCCGAGACCCCGTAGAACCTGATCTGTGAGATCCTCTTGGGAGATCGGTGACTTGAGTGATGCGAGCAGATCTGCTGAAGCTTTGATTTGTTGCATATACTCTCCGACTGAAAGTGTGCCTTTTGTGGTTGAGCGTAGGCACTCCTTGATTTGTTTGATGTGTCCTCGAGAAGGTTTCCCAAATGTGTTGCGGAGTGCGTCCCACATTTTAGACGAGGTAGTGGTTGTGGTGACCAAGGTTGCTATGGCCTGAGATAGCGTTCCTAAGATGGCTCCATAGAGAATCCTGTCTTGTCTATTGTGAGTTAGATAGACATGATTTGGATTGTCTGTTGTTGGTGTGGTGGCTGGGGAAACTTGCTCAGAGCCATCTAGAAAGCGAAAGAGATCATAGCCTTCTAGAGTGGCTTGGATTTGAGTTTTACCAGGTGAAGTAATTTGTAAATTCGAGCTTGATGATGTTGGTTAACGTGACTATTGTGAATGGTTTGGCAGGTTCGTGTGGGTTGTGTAGCTGTGTATTCGAGTCAATAACCATGGTGTTTTAGGGTTGTGTTTGTGGATCGATGAATCCTGATACCATATAGAGAATGTATTCTCAATGTGTGATTTTATTGATAGCATTTAGCAATATATACATACAGAGATAATCTAAATATGGGGTAGATATCTCATACAATACACATATGCTGATAATAGAGATACTAGGAGATCATGAGTATCAATTTAGAGATGTGATTGACAATAATCTCAACAACATTTATTTGTTAGAGAGATTCTAGGACTAAGATCTCTATAGAAGATCTTCATCTCCTCTGTATAAATGCCTCACTCTATTCACGTTAATAAAACATAGCTTCAAATTGACTAGTTCATAGCAAGTACAACTCGGACTTTGACATGGTATTAGAGGGTTAACTTCTATTCGGCTCAGGGTCCTAACTTGTTGTAAGTGTAACTCGGTCTATATCCTCTAGTTGCACGTGTGGGTTTAGTTGCACTTGCGGGATGTGTTGAAGATAATAAGTTTTCACATTGAAAGTAAAGACATTCATAGTCTAGTATATAAAGTCGGTGAGATACTATACATAAGACACCCCTCTATGATTCGTTTGTATCAAACTTTGACATGTTACTAGCGAGATGCTTACCTAGAGTTTCTAGGTATGAGTACCTACGGAAGAACAGGAACATATTGTCATACTATAATCTTTAGTATGTTTGTATTCCTTGAATGAGATTACTAAGCATTATCATTTACATAATCAATGCAACTCAATCAAGTTATGGCGAATAACTGAAATTCCTCATCTCCAATCAATCACATAGTTGTTGGCTTAATTGTCAACGCTAAAAATGATCAATATATGTCTAAACTGACGGAGCATATGCAATTTATGTACTAGTAGAGATCAATGATGACCAAATATCTTGCCTTTTTTTTTTTTTGTCTTTCTTTGTAGTTACAACTTACAACCCAATTAAGTTATAGTTCATTAAAGTCGTATTTTGTTGCTTTAATTTGCCGATTTGTTTGTTGTTGTAATTAACTATTTGTTTTCTATTTTAGTAAGCCGAAACCATATGAGTATTAATAAGCAGAAAACATATGAGTTTTATCTTGTTTTTCTATGGGGTTATATATAGTTTTTCTAAGTAATAAACATGAATAAATATCTTATTGTCAATTGTATCTTCATTTCATTGTACTTTTGTACGATATTTTGATTTTCTTTAAAGTGAAGTTATTTTATAAAAAATGCTTGCTATACACTAAGGATCATCATTCGATCAAAAAAATCGAGGTTAAAACTGAAAAGATCGAGATTCGAGAGTGAAAAAACGAATACCGCTCGATGAAAACTTAACAAGTGGGTCGATTTAGCCCAAGAAATCGGCCAATATGGACTTTCATGCCAATTAAAAAGTTGTAGACTTCAAATTAGTTTCCAAAGTAGGATTTATGGATTTTCTAGTTTCAACCACAACAACAAGAAATCCAATTTTACTAAAATGTCGCAATGTTGTCATATGTTGATTTTATAAGGAGATCAACCGACCCGGACCCAATGATCGACCGACCAGGACCTAGTGATTGGGAGACTGTCCTCCAACTGACAACTATTGACCTACTCTCCGAGACGATGTGACAAATACACTAGTGTATTAAAGTGTTTATGAGTGTTTTAATATTTAACAAGTGTTTAGCATGTAATAAACACTAGTTTTTAGTTTTTATGGAAGTGTTTCTAAAATCCTTATTTGAGCAAGAGTTTCACCCTTTACACTAGTGTTTTGTCCTGCAAAATGACTATATTCCCCTTAATTATTTTCCGTATTTTACACCCCTTACCTGGTACTTAAATGACATTCTCTCACTTCATTACCACTCCAGAGTCAATTCTCCAGAGCTTCGACGTTCTCCTCGGCGAAGAAGAAGAACACCATCGACCGTCTTCTCCCCTTCTTTGGTTCTTGTACTTGTCGATGAAGAAGAAAAGAAAATCCGTCAAAGAACACTAAGATACAAACCCTTTCTCCTTCATTCCTTCTTACATTGTTCATTTTCATTCATTTTGGAACCCTAATTTATTAGTCGAAGAACATTCATTGTGGAGAAGATTAATTATTTGGCCACAACAAGTGTTGCCAACTCTACTTCATGCTGATTGGGAGTAGTGAATATCTGTTGGCGTTGATTCACATCATATCTTGAACTCAGTTGATGATTTGAGAAGACAATATGATGAATTGCAAAATAATTCTTCACGTTAGTTGAACATAATGAAGTGTTGGAACGGTCATTAATTGAGAGGAATAATTTTGTGCAGAGATAGGAAGGGGTTTTGGACGGAATTGATACTCCTATACGGATCATGCCATGGAGCATGATGAAAGGATTCAGTGGCTAGGGGCTGCCTTGTGAGAAGTTGATCACCATATGGTCTACAGCATAAGGTCGAGAACCTTAGGCAGATAAACACTAGTATTTTTGCCAAATACTCGTTAGTGTTTTATAAACACTAAACATTTGGGTTTCACAAAAACCAGCCCCTAAACACTAATAAACACTTTAAACTAGTGTTTTCGGCTGAGTTCACAAACACAAATCTAATATAAGTTCTTTGTTTGGTTTCAGAGAAAAAAATAAAATAAAAAGGGCCGACTTAAAACAAGGCCAGGGCAATATGGACCAGTTTATACAAGGCCCAAACTACAGTAATATTATATTGTACCGAGGGCAAAGTTGTCAATTACGAAAGGGTTTGGGATTAGATGCATCATACGGTGCAAAGAACACTGTAAGTGAAGAAGATTACGCGCAGCGATACTTCTGGAACCTTCAAATTTATAAACCTAAGAATAGGATAAGGGGCTCTCTACAACAGCAGCTCAAACCCTAATTACTACTCGGGCCTCCGTCTGAGATTCTCCAAGGTTTATCAATGTCGCACTTCGGAAGATCTGGCCCTCCGGACATCAGAGACACTTACTCACTTCTCGTTCTCAACATCACCTTTCGTACGTTACTCTCCTCTCTTTATTTCTCTTTACTCGCTGTTTTCGGTTCCAAGTATTGATTTTTTCTCTATTTCTGCAGGCACAACTGCTGATGATTTGCATCCTTTATTCGACAAGTATGGGAAAGTTGTCGATGTTTTTATCCCTAGAGATCGAAGGTTTATCTTCTACTATCTCTTTATATTTTCCTACTAATCTACGAATTTCTTTTAATCTTGGCCCGAACCTGAGCTGATTTTCTCTGTCTGATTTATGTTCAAGAACTGGAGAATCTCGGGGTTTTGCATTTGTCCGGTACAAGTATCAGGACGAGGCACAGAAAGCTGTCGAGAGGCTCGATGGTATCTTTTTTTGTTCTCATAACATTCAACAGTACTTTGTTCTTCATTTGATTTTTAAGTTTTGAAGGGTTTTGTTTACGACCTTTATTGTATGCAGGAAAAGTAGTTGATGGTCGAGAGATAATGGTTCAATTTGCAAAATATGGTCCAAATGCAGAGCGTATGTAAGTGGATTTTCTTACGAAATTGCAAAGTTTTTGCCTTATTCCTCTTTACCATGTTATGGCTGATTTTTAATACTCAAGGCCTGATCTCCTTATAAGACTCGATGGTTTGCGACCCTAGAAATGCACATTGCATACATTCTTTTGTGTATCACTCTAGGGTTTATGAATTTTTGGCTTTGGAGACATTAACGCTTCTTGTTTAAAGAATGGTCCATATGTGTCAATTATACACAATAAACACACCGCTGACAATTTCATTTAACACATTGTTGCTGGCTAATTTGCTATATTCTCAACTAATGAATGATGATTGGGTGCCCATTGTTCATCCAGCTAGCTTCTTTTTAAACTTATAAATGCTGGACATTCTGTATTTTATTTACAGCTCATCAAGAAATGTCAGTCAATAACTATATGCTACATTTCCTTCATGTGTCATGGGATTCCATCCGATACTGTTCTTTTGATTCTCAAACCTTTATTGGTGTGTTATCATGGGTTATGTGTAGGTTTGCTTAACGTTTCAGATTATACTAGTGTGTGATGCTATGGTAGTAACTTGTTTAATGTTGGAGTTTTGAATTCTTTATTTCTATGTTTGCTCATAACGATTGTTCAGTTTCCCAGGTCAATATGTTGGGATGTATTTCTATATAGGAGATTTCAAGAATGTCTATGTAGGACAATAGTGTCCTTTCCTGTTTTTGTGCTTGTTTGTGATTTATTTAGATTTTCTTGTATCTCATATCCTAAACTCCATAACTTCATTTTCTGGCAGTAGTGTCTTGTGTTGAATCAATATTTCTCTCCTGACTCTAATAATATTCTCACTTCGTTTTTATACCTAGTGATAAGGGAAGAGTAGCAGAATCATCCTTCAGAAGTGGTAAAAGATCAAGAAGTCCAAGGTTAGTATCTATGATATGTGTTTTGTGCTTGGAGTAATTTACAGCTCAATTTGGAAGTTTTATTTAGTGGTTTTAGTGTTTCAGACAGTCCAGCTTCCTTGATATGTTTTGCCGGACAAGACTGAAAATTTATATTTTGATTGGTTCCCTCCTAAAGGGATCAAATTGGCTCATGAGACCATATTTAACTTTATTACGGCTCTAATAATGGGGCATTTGGTTAAAACTCGGCTACTTGGGTTATTCATATGAAAGGGATCAGGCTAGATTTGATAATGATTTTGGGTGTTTGGGTAGATTTTGGGATCAAATGGCTTTGACATCTATTTCATTATTTTGCAAGTTATTAGTCTCTATTGTAAATACACGAGCTTAAGGATGTAAATATACAATGAATTACTTTAAGATAATTCCCAGGTGCTGTAGAAGTTCTTTTGTGCATGTTTCAGGCACCGAGATAGCCACAGGGATAGAGATTACCGCAGGAGAAGCCGTAGCAGAAGCAGAGATCGTTATGAACGTGAAAGGTATCATTCAAGGGACAGGGATCATCGTCGTCGTAGCAGAAGCGACAGCCGTAGTCCTGACTACAGAAAGGATGACAGAAGAGCTAAATATGACGATGAGAGGCGGAGCCGCAGCCGCAGTCGTTCTCTTGGAAGGTAGTAATATGCATATACTTCATCCTCTGTTTGGCATATATATACATATGTATCCATCCTCTAAACATTTTGGTAATGATTAAATTGCAGTGTTTCTCCTCGTAGAGACAGTCCTAGTCCTCGGAGGAGCCCATTGCGTAAGTCACTTTCTAGGGACAGAAGTCCTCGTGATGTTGCTCGTGAAGAACGGTCCCCTAGTCCAAAGGGCGTTTCGCCACGTGGCCGCCTGGCAGATTCTCGTAGTCAGTCTCCTCGCAAATCTGATGCTGATGTAAGTTGTTTATTTCTAGCCTTCTTGCCATGTGATGGAAGTTGAATGCTAGTTCTTTAATAATTTCTGATACATAATTATCTTCTGCAGGAGTAAACCGGGCAATGGAGTAACTAGATTCAGCTGCTTCTGTACGGGGTAGCAACTGCGTTGGAGAACAAGCTTTTGAAATTTGCATATTACGGACCTGTTCTTGATGTGACTTGGAAGTTTGTTGAGCCTTAAAAATTTTCTTTGTTGATGTTCGTGCACATTCGACTTTTGTGGTATGATCCTGTGTCCAACTATTCTGTCTTCCCTGACTGTTTATGGTAATATTAGTTTCAAATATTTAGGTTGTGTTTCCTGATCTTAATCATCTTGTTTGAATTTGTTGTTTTAATCATCTCAAGCCTTGAAAGAGAACTAAAAATGATGTTTGGCGAGAATTAACCTTTCTTGGGTGGGTGCTATAATGGCTTAATTTTGAAAGTTTGGTTGGAATATCAGAGTTAGAATCTGCTTAAAGCTAATAAACATGTTTTGATGCATGAAACGACATGTGAAGATTTGCTTTTCCCCACACTTACCTGTTGATATGTAATATCAGTTTGGTTGGGGTCGAAATGTAGATGTGAGCTGATCCCTTGCCTGATGAACGGCATGTGAGCTCGTGACTCTGAACCTGAGCTCGTTGCTGTTAGTAAGCGGTAGTAGTTCAAAACAGCTGGTTTAGTAGATTGGTTGTGCTTTGGTGTTAATGCTGAACCTGTTAGCTGAGTGACGGGGATTGCCTTTGCTCGTGTTTTGCTATGTGCTGATTGCGGTTCTAGTGATGCTGTTGCAGTTTCGGTTAGCTGCTCTTGCTTGGTTAGTACTCTAGTTTCAAAGAATATGCATTTTTGTTATATAAAACTAACCGGTGAATGATCTAGTTTTCTAGTACACTTGGCTACCTGATGAATTTGTAGAGTCATTTTGTATAATCCTGTGATGGTCCTCTGTGCATGACTTGCTGCTATATGGTTAAACTATCTTAGGAGTACAAATGGTCTCACTTTGATGCTTATTTGGCCTTGTTTGTGCGTCTATAGCGTCCTCTTGATTTCTCGTTACTCCACAGTACTAATGATTTTGTAAGAAATGTAACGGTGCTAGTATGCTCACCTTATGTGTGTCCGAGGTAAGAAGTACTTGTTAGCTTTAACTTGTATAAGCTATCGATCAATAATAGAGTTACTAAGTAGATGTGAGTGGTTTGTATGTCTTTGTATCAATGATAAGTAGTTTGAACATCACAAATTGAGGTCCTATATAACGTTCCAAATAGTCTGAAGGATAAATTGTGTATAAAGAAGAGACTGAATTGTTGCCCAGAAATCGTGTCAGATCCTTCAGTTGATCGAGTGGTTGTCTTACAGTATATGATTGAGACTTTAAAATCACTGTGATAAATTTCTATGGAATGCTAGATCGAAATGTTACACTAAACTATTTCCACTAAGTAAGTTGAAGGGTAAAAGTAAGATTCTTTAGGGATAATTCTCTTCCAAGTGCAACTCGAGATTTTCAGCACAAAGGATGGATCGATGTTTTACCACACCAATACGATGCATTAATTGGAGAGACAACTTTGCCGTGATGATAGCGCAGCTACTTGCTGGTTTGCGGTCATATTTCATTCTGCTGGTTTGCGGTCATAGTTCATGTAAACGGAAAGTATAACAGTTGCCGTGATAGTGTGGCTCAATGACAGTGTTGCTCCTTCCATGATGATAGCGGGGCTGCTTGCAGGTCGGTGCTCGTATTTCATGTAAACAGAAAGATAATAGTTGAGGGGAAGGAAATGAAATGAGGATCGGAATATGCATGGAGAGAATGTGCACCTTGATTATGATTTTTATCAATGTTCATACCATTTCCGGCGATAAAACAAACAAATTTTGTTATTTTGCTGTAACATTAGTCAGTTTCTAATGATAAATTTTAGCACAACAAGCGAGACAACAATCTCTATCATGAATGCTGCTTATGGCTGTTCATCGGAACTTGACCGGAAATACATTATTAGACCAGTTCTTAACTGGCTATACCAATATACAAACCAGGTCCGGTCCAACAAGAGTATTCCGAATCGATCCGATCAGGCCGGAAATACATAGTCAGCACCCTCCCACTCCCATGAACGGATTGTGCCGCTATAGTTAGGGTGGTGTGAAAATGCTGACGGCGTAGAATAACTAGTTGCTCGGAGGCATTGATTGGACATGATTAAGTTCGATTGTAACTACATAGATGATAGTAAAGCCGATAAAAGCTCTACCCCAATGCAACTAGATTGTCGAAAACAAAAAAACCATTTGCACCAACTAATTACATCATAAGACATAAATGTACATGATAAAGAAACAATTAAGACAAACATATCTAATTTGGAGGCTCAAGCGACATCCCAATTCTAAACCTTAGATACCATAAAACCACATGCACCAATTAATTACATTATAATCCATCCCCCTTCCATTTCCCCAACTTAGAAAATTTACAGTTAATTCTGAACGTACATACATCTGTTTGACTACTCATCTTCACTACGATACTCTGTTCATAATCAATTTCTAAAAATATATTTTCCCCAACTTGTCTTTTATGTTTCCATCTCACAACCTCAAACATATAAATAACTCCGATTCAGAGAGCAAACGCAGGTTAAAATCATGGCGAGTGCTGGCCTATTTTCCTATAACAGGAGCCATGGCAGCCCTAACCTTGATGATCAACCTCAGTTAACTCTCGGCGTTTTCGTCACCTGTGTTGTCGCCGCCTCTAGCGGCCTCATCTTCGGCTATGACATCGGAATCTCAGGCGGAGTCACAACAATGGAGCCATTTCTTGAGAAATTCTACCCGGAGGTATTGAAACATAGACAGAATCCTATGGGGAACGTCTATTGCGTCTACAACAGCAATGCTCTAGCCGGGTTTACGTCGTCCCTCTACATTGCGGGTTTCCTCGCCTCCTTCCTCGCCAGCCGAATCAATACTAAATTTGGCTCTAGATTTACTATGTTGGTTGGTGGTATCACGTTCTTCCTTGGTGGCATCCTTGACTCTTCTGCCAACAACCTTACTATGCTCATCTTGGGTCGCGTTTTCTTCGGCTTTGGCATCGGCTTCACCAATCAGGTATTTCGAATGTTACAATGTTTGAAGAGATTTGTGAACCGATATTCTAACACTCTCCTCAAAGGCCCCCCAATATACTTTTCAAGATTGAATAGTTTAAGTTGTGATTCAACAACTTCAAACTTCAATAGTAAAAATTTCCGCGGAATTTTGGTGAAACATATTTCCACACATCAATGCCGTTTATCCAAGTGTCAATCTCGTAAAGTTGGCTTTATTTGTCTCAGGCGACTCCGTTGTATCTATCAGAAGTGGCTCCAGCGAAGTGGAGGGGAGCATTCAACACAGGCTTCCACCTCTTCATAGGGATTGGAAACGTAGCAGCCACACTCGTTAACTACTTCGCGTCACAATTGAAGTTCGGATGGCGAATCTCGCTCGGATTCGCGATGATTCCGGCTTTCATCATGACTATTGGCATCCTCTTCATCCCTGACTCTCCCAGCAGCCTTGTTGAAAGAGGAAAAATCGTCGAAGCTAAGGAAGCGTTGCAAATGATTCGAGGAAAGGCCGACGTCGATAATGAACTGACGGAGCTCATCAATGCAGCGGACGAGGCTTTAGAAAAGAATTTCCTAACCATCTTTGAAAGACAGTACAGACCAGAGTTAGTAATGGCGATAGCTATACCATTCTTCCAAATGGCATCGGGGATTTTCATCATCGCCTTTTACGGACCGGCGATCCTCCAATCCATAGGGTCCGGGAATAACGCGGCTCTAATGGCGGCTATTATACTCGGTATGGTTAATATATTTTCGATCCTAATCTCGACGTACACCGTTGATCGTTGCGGGAGAAGGCGGTTGTTTATGAACGGAGGGCTGGCAATGCTGGTGGCGCAAATCGGAATGGGAGTAATGCTGGCGGTGACTGTAGGAGCTTCGGGCGTTGGTCAAATAGGAACATCGAATGCCGTCGCAATGCTACTCTTCATGTGTTTGTTTGGCGTCGGGTTTGGAGTGTCGTGGGGGCCGTTAGTGTGGGTGATTCAAGGAGAAGTGTTTCCTATGAAGATTAGAGCTGTCGGGAATAGCATAAGCGTCGCGGTGAACCTCGCGACGACGTTTTTGTTGTCACAGACGTTTCTGGCGACGCTTTGTGAGTTTAAGTACGGCGCGTTCCTTTTCTATGGATGTTGGATAGCAGTCATGACTGTGTTCGTCTTCTTGTTCTTGCCTGAAACCAAAGGGATTCCTCTGGATTCCATGAATTCGATGTGGGAATCCCACTGGTTTTGGCGTAGGTACACAACCCGTTTTATTGATCCCCTCAGCTTCTAAATCTGAATGCAGACTGTAATTAGTTTTCGAACAAGCACTATATATTATTCAACAAATCGCTTTAGAGGCAAAAACAAATTGAATCAATTGAATCCTATTACATATCCGTACTAAACTAACAACTGACATTTATAGTTTTATACTCTACAAAATCAAGATTTCGATATATTTAGACCAAAGTAGAGCAGCGAGATGTGGAAGGATCAAAGAGAGCAGGCAAAAGGTATTTCCTGCCATTAGCGCCATTAGCATTGTAGCTTGCACCCGAACCCGAATCCACCAAAAGTTCACCCGCATAACCCGGGTAAGCTCCCTTTCCGTAGACACCAGGACAAGCCGAAGCAGCTTCTAGAGGAGCGTCTTTCGGACCCTGAAAGTATCCGTTTCCAAACGGGTTGGTTGCGGTTCCAGCCATTAGGGTAGCTAGGTTAATGACCATCCCATCCAATCCCACATCGTTATTCGGGGCTTCAAGTGGTGGGCTTTGTGGGCCGTAAATGGGCTGATGAAAGGGCCACGCGCATTGACCCGGACATTGCTTCTCGGAGTTCCCCACCCAGATGTATGCGAATGTTGACTTCTTCTTTCCCTTTGAGGCCGGGCTTCTAATGGCCCCATGGGTCCCGCATGTACTCATACAGAATCTCTCGACTGCCACGTCATCAGCCGTTAGTACGACGTTGACGGCGTTACTGCGAGGTCCTTTAGAAGCGAGTAGCTCGATTTGCCTCGAGGTGAGTGATTTCCCCAACGAGTAGCTCTCGTCGATGATCTGAGATCCGAGGGAGAGAGAAAGAGGAGAGTGCGAGCGAAGCTTCTTGGAGAGATGATAGTATTTACCGATGGTGTTCCACCAGGCGGAAACCGATGGTTGAGCTTGTGAGTTTGGTGATGATAGCGAGGTGATGAAATCGGCGATGATCGCCCTTTGTGTTGGCTTGAAGCTTCCGTACCAGATCAGGTTAACGGAGATCTTCCCGGAGAGGAGTGGTCCTTTGTGGTAACTCAAGATCTGGCTGGATTGGTCGTCGCCGGCAAGTATCCTTGCGGCGGAGGAAATGTTGAATAGTGAGACAGCGAAGAAGAAGAGGAAGAAGATGTATTTCACAGAAGAAGCCATTTTCAGCAAGAAGCTAAAGATAGAGATGTGAATTGAGTGAAGTGATTTGGAAAGTGTGTGATATTGGGGGTTTATATAGCAAAATAGATTAGGTTATAATATTCGAAAAGTAATAAGGTGAAGCTACGAGGAAAGGGAGAGGGATGAGTGGTACCCAGCTGGTCCAAATTTCTTTGCTGTGGCCAGCCAAGACAATAGAATACACAAACATCTCATCACGAGTCTCTATTCAATATTCAATTGTTTATTTTCACTTTTTTGTTTTTTGTTATATTTTATTGAGTCTTTTTTATTATTATAACTTCATTGATTATAAATTTTAAACTAATTACAAATTTGTAGTGATTGAAACGTTGAGTTGATTTTACTTTTTTAATACAAAAAATGCGTTTTATTGAAGATCATAGACTTCGATTTCACTAGATTATATTATATTTATAATTTCTTTTAATGTCTCAAGAAAAACTTGCAATTGATAATTTTGAATTTTTTTTGACTTCTTAATGTGTAGGGGTTCACTTACTAGAGTGCGCACAAAAGCACTATTTCTTGGAATAATTTTTTAAGTCCACTAGCGAACACTCAATATATGAGTCGTTTTGTAGCAAGAAGAAATTTTCAAAGTCAAACACAAAGATTAATGCGAAATTGAATCCCGCAATGACTATAAATAGAACAAATCAAGACTAAAGAAAAGTGAGGGGAGAAAAAGGTTAAAATTATATGTTTTTTTGTTGGGTTCTGATTAAGAAAGTGATCGAAGATCAGACTTTGCAAATGATCAAGTGAAACAAACAACACAAGGCAAATGATGTGAATAATACGAGAAAAACAGATTCTAGAGTTCAAGATCTTCGATTATGGAATTGGATTCAAGTTTTCTAAACAATAGGACAAAGCTACGATTGCTAGAGGGAAATGATGTTTCTCCTATGGGAATAATTATGGGGAGGTCTCATATTCCACTAATCCCACACCACTTCCTATCACCTGGTAAGTCTCAAGGAACTAAGGTTGGGAGTTTCACTCACACCGGTTCACTACCTAAGGCTCGAACCAACCCTTATCGGGTAAGTCTCGGGTACAATTCAATCTTATGCAGGAAAACTAGCACACTCAATCCAATAGAGGGTTTTACACCTCTGCTACATAGAGTTCATCATCATCTATACCTAAGAGAGGAAATTACCGGGTAAATTTCATTCCTCGCCTAGTTTGCCAACATTAGAGAAGTCTAAGCTAGATTCAACTCAATAAACACTGGGATTTAGGCTATCTAATACCATAACATACAAATTAAGCAACAACGGATCGACAAAGGAAAATACCGGGGAGTTCATACTCATCTCGTCCGAGATTTGTGAAGAACGGGATGAGATTCTTAAGAATTAGTTTTCGTGTATCATAATCGTCTTAGACTAACATGCAAATTCATTCTATCATTATCCATACCATAACCATTGATCTATCATCCTAAAATCTCATAGATCTGGCTTACAACATGCATTTCAAGATCAATATTTATCTCACACTTCAATATGCAATCCATAAGAAAATGAGAAGGAAAGAAATAACACTTTGTTGGAATTTGTTCAATAACAAAACATTTTCAAAGTCCTACAAACACTTTCTTTATTTGGTTCCTAGCTTACGATCCTCAATTTCTCACCAAAAACCACTATAAAATCATCCAAAAAATGTTCTAAAAGAGAGCAAGTCCAAGAGAAAAACCAAGTAAGAGAAGTTGCCTAGAAATGAGTGGAACCAAGAGCCAGCCTGCCATCACCAGTTTTGTACTTCACAAGAGGAAAGCAAGGGTCGGGTTTGAGTTTATAGGACAAGCGTCGAAAAGGTGCTCAGAAGGGAAATCTCGGTCAAATAGGGTCATTCTCGTCCGAGATTTTGGCCGGCTTCGGGTCGAGATTTCGAAGTCTTCAAGTTGGCCTTCATATGTGAAAAATCCCAGACAAACACGAATTAGAGATCTCGGCCAAGATTCCTTAAAATGGTCGGGATCATTATCTCCTTTAATTTGCTTCTTTTGAACACATAACATACACCACTTCGAGGCTTGATTCCCCATATGCGTCAATTACGTCCAAATATTATCAAAATGCCTGAAAAACCGACAAAAATCGTGTAGACATATTTTCTAGGATAATATGCAAAATTAACCGCAAATGTCACGAACTCAAGCCAATCCATTCAAAAAAAAAAATCTACCTAAATGGAAGCTCAAATTAAGGTTATAAATCATGTTATCAGTAAGTTTATAAGACTATATTGGTTGTTACTGAAATTTATATAAATGCATATCCGCTTACCTAATTTTAACACATTAGATATGTCGCTTCTGGAATATCGTATATCCAATAACATGCTAGAAATTTTTTTTTATTTTATTGAAAACAATTAATACCATCGTATTCTAGAAATTTATCAATTCCAACACTTAAGAGTACACTTTTAATTTCATTATAGGTTATCTAGGTGGTAACTTCGTCATTGATGAATTTAACTATATTTGTGAATTATCATACCCAATTGGTCTAGTGATAAAGTGAGATTAGATTTAAGTGTTGACTTAAAAATTCGACAATATGTATAAAAAAAATTGATATTAGAAGAGTATTATCAAAATTAATGACATTTAGTGGGGTTTGATAATCTATCAAAGTACCAAGGTTATCCGTTTGAATGTTCTTTCTAATTTGTTGTTAGTGTTCCATCTTGCGAGGATGGCGTGGATTTCGTCAACCAAAATCCCGGAGAGTCTGGTTGACGAAATCCACGCCATTCTCGCAAGATTTTGGTGGGGCTCCAGCGACACCCGTCGCCGTATTCATTGGCGGTGTTGGTCCGATCTATGTCTTCCCAAGAGCCATGGAGGTATGGGCTTCCGCGATCTCAAAGTTTTCAATGATGCTTTGCTTGCACGCCAAGGTTGGCGCATCCTTTCTTCACCCAACTCCCTTGTCCACTCGGTTCTTCAGGCAAGGTACTTCAAGAACTCCACTTTCTGTTTGTCTTATCGGGGCTGGAATCCTAGCTTCCCCTGGAGAAGCATTTGGGGGGCAAAGTCTTTGGTTTTGGAAGGCATGGGCTGGCTTGTTGGGAATGGTACAAATATTAATGTTGCGGAATCTAGATGGATCCCCTCGGATTTTGGATTTTCAAGACCAACTCTTCTTCTCGGGATGGGGTCTGATGTTTTTGTTTCGGAATTCATCGACCTGTCGAACTTCGAGTGGGACCATGGAGCCCTTTCGGCTGCTTTTGACCCTTCTGATGTGCATCGTATACTCAACATTCCTCTGCTTGAACCGACTGAGCGAGACGTACTCGTCTGGGGCCCTAGCCAATCTGGTCAGTTCTCCGTCAAGTCTGCCTATTGGCTAGGTAAGATGGGCTCTTCTTCGGTCCCGTATGCACCGAGTTGGCTGCATATCCGGAAATGCAAATTGCCCCCCAAGGTCTTACACTTTCTCTGGAGGCTATGCAATGGTTTTCTTTCGGTCCGGGATACCCTTCACTCTCGACACGCCATCGCATCGCCATTATGCACAAGATGTACCAGTGAGCCTGAATCACTATGGCACGCTCTGATTTATTGCCCGGAGTCTTCGGTGGCATAGGCTAACTCCCCTTCCTTACCCACTTTTATGGCCTCTTCACGTTCTGACCCACTGTCGGTGATTGATGAGATCAGATCGGTTTCCGGTGCCGTCGGGGCAAGGGACTTTATCACTAACTGTTGGATCTCTTGGACTCACCGGAACAAGACGTTGTTTGATCCCCATCCTCACTCGGGTGCAATCTTACGTGATAGCTTCCGTAGACTAGTCTCCGACTTCATCCATAGCCCCACACCCAGTCTTGCTGTTTCCTCCACAGTGACGGACCCTTCTCGTATGCCCCCCATTCGGATCTCTCAAACTTAACTCCGATGCCGGGGTATCTAATGGTGTGATTAGGCTGGGCGCTGTCCTCCGCGATGACCAAGGGAAGATTCTTATGGTTGCTTCTAAACTGAGTCATGGTAATGTGCCCTCTCCACTGGCCGAAGCAATGGCTGTGCAATTCGCTATCCTTTCTGCGATTCCATTCTTCGGTGGGAACGTGGTCATCGAAACTGATGCTTCTTCAGTCTGGCGCATCCTATCTCAGGCCCCATCTTCCACGGATTGTACCTATGTTTCGTTAATTTGTAACCATGTCCTCTCGTTGCTTCCCAACTTGTCGCGTTGTTCCTTTACGCTTGTTAGACGTTCGGCAAACGTTGTTGCTCATCATGCTGCTAGGCTCTTAGACATTGGAGCTCCCTCTCATGTATGGTTTTATCAGTTCCCTCAAGTCATCATTGATTTGGCGGAAATTGATCTTTTATAATACACTGCTGCATGTTTCCTCCAAAAAAAAAAAATTCATAAACTTTATTGATATTTTTAACATAGTTATTTTATTTATCTCTATGATATTTTTAAGACACGTAAAAAAATGTTTCGTTTTAATAGTGGAGTTTATTTTTGGTGGAATAGTAGTAGAGTTATCAACATCTAGATATAACTAAACATTAACTTATCAAATATCTTTTGATTTTTCAACTATTAGGTTTGTGTAGTGAAGTTGGGTTTCTCTTTTACAATCAAGGCTCGCCGTCGGGGATCTCTTGCTTGCAAATTTATCACCTTCTTTATCCAGTTTCAAGCCGGAGTACCGTCAAGATTGTCATTCTTTAACCAATTTCAGTTCGAAGTACTATTGAGATTGTGTAGCGTCCGGTTTATTTCTAATTTAGGGCTTACTAGTTTGGCTTGTGCTCGTCCATGGTAAGAATGTAGTTTCACTTGTTTGGCGCAGTCTCCAAAGCTTGCGCCTGATATAAAAACAAAATTGGGCGCCAACATGTAAATTGACAATCGTATATATACCACACATTTTTTAAATAGCTAAATTGAACTAAAATTTTAAAATAAGGAACCAAATTTTACGAAAATAAAATTAATTACGTTTCACATGTGAAAGTATTACATGTAAATTAATTATAAATTAAATTTTGTTTTTTTATTCCCAATTTCTTAGGCCAAAAATGAACGCTAAAGTAAGAGCACATTAATGCAAGTGTAGAGTTGAGAATTTAAAAGCAGACCGAATTTTGAACATCTTTTTAGGTGGCAGCTAAAGCCAGCTGGAGAATTGCTCCTATAAACATGTCAACCCTACAACCAAACAATTTAAGACTTTATTACCTAAAATAGATACATTAGCCTAACGCAATTTTATACCATCATTTCTAAATCGGTCCTGTTTCCCTAGAGTTATAAAAAAACTCTAGGGGTAGAATTCGCTAAATCTCAACCCTTCATCTAATTTAACGGATGAGATTCACTCTAACATTTAACTTATTAAAAAAATATCTAAAACCTCCATTGCCCCTCATTTCCCCTCTGGTTTTATTTTCCAGATCGTCTGTATGAACTTCTCCTTCGTTAGGCAACTCTCCGGCACATCCTTCACCGCTCCTCACCGGTCCACTTTCTTCTCTGCCTCAAATAGCGGTCCAGTTTCCCGACCCTTTTCTCTTTGTCTGATACAATAAATAGGGCTCCATCTACGAACTGGACCTTCGAAGCATCTTCCCGACACCCTTTTCTCTCTATGTGATTCTCATTCGACTTCTACGCCGAGCAACTCTCCGGCACCTCCTCTTTCAGCGCTCCTCGCAAGCATAAGTTGCCTCAGGTAAATCGCTCTCCCTCTCTGTCTTGGAATTTTGTATCAATATATTGTTCCATTTGATGGTCTGTCTGATACAATAATTAGAGTTTATTGTCAAATTTTGTTAGTTACTGTGAATTGGGACTCCTTGTGCTGAAATGTATCCTCAAAATTTAGTCTAGTTTGTGGGACTCATTTTGCTGCTTTTAATATGTGAATGATCCAACAATTTGAGGTTTTGAAATAAATGTGGAGCCATGCTGTTTTGTCATCGGTTTCTCTAGTTACAGTGGATACAAGATTTGGTTTTCAAGAACTCTCATCATAAAAAACTTGCACTATAAATGATCAATTTGAAAATTTTATCATTTAACATTCTTATCCTTACCTCATGAACTTAACCAGCATGGATATTAACATTTGTCATCTTACTCGTTGTGATATCTAATCCTTCCAGGCTTATAGCTACAAATTAATTTAATTTCTCAATTTTCATATGTTGAAATTTTCTTAGATAGGTTGCTATCAAGAGCTGCTGAATTTTAATAGGCTGCTAAATTTTACAGTGGATAGAAGATTTGGATTTCAAGAACTCTCATCATAAAATTTTTTAATAGGCAGCTGAATTTTACAGTGAATTTTGATAGGTTGCTGAATTTGAACTGAGATTCTATTGTGAGATATGATCTTAGGTTAGAGCATTACTGTGGGTGCAGTCATTGCTTCCTATTTGGATGTTGTTGAACTTGACACTCCCTCCTTTCATAATAGGAGGCAAACACCATTTGACGTTTCTTTGCCAAGATCTAGTAGTTTTTTAATGTACTTCTCATTACTATGCCAATACTTGGTGGCTGCATATAATTTTTTTATTCAAACAATTACTGGGCACTTTCTCTAGCCAACTTACCATAGAGAACTCCTTTATTAAATGTACCAATACTTGTTTAATTATATGACTTGATCTTTTCGGATGAAGTTTTCAGACAATTTGAAAAGTTTATATCTGCTTGAATTGGTTTGGTGATCTGTTCTATTCAATAATTTGACAGGTTTGTTTTGAAGGCAAATGGTTATACGATGAGTCGATGATTCATACAGTTACAATGAAAGATGAATGTAGTTGACAAAGACTAGAGGTGTTGTCTGCATTGTCTTGATTTGTTGCTGAGTTTCAAGCCTGACAAGATTTAAAGATTGCTAGATTTAAAGAAGGAAGATGACAACATGGGAGGATTATACAAAAATGGACACAACATCAATCTGGAGAAAGAGAACTGCTTTATTAAATGGCAGTCTAAGCTACAACTAGGTCATGTGTATGCGCACAAGATTACATGAAGACCATTCTACAAAGCTATATGATCAAGAACTAGAAAAAAGTGTAACTTTTAGTTAGGATTCGATTGTACTATGTATAAGTCATTAAGTTGACATTCTCCAAATCAATAAAAAGTTTAGTTATATGCTTCCTCTTATTTTATAAGCTTCTTTGTTTGCTCTCTAATTAAAATTCTTCAAATTAACCAATGTTGAATGAAATCAGTACACCAGTAACATTGTTGACAATGTTTTTGTCACAATTAATTTTCCAAATTAACCAGTAAACCAGAAATTGAAATTCTTAAAAATTAACCAGTAAATTAGTAAACCAGTAAAACAGTAATTGAAATTAATCACTAACCAATAAACCTAGTAAAGTAGTAACGAAAGTAGTAAACCAGTAATTGAAATTCTCCAAAATTAATCAGTCCAAACCAGTAAATCAACAACAGCAACAAGAAGGGAAGTACTCTAACAGAATCGTTTAGAACAACAAGCAGGGAAGTAGCAGAATCGTTTACAACAACAACAAACTAATCAAAATTGGATACTCGGCCGAAAGAACTGCAGAATGGTTGCAAGAAGGCTAGAAACGTTTCCCTGTAAACCGTTACTAGTTTCTTTTGAATCGGGAGGATGAAGTACCATAGAGAAATAGTGTGCAGTAGCAAAGTAAAGAATCAACGAGCAGGGAAGTAGCGGAGTAGAGAAGAAGCGAGCAGCAGGGAAATAGCATAGCAGAGAAGAAACGAGCGGCAAAGAAGTATCAGAACGTAGAAAGGGAATAGGTTAATGAAGGTTTTAGAATTTTTTTTAATAAGTTAAATGTTAGAGTGAATCTCATCCGTTAAATTAGATGAAGGGTTGAGATTTAACGAATTCTACCCCTAGAGTTTTTTATAACTCTAGGGAAACAGGACCGTTTCTAAATACACCAAAGATATTGGATATTGGTTTTCTACTCATATTTTAATTGATATATGATATATTTTATGTAGATATAAATACTAAACAAGTCCTAGGTTATAGTGATTAAAATGGTAAATGTGTAAAATAAATGTAAAAATGTATAAAATATCAATTATTTTTAAACAAAAGTATAAGGTTAAAACAACGATTATTTTTACGTGAAGAACTAAGAACTATGAAGTAGGAAGTATTATTCTAGTGGTAGTTAAACTAGACGTTTTAAGCAAGGAGTTTGTATTATTGTACACGCGAAGCTATCATATATCAAAGTATCAAACCAACAACATGTTCATCGATTCAAACTTGAACCGAACGGACTTGAAAACTTCAAATATGTTGGCCCAAATACTACTTTAATGTTTAGAGTTATGGTAGATTGGTTTGTTCAAAACGAGTTTTATTACATCTAATTACGTTGTTTTTTCTGTAAAAATATAAATTAATTATGAAATATAAAATATATGATCAAAACTCAAAATTTTCAATTTTCCACACTAATAAATAAAAAATCATAATGAAACAATTTGTTAGATCGAGAACCAACCCTAATCTATTTTAGTTAGTGATTAATTAGTGTGCATTTGGATGAGGTGGGCCAGGTGGCAGCTATAGCCAGATGGAGAATTGGTTCTAGAAACATGTGAAACTTAAACTCGAAACCTCACCTACTCACTCATGACTCACCGAGTCACGAGTAGTGTATGAAACGCCTTCCTCAGCTATGCCGTTGCCCCTCCTCTCGCTTCTCTAGTGCTCCCTTAATTCCTCTCTTTAAGTCTGTCTTCATTTTCTATTAGAACTTGATGGGATCGTGTTCGTGTAAGAACCGTGTTTGTTGTGAATCGATCTTGTCTGATGAACTGCTTTTGGGTTGGTATTTTTTTAATTTATTTTAGTGTAATCGTGCGTTAATAATTTACAAACATTGAGAAAAATAAGGGATACATGCATGATATCCGAATTCAAATCCATCATAATGGAAGATCATTTGTCCGATGAGCAGATTTTGGATTTGGTATTGGAGCTGAAAGGTGGTACTCGATGGAGATGTGACGGTGGCTTAAAAAATGGGTTCGATAAATACTTGGAGGAAAAATATGAAATCCAATATCTCGGAAGTGCATTGACTGCTTCACAATAAGTGGATGAAGATGAAATACATTGTCATCCATGAGATGACCAAATTGTCTAGATTCACATGGAATGACACATCTTGTATGATTAGTTGCGTGAAACAAGCTTTTGACGAGTTTTGCAAGGTAATTTTTTTATGACATTCATTTGACTAACTACAAGCATAAAATCACCACTATTTATATAACATTGTTTTTGTTCCCGTATGCATCCTAGTGCCAAAGGTTTATTAAAGACTCCTTTTGTATATTACAACAAGTTAGAGCTTATCTTTAATCGAGCTACCGGAAATCATATTGAAGATGTGGAGGACATGATTCATAACATAGATATTGAAAATGGTGATTAAGAGATACCGATAGAGGTGGATGACTACTCATCCAATGACGTAGCCTCAAGGCCGCCACTTGCAAAGAAGACATTGTTAGGTAAAAGTTCACTTCGAGTGGCTAAACAAATGTGTTAGCTTTACGAGTGCTCTAGATAAAATCCAATGGGTCTTTGGATAAAATAGCTAACGCCACGGTAAAATCTGAGAAGCGTGAGGAACTTCTTGATAGACTTGAGGAACTTCTATCAACACAAAAGAGTAGGATACTTTCAAAGATATCCATGTTATTGAGAGTCTCTAATGAAGATGCTATTGATGTACTTGACGTTATTTTGACTAGTACAAACCACATCCAAGCCTTCTATAATTGCCCAAATGATCAGTGGAAGAGATTGTCTAAGCAAAAAATTATCGATCGATTTTGTGGTTCCTTAGGTGCAAGTAAAGGGTAGAAGGTTCTCAATGGGGTAATATGGATCCCGGCTGCAAGGTGATTTTGGTGGATGCGTTGTGATTTTGGTGTCATCTTTTGAAGTATTTTGTGCTCAAACATGTGATATGTCTTTATGTTGACAATCTTGTAGTTTTTTTTTTAATTTTTGTACATTTTGACACATTTTATATTAAATGACGATGATTTGATTGAATTTTAATGTTCAATGACGATGGTTTGATTGAATGTTGCTTTGATATTGATATTTTTATTCTGATATTAGGTATCAATACCAAACAGCGATATCAGATATCAAATCTAATATATGATATACTGCAACACACCAAACAAGGATATCATATATCAATATGATACTCATATATAGGGGTGAGCAAAAAATACTGATCCGCCTAATCCGATCCGTGAATATGAAGATCCGATCCGGATAAATCCGAATCCGAAAATATTCAGTAGTTGGTGATCCGAGTCCGATCCAATAGTATTTTTCGGATCATCGGATCGAGGTTTTGAGAGAAAAAAAAGTCGGATCGGATATATCCGACTAGTTTGGTAATAATTTTGGACCGGATCGGATTTCATATCAGATATCCGATCCGGATAGAAGTGTCGGATATCCGGGTACTATGGGATCTGACTTTTATAAAACTATCGGATCAGATATCCGAGCCTTTGGATCGTATCAGATATCCAAAAATGTTCACCCTACCCGTATTTGATACTCATATACCTTTAACTAGAGTATCGATACCAAATGACTCGATGACATGAAAAGCCTGATTCATGAGGTTTATGAGAATCGTGGTAGAGAAGGTGTTGCACAACTGATCATTTGTGCCCAGAGCTAGAAGGTTTTATTAGGGGGCATTTCTTGTAATATATTATGGTATTTTAAAAAATGAAAAATTGCTAGCTTTTGCTTCCCTTTTGAAGCAAATATGCATCTTCAAGTTCAACTTCTACACTCTTTACCAACTTGACAACTAAAGTAATATGAATAATAGGCCATCTATATTGATTTTAACGTAACATCTACATGGGCCATGACCAGTGGCGGCCGCAAGATTTCTAAAGGGGGTGGCAAAAATAAATTATCGATAAAAATATCTATAAAAACAAAATAGCGATAAAAACAAAGTCAATTTGTCATATACTTACGCAGTTTTGACTATAAGTCTACCGAATATAAATAGTCAATGCTACAAATAAGCTGTCAATCTGACAACAAAGGGTGTAAACCCATCTTACAAGTTGACATATTCTGATAATACTGAAGAATATCTTCATTATCAACATTCATGAAGATATATTTCTCAATGTAGCAAACTAGAGAATCTGTGAGATTATCATGTGACATCTTGTTATGCAGTTCAAACTTGACAATTTTCATAGCAGAAAATGCTCTTTCAATCGTAGTTGTCACAATTGGCAAGACTAAATGATATGGGGATAAGCCGCAGTTCTCAGTCAAGATTGAAAGTCCTTAAATGAAATTAAAAAATCGGGTTATTCTATACAAAAATCGGTCGATTTATCTCAAGAACAGGTCGATTTTTCAATAAACTCTGAACACGGATTAGTGAATGATATGGAAAGATAAGAAGATGATTATGGAATGATAAATGGTAGATATAGGAAGATATGAACCAAGATATTACCGCAAAAGAACCTTGACCAATGATGTGTCAAAACCCTTGAATGAGAAGATCACCTTAACCCGCACTTCTTTAACCTTAGACAAGTCTTCTAAGTAAGACAAGCACAAGGAGGGACTAGGATCGACTAGGAGCACCAACCTTCAACAAGATTAACACACACAAGCACAATCTAGCAAGAACGTAACAACAATTCAACCAAAACTCTCCTTTGATTGAATAGCAATGAATAAAATACGTACTCCGTAAGTGAAGTCGCAAGTTCACACAATATGTGAAAAATATCTCAAATCTAATCTACCAAACAATCTCCCCTCTAGAGATATTTATAGGGAAGACTAAACCTACTAAAACTAGAAAAAACTAAAAAGATATGATTTATAAAATATACCTTGTGAAAGATAATCTAGAAAAGATATCTTAAAAAGATATAAAATATAAAATATAAAAAAGATAGAATCTAAATAATTCCCTAAAATAGTCTGAGAGATTTTAAGAAATTATACAAGATATATGTGCCAAAAGATAGAAGATCATGGCCGGATCCCTTGCAACTCGTTCTAGAGAAAAATAATGAAATCGATTGAATTTCTTACAGGAAAATCGGTCGATTTTCTTCTCCGAAACTTTGTCCTTGCTTTTATCCTTCTTCTTTGCTTGATGGATCTTCTTGGTCATGGCTTGACTCTTCTATAATAGTCAACAATGTCACTAAGGAACTCCTGAGAGTGATGAGAGTTTCCTTGAGGGTAAATGTCATGAGAAGATCCGTAACTTCGTCTTGGATTGCTTTAGCTCTTGACCATGTGATCGCTCCATCCATAATTGAATCTGAAGAAGGTGAAAGTGAAGGAGTTGTTGGCTTATCCTTTAATGCTTTAGCCTTTGAGCGTGTAACTGATCCTTGTATTGAAGATGGCCCCACATCACTAAAATCAACTCCAAAAGACGAAATATTAGAGGAAAAACAGTGTTAATACCTCCCTCAACCATCTTCATAGCAACTTCGCCAATACTTGTAGTTTAGAATATTTATCTTTTTCTCTCATGTTATAAATTCATGTCCTTAGTTGGTTTTTAAGCAAAAGTATATCACAAGCAGAAAATTCTTGAGGATAAAATTGTGCAAGTCGAAGAAGTTGGGGCTTACTGGATTTGGACAAAGAATCTCTTGGATCAAGACATCCAATACATGCGAGCAATTCAGTGTTTGATTCACCAAAACGGTTCTCCATTCATTGGTCAATTTGATCAATAACCTGTGAAATTAACTTAACATCAATATCATTATAGTGACAATTTCATATACATCAAAATAGTTAAAACATTACAAAGTAATAATTAATTACCCGACAAAATATGTCAACTCGGAAGTGGTGATAGTTTGTGGAAACATTTCCAACACGTCTTGCACTAAAGCGACCTTGAACATTATTATCCATGTTGAGAATGTCAACTTTATTGTTATCACAAAATGCATTGACATCTTCCAATAGTTCATCCCATCCATCATTCCTCAAGTCTTGAAATTGATTCTTGCAACTACGAACCAATCTCACAGCTTCTAGAATATATTGGTCTTTTCTCTGCAAAAACTGTGATAAAATATTTGTCATGCTCAACACTTCCTTCATCAAGTGAGCAATAAAAACAAAGTGATAATTGTCCATCTTTTCAACTAAACCACGAGTCAACCCGCAGTTTGAATTTGCACCTCCATCTTCGTATATATTTTCAAACACTTGGATAGTTGAAGACCACAATGACAGAACACGAATAATGATTATATAGTGTGAGCTCCAGAGAGTAATGCCCGACTTAGCCAAAGAACATTCTTGATTCAAGCCTCTCCCGGTTGAAATTTCTCCCTTTTCTAACATCTCCACCATCTTGTCATGTTGAAGTTGTCGAAACTCATATTTTCTTTTGCAAGATGCTCCAACCATGTTCGTGATTTGGGACAAGTAATCAAAGACTCCTCCACAAGCCGAATATCTTTACAAATTGCTACAATCACTAATTGAAGTTGATAAGGAAAAACAATGAATGTACCTTACGGTTGGATTTCCTTTTAATATTAGAGCCTTCAACCCATTAATCTCTCCTCGCATATTAGAAGCCCCGTCAAATCCTTGACCTCTTAATTTAGAGATAGATAATCCATGCTCAGCAAAAAATTCATTAAGTCCTTTTTTCAAAGAACGAGCTCTAGTGTTAGTAACATCTACAACTCCGATAAATCTCTCTATGACAGCGCCCTTAGCATTTACATATCGAATAACAATAGCAATTTGCTCCTTGATCGAACTATCACAAGCCTCATCAATCAAAAGAGAAAACACTATATCTCCAAGATCATTGTCTATTGCCTTTCTTGTCATTGTTCCACACAGTTTTAAGATCATCTTGAATGCGGTGACTAGTGAGCTGAGCATGCTTAGGTGCATTCTCATTCACCACTTTTCCAACTTCAACAATGCTTTTACTGCACCAACTATGCATCTCCTTAAAATTTCCTCTACTGTTAGAGCTTGTTAACTCTCCATGACCCCGAAATGGCAAACCTTGTGCAAGTAGAAATCTAACAATATCCAAAGTAAAGGTCAAACGAGTACGATATTGAGCACCCAAAGTTGCGTTTACAGTAGATACACATCTTGTCAAACTTTGTCTTTGATCTTTGAAATTGCCAAATAAGATTCGAGCTTCATTGTGAGGACTTCCAACTGATCTCACATGTTCTCTAAACACTTGAGCAACTTTCTTCCAATTACAGAATCCTACTTTCACAAATGCATCATTCAAATTTATGTACTTAGTCTCCCCTCTAAACAGAAAACAATAAAAGCAGAATGCAGTATCTTTAGAAACACTATATTCTAACCATTCATAATCCTTAAACCAGTTCGACACGAAACTCCTCAACGTCTTTTTAAATTTCCTCCGCGAAAAATCATGTGAGAGAGGTTGACAAGGACCTCTAACCACATACTCTCTTCTCACATCATCTCTAGATGAGGGATCATATTCATCCATAACTTTGCGCAATCCCGGATCACTAATTACTTCATTACTCATATCTTCCATTCGATGTCGTTTTTCTCTCATATCAACACTAGCAAAATCATCATCATCAACTCCATTTCTATGAACACTCTCACTAGCAACACCATCTCTAGTATCATCTTTACTTTCACACATCATTAATCTAATTGTTAGCCATGCGATCTTGACAGACCTTATGTGCTTGTGTTTGAGTCTACCTAGTATGATACCGGTCTCGAACTCGAAGATAAGATCCTCTACTAGAGTTAACTAAAGAAAGTTTGTTCTTTTAAGATGACCATGGCAAATATGCCAAAAAACCCTTACAGTGAAGCATATGAAGAAGGTAAAACGTAGTTATTGTAACACCACAACTTGTTTGAACCGAACCCGGATCCGACCTATCTTATAGAGCATAAGATATTTTATCTTTCTTTGGAAATTTATTACTACCCCATCTCTATTTCTAATTTTTGCATATGTATATCTTGTACATCTTTAATTTCGGTATATGGAGATCCACTTGACAAATTAGGCCTTCTATCTTGGAATATTTAGCCAAATCACCCGAAGTTTATTGAGAATATTAGGGTTTGATTGAACATTATAATGATTAATTGGTGTAGTAAAGACTAATATTCTAACTATTCAAGAATTTGTTTTCATATTTATTAGTTTAATTAACAATTGAACTATTCTAACTTTGCATTTTGCAAGAGTTTAGTACATGAATTCAATTAAAATGTTGTAAGTATCAAATAGTTGAATTTCATATTTCCTTGCAGGCAATCTGTTTACAAGAAATACTGCGTAAAACCCTAGTTTTCCCACTTTAGCAACCCACATCCATAGAAATGGAGAATGAGCGACGGACACCAGACGAGAAAATGAAGTCTCTCTCCATTGACAACTCCCAATCGGAGCAGCCTCCAAGCTCAAATTCTTCCCCCGCCGAGTATTTCTCTCATTCTTCTCTTTCATTTTCGCTTTAACGTGATTCATTTCACCTCTGATTCCTGTTGATGTTAATTGCATATTTCGTTGATGAATTAGGATGATTGTTGAAGAGAAGTTTCAGATAGTAAGGAGTATTGGCGAAGAGTGCATCCAAGACGATGAATTGCGGAAGTTGCTTGCTGAGAAGCCTGAACCTATTTGCTATGATGGGTTTGAACCCTCGGGTCGGATGCATATTGCTCAGGTTTTTCTTCTACTTCAATCTTTGTTTGCTTAACGAGGTTGATGCTTCTTTGTTTGGTGATTACACACTTGGATTTTATTATAAATCGCCTGTTAGATTAACACTTACAGAAAAACACACTCATCAAAACACCTTGGTAAATCATCAATGATGACTAGTTTCTGTTAGTTGGGTTTTGATGACTTAAATCAAGAATTTGTACAACAACGTGATGTAAGAGTTGTGCCGTTGTAGTGCCAGGGAAGAGTCCTTTTGATTTGAGGTTCTGTTTTTATTGTACAGGGAGTTTTGAAGGCTATCAACGTGAACAAGCTAACTTCTGCGGGCTGCAGAGTTAAGATATGGATTGCAGACTGGTTTGCACAGTTAAATGGGAAAATGGGGGGTGATCTGAAGAAAATTGAGGTAGTTGGTCAGTACTTCATTGAGATATGGAAATCTGTAGGAATGAATCTTGATGAAGGCAAGGTAGAGTTTTTATGGTCCTCGAAAGAGATAAATTCCCGGGCACATGAGTACTGGCCTCTTGTTATGGACATTGCAAGGAGGAATAAAGTACCTAGAATAATAAGGTCAGTTTGACATACCTTATATTATTTTTCATGGATTTTTCCTCTCATTGTCTTTGCTAGAGAGGCTTACACAGTTTTTGTTTGTAGATGTTGTACAATTATGGGTCGTAACGAAGATGATTTAACTGCAGCTCAAATCATGTACCCATGCATGCAGTGTGCTGATATTTTTTTCCTTAAGGTACCTTTTGTATTTATTTATACAGTCAACTAACAATTCTTATTTGGTTTGATCCTTGGTTCATAATTCTGCATTGATCAATCGGTTTAAAGTTTAAACTCCTATGCACCTCCTGTCCTCCACAATGCCCACATTTCCACACCCTCTTGAAATTAAACAGAGGAAATTTTCTGGAGGGATAACAGTGAAGATGGAAAAAGAATCGGTGTAGCAGTGAAATATTGACAAATTTTGCACATGTTATGTGTCTTATGACTTATTAAAACTTGGGTAGTGTATTGTTTTGGAATTTTGAAAGTATTCATGCTATTGCACAAATGAAGATTTTTGAATGTTGTTGAGTTTTACATGTCCTAACACCCATTTATATACTTGTGTGGTGGACTCCTAAGCCCTTGCACTTGGTTAGGTACTTGTGTTATTGCTCAGATGTTTTTCTACAAGTACCAATGTGCTTGTGCCGTGCCTTTGCTCTGATCAGAGTGTTCTATGTATTGTAGATGACATGATTACCACTTTGTTATGTGCATTTTCCAGGTGCTTAGTACTGTTGTCTATTTTTCAGTTGGCTGCAATTTCCTTTCTCAAGTAATAAGCTGCTTTCCATTATCAAACTGTTGGTTCCCCATAATCTCCGCTCGACGTGAACTTGACTTGTCAGATTACAGATAATGGCGGATAATGCTTTCAGTTTCAAACTTGTATTACAATCATTTTATAACTTAGCATGTCTTGTTTGGTCTATGGAATTACTCGGATGTTTCTGTTGTTGTATCCTTCTGATAAGAAACTCATGCTAACAGGCGGACATCTGTCAAATGGGGACGGACCAACGTAAAGTGAATATGCTCGCAAGAGAATACTGTGATGACGTCAAGAGGAAGAGAAAACCTATCATCTTGTCTCATCGTATGAATCCTTTAAGTCAAAGTTTCTGGTTCTTTTGTGTCTTCCTGTAAACGGATAAGTACTTGTTGAAATATCTGGCATTATTGTGAATTGCAGACATGCTTCCCGGCTTGCAGCAAGGCCAAGAGAAGATGTCCAAAAGTGACCCATCCTCTTCTATATACATGGAAGATGAGGAGGTATTTTTAACAATGATTAATGGAACTAAATTTAAGAGCATACTCAGCATTCGGGGGCCCTTACTGGTTCAGTTGGCTACTTACAGGCCGACGTGAATGTGAAAATAAAGAAAGCTTACTGTCCTCCTAAGTTAGTAGAAGGAAACCCGTGTCTGGAGTACATCGAATACCTCGTATTCCCGTGGTTCCATGAATTCAAAGTTGCACGCAGTCCAGATCACGGTGGAGAGAAGTAAGAATATAAGGATCACAAACATAAAATTGTTCCATTAAAATCAAATTCTACTATCAATTTTTTTAATGTGCAGAATACGTTTCGTGTCACAGGATTTACAAGAGCTTTGAAGAATTAGCTGCTGATTATGAAGCTGGGGATCTACATCCAGGAGATGTCAAACCGGCCTTGTCCAAAGCGTTAAACACTATTCTACAGCCTGTGAGGAATCACTTCGCCAGTGACAGCAAAGCCAAAGATCTGCTAAAACGTGTTAAGGTATGTTCATGAATTATAACAGCAACTTGACTGCATAAAACATCACTAACTAAACCATTATACATCTATGGTGTTTCAGGCATACAGAGTAACCAAGTAAGAATAGCCTTGGAGCAACTTTTGCAGGAATTAGTTTTATAAATATTGCATTTGCTGAGATGATTACACTAACATTCATTGCAATTGGATCTTGGTATCAAAATACTTTTCAAGGAGCTCTCCTAGTATATTCTTCAATAAACCCATATCCATTAGTTGGCTGATATACTACTAGAAGCATGAAGTACCATATTAAACATTCGATAGAATATTACACATTCTCTTATATGTACTAACTACTGATACAATGACATCTTGAAAGAGAGTTATTAAGAGCAAACTAACTGATATGACCTTCCCCATTAATGAAGTACCTACAGGCTTGTACAAAAGTGTGCTTCAGCTCAATCATAGCTTAAAACTCTACCGGAAGTTACGGGTTGGGCTATTCCGTCCCACCTTGGCTAGACCAGACCACAAACGCTGCCCATGTTCACATACGTAAAAAGTGTGCGGGCGGGCTGCTGGACCGGGTCGTATAGTCCAGACCACAAACGCTGCCCATGTTCACATACGTAAAAAGTGTGCGGGCGGGCTGCTGGACCGGGTCGTATAGTCCGTATGTACCTGATTGTGTTTTTTTTTTCCCGGGATGTGTCATTCAAAATAAGTAATATAATATATTTAACACAAATTTTTAATCTAATTATACTTGCATAGTGCACTATCAATAAGTTCAATAACAATCCACACACAAAATAAATGTATTCAAATATCTGACAAATAAAAAGTACCATTGCAGTCAAGTAATTCATGCAATCTTGTATTGCAAACGAATATAACTCGTCAAAATATTCAAAACAAACTATAGAGTTGTCTAAACTTAAACATTGTAAATTTCATTTTTAACTGATGTTCTAAGTAAATAAGCTTAATACCAGATTCCTTAGTGTGCATCAAGTTCGATTTGGGGTTCACTCATCTACTTGTGTAGTCGAAATTTGTAATGCGAGGTTACGGCTAATTCCGTATTCGTGGAAATAACAATGCGTCACTCGTGAAGCTCGATTTTGGTGCGGATTCAGCCTACCCATCAATAATATGCTTCTTCATACACTACGTGCACACGGTTAGTTGTATATGTTTAAAAATTAAGAATGGTTTTATAATAAAATTAATAAAAATAAATTATTTTAAAATAATAATTATTGAGGGTAATTTTATATAATTTATCTTTTACATGAGTTTTGGAACCACTTTATTTCTTTCTTTATTAAATGTAAAAAAAAGTTACTATTTTAAAATAGAATTCTTAATTTAATTATTTTTATGACCAAACTAAATGTTAAAATTTGTCGTTACAAACCGCTCCCTGAACCGAAAATTCTTCCTAAAATAATGAATAAGTTTCATTTATAAATTTTTTAAAATATAATTATTTTATAAAAGAAATCCATGTAAATATCCTTTCCAAAAAAAAAGAAAAAAAAAGGATAATATCAAAATGGCGAGCTGGACTTATGAGTTATCCATTCATTGTACACTGGAGTTTGTAGTTTAAACGCGTACCCACCCTCGGATGCTTAAAAAAGCGACACACTCTTCGAGACCATCCTCACATTTATCCTCAAAGTTTAATGAAATACACTGTATGCATACAGCCTTTTGCCAGTTGTCCTATTCACCTCCCCCAATAAATTTTATATTCCAGCTGTCTCCTTCCCATTTTCCCCCAACGTCTCTTTCTTTTTACTCACTTTTCCATTTTTACCCTCCCTCCTTCCATTCCGTTTCTCTCCTTCCCTCAAGGGCATTCTCGACTTTTTCCAATTTCTCCGTGGAGCGTATCTAATAAGCCGCACTTTTACGAATTTTTGCTTTTCTTTTTCTTTTTTTTTTTTATTTAAACCAACTGGGTACCATTCCTTCTTGTCTCTTTCCTTGTAGCTTCTCTTCAAGACTTTTGAAATATTTTAACCTAAAATATTTTGCTATATAAGCTCCCATAATCTCACACAATTTACTCAATTCACTTCTTCTCTCTCTCTGATCTGAATCTTTAGCTTCTTGCTAAAAAATGGCTTCTACTGTGAATTACATCCTCTTCCTCTTTATCTTCGCTGTCTCACTCTTCAACATTTCCTTCGCCGGAAGAGTGCTTTCCGGCGACGACGATCAATCCAGCCAGCTTTTGAGTTACCACAAAGGTCCGCTTCTCTCCGGGAGGATCTCCGTTAACCTGATCTGGTACGGAAGCTTCAAGCCAACACAAAGAGCAATCATCGCCGATTTCATCACCTCTCTATCTTCCCCAAAATCACAAGCTCAACCATCGGTTTCCACGTGGTGGAACACTATTGGTAAATACTATAATCTCTCCAAGAAGCTTCGCTCGCACTCTTCTCTTTCTCTCTCCCTCGGATCTCAGATCATCGACGAGAGCTACTCGTTGGGGAAATCACTCACCTCGAGGCAAATCGAGCTACTCGCTTCTAAAGGACCTCGCAGTAACGCCGTTAACGTCGTACTAACGGCTGATGACGTGGCAGTTGAGAGATTCTGTATGAGCACATGCGGGACCCATGGGGCAATTAGAAGCCCGGCGTCAAAGGGGAAAAAGAGGTCCACATTCGCGTACATCTGGGTGGGTAACTCCGAGAAGCAATGTCCGGGCCAATGCGCGTGGCCCTTTCATCAGCCCATTTACGGCCCACAAGGCCCACCACTTGTAGCCCCGAATAACGATGTGGGATTGGATGGGATGGTCATTAACCTGGCTACCCTAATGGCTGGAACCGCAACCAACCCGTTTGGAAACGGATACTTTCAGGGTCCGAAAGAGGCTCCTCTAGAAGCTGCCTCGGCTTGTCCTGGAGTGTACGGAAAGGGAGCTTACCCGGGTTATGCGGGTGAACTTTTGGTGGATTCGGGTTCGGGTGCGAGCTACAATGCTCATGGTGCTAATGGAAGGAAGTACCTTTTGCCTGCTCTCTATGATCCTTCCACATCTCGCTGCTCTACTTTGGTCTAAATAAATCGAAACAAGAAGATGAAGATTAGTAGTTTTACGTTTTGTAGAGTAAGAATGCAGTTGGTAGTTTAGTACGAAGATGTAATAGGATTTCATTGATTTATTTTGTTCATTTGTTTATGAGTAATATATATATATACTTATTTTGCAAAATGAACTCGCGCTTCTTCCATAACTATTACAAGTTACAATCTTGAAACAAAGAAACACAGGAACATCAAAATCGCAAGTACTAAATTGAAAAGCGAGGAAAATAATAATAATAATAAAATCAAATTTATAATTTTATTATTCTTGATTTTATTAAATGTAGATATAGATATTGATGGACCGGGTAGCACGGGTTATAATGAAATACCGCCCATAAAAAAGGTGATGGACTTTATTGAAGTGGAAGATAATAAAATATCATACGATTTTGCTATCATTTAAAAATCTCATAAGTTCTTTTTGGAATTATTAGAAAAAATGTCTAGATTAAACGTAAAAAAACTATAGAAATAAAAGGAGAAATAGATCAATGAAAATACTTGTTAGGATGTTCTTTTTTTTAAATTTTTTTTACGGGCGTAGGCACGTTAGGTTCAATTTGAACACATAAGTCAATTGATGTTTCGTCTAGATGCTTCATCCCAAAATTAATGTCATATTATTATCTTGATGTTTCATCCTAAAATTAAAATAATTGAGTTGAACATCACATTCTCTTTATAACTAGTTCACATATTGATATCAATATACCGATTAGGATAATTGTATTGGAATATATGCAATTATAAGAAGATATGCAATATTATAATTAGAGAAGTTATCGTATTATTTTAGAATAGTTTTTATTTTATGTTATTTTATGTAATCTTTATTATTCTCCCATAACCCTATAAATAGGGTGACAATAAACTCGTAAAAAGAGTGGTTCTACATCCACCATTCGTGTGGTCGAACCTTTTGTGTGGTTCCTTTAATTTCTTGTAATCTTATATATATAAGATCATTATATCATCAATAAAAGTGTGGTTCTATCTCCACCATTTGTGTGGTGTTCTTCCACCAAAATCTATCAAATTGTTTTGATACTATGTCAATTTCGACGGGTCATATTTACAGTGATCCATTATATTTAATTAAAAAAAAAATTGGTGTATTTTAAATGAAAATCATATAATAAATATAACAATTGTCAAACAACTTTAACATCCACTAATTAAATATAGCACCGTGACAATGACTATAACAATCTTTCCAATATCCCTACGGTCCTACCATATATTTGAAACATACTTAGTACCGAGTGGTTATCCTAGAATAAAAAAATATGCTTCTCCATAATCAGATCAAAAGTAGAACTAACTTGCATGTATGGTAAACATTTCTAGAATTGACAAACATGAGATATTTGCACCAACGTCGGTGTGAATGAGCCGTATCTTCTTCTATTGATGAAAAATTCTATTCGTATTAAGATATAAGATTTTTTAAAAACAAAGAAAAAAAAGTTTCGATATACAAAACAACTCAAGTGTATCCAAAATGATAAAATTTATTGAAGCGAGATAGGTCGTCACCAACGAAGAAGGAAAAAAAAAGAAGAAACGTGTAAAAGAGACAAACACAGGACATTAACAAAGGAGATTTTAAATCACAAGCACCCGATCAAAGAGAAGCTGCCAACCAAACAAAGCATGGTAAAAAGACCATGTCAATAGAAAAACTTCCTCAAAATGTTACTTTTTCTTATATCCGTCCCGCGATCAAATGACGCGGAGAGCACACGTCCGGTGAACACATATAAGCACACAGGGCTCCATCCTAAAATCAATTGGTAATAGAGGAGTAACCCGGATGCTTATATGGTAGGTTCACTTGCTTCCGTGTTATCGATGTGAGATACTTTCCCTACGTCCCAAACACAAAAGTATTTCGAGGATAACTAACAATAACATTAACCTCGGATGGATTTTTCATGGCTAGATCTATAGCCTCGAATATCATCCACACATTTCTCCTCTAGATTTGGAGGACAAATTTATCGACGAGCGGATCAGCTCGACTAGATGAGCCGAATCATGTTGTCGTTATCAACGTAAGTTGTACGTATATAATAATGAAAGCCAAATCTCACGTCATTAAACAAATATGTCCACTTAGATTATTCATTAATTAATCTCTGAAGAAAAATAGTTTAAAAATATATGAATGGCATCAAACAAGTTACAGCAATGGATATGATCGAGATGTCTTGGTCATGGTTATGGGCTGTCTCTCTCTGCCTCCAAATTTGAAGTATGTGCTAAATCAATTGTATCTATTCATGCACAAGATTCCAACTACATTATCTAATACAAAAATCTGATGAATTTGCATGGTTAGCTGTACTATTGCTGTGCTTACGTAGTAATAATACTAATACTGCTTTCAGTACTTCTAAATATTCCATACATGAAAGCCACAAGTTGAACTAACCTCCAAAGCTATTAGCTCATCCAGATCCCTCCTTCTAGGTGAAATCTTGGCATTTAAGCACCAGACTAGCAAGTGGGAGGGTCAATCAATACACTTAGCCCAATGGGAAAGTTAAAAGCAAAACTACCAAGCCAATACGCTATAGTGTTCGCCTCGCGGTAAGCATGACGGTACTGGATATCCCAGTCCCTTTTAAGGAAATCTTGGCATTTAAGCACCAGACTAGCAAGTGGGTGGTAACGAGAGATCGTTCTACCCAGTAAAGTGATTGCTAACTGAGAATCAGTTTCAACAATTATTTTCCGGTATCCACACTCCCAAGCGAGTTTAAGCCCATGGTAAATACCCCATAGCTCAGCCATTGGGACGGTGCATACCCCAAGGTTAGCAACAAACCCTCGCTCACCAAAGTTATTTCTAATAATACCCGCAGCCGTAGCATGGCCGTCTTCTCTGACCGAACCATCCGAGTTGATCTTCATGACATTCGGAGGAGGATGAGCCCAACTTATCCTCTCAACTTTATGGGTGTGTATACTTCTATGAGATGCATTCGGTCGCCAGACCTTGCCATACTCCATGGTCTTGCTAATGACGAACGTGTGGTTGTCTTCTCTTGTCGGGACCGAGTTAAAAATCTTCTCGTTTCTCCATTTCCACAACCACCAAACACCTACAACAAATAAAGCATTCCACTTGCAATCGGAATTGAAATAGAGAGAAAATATAATATTACCTCGTAACCGCACGACAAAGGGCATCTCGAAGAATCCTGCTATACGATGATGTGCAGATAGGGCATGCCAAAGCTGATTGCTTACACTACATCCTCTCAAAAGGTGATCCATTGTCTCTGATTCAGTCAAGCAAATAGGACATTTGTCACTAGGAGAAATGTGTCTACTATAACGTGCATCATTAGTCAATACCCCACCATGTAGCATTCTCCACAAAAAGGTCTGAACCCTCTCCTGAGTCTGAAGCTGCCAAACTTTTTGGAAAATTAAATCATCAACCTCGCAGATCTCCTCGTCTCTTCGTATCATGTTGTATGCCGACGCAATAGTGAGATTTCCGTCAATGCTGAAACGCCATCTGAGCTCATCCTGTTCACCCTCAGCCTGGATCCCATTAATGATGACCCCGGACGTTGGTGACGGGGCAACGGCGGCAAGGCGGAGAAGAATAGCAACATGTAACAGAGGACTCAATATACTCCACTTCTAGCCTTCACTTTGACTCCAATAGTGACGAACACTCAGCTCACTCATGTTGCCATTTATCATATGTGTACTGTAATCACTGAGCGGCTTCTCATCGAGCTAAATATCATTCTAGAAGGATACGCTACTCTTGTCCCCTAAACACCATTTATGCCCAGGGAGAACAACATCCTTGATCCCACGTATCAAACTTTTCCAAACATGAGATGAGGAGTTATGGTTGCTACCATTTGACCGGACATACTTACTCTTCAAAGCTTGTGCCCACATACCATCTTCATTCTTTATAAATCTCCAGTCCAATTTGCCAACAAGAGCCATATTCATATCTCTCACGGATTTGATTCCATGTCCTTCATACTTCTTAGGCAAACAAACTTTATGCCATGCAATGATATGAAGTTTTCGTCTCTCACCATTGTGCCCCCAAACAAAGGATCGGCATATTTTATCTACTTCATCACATATAGTTTTTGGTAAAGCATTGAGGACATAGTGTAGATCGGGAGTGACGTAAGTACAGTCTTGGTGAGGGTAATTTTCCCTGCAAAACTCAGCATTCTCCCCCTCCAACCATTTATTTAGCATTAACCTTGTCCAGTAAACCCGAAAAGGTTCCTCTATTGATGCGTCCTTGGAGAAGAGGCATACCCAAATAGTTCCCCAAGTTTTGTATGACTTCAATACCACACATATTCTGGATTCTGGACTGCAGCTCCCTATTGACATTGGGGGATACAAAAATCTTTGATTTTAGTATACTAACCTTCTGTCTAGACATTTTACAGAATATGTCAAGATAATTCAGAATCGCTCTCAATTGCTCATTAGAGGCTTCAGCAAAAAGATTCAAGTCGTCGGCAAAGAAAAGATGAGATAGTTTCGGTCCTCCTCTCGATAAACATATGGGTTTCCACCTCCCCTGATCAACAGCTTCGAGAATCAAATAGCTGAGTCTCTCCACACACAGCACAAACAAGTAAGGGGATAACGGGTCTCCTTGGCCCAGTCCCCTCTCCGGTATAAATTGACTAGTAAGTTCTCCATTCCAAATCACTTGCATCCTAGTAGTGGTAATGCACTCTTGTATCATACAACCCTATTCTCTAGGAAAGCCAGCGAGCTTAATAGTTTCACCTACGAAGTCCCATCTTATTTTTTCATAGGCCTTCTCCAAGTCGAGCTTAAGAATCATCCATTTCTTTCCGGTATTCTTTCTTCTGGTGGAGTGAACAATTTCCTGCATAAGAACGATATTGTCTTGAATAAACCTACCCGGGATGAAGCTTCCCTGTGTTGGTCCAACCAAGTCTCTGATGACTCCTTGCATTATTTGTACTAGCACCTTTTGTAATGGTCTTATAAATCACGTTACAAAGAGCTATGGGCCGGAATTGGCTGACTTGCTCGGGTGTTCCCACATTGGCAATGAGGGAAATAAGGGTATCATTTGAGCCTGCCGGAAGAGAACACGACTCAAAGAACTTGGTCACTTCATTCTTCACCGAATTTCCAACTATGTTCCAACATTTTTGATAGAACATGGGTTGGAAACCATCAACACCTGGCACCTTAAAATCTCTCATCCCTTTAATTGCCTTCCACACTTCTTCTCCATTAATGGGCTTCATCAGCTCCGTTCTGTCTCCGTCAGTAAGCGTGGAAAACCCATTCGGTATTGATATAGAGTCATCGTTGTTGATGGTTTCGGACATGCTATAAAGTTGGTTGAAATACTCCACCACCAGCTTCTCAAGCCTCTCGGGATCTTCATCCCATGTACCCTCAGTGTTCATCAAACCATCCACTCTATTCTTTCTTCTCCTGATGATGGTTGACATATGGAAATAAGAAGTGTTCCTATCCACAAAACCGAGCCATTGTTCTCTAGAATTTTGAAACCATATGATCTCCTCTCGCTCAAGCACTCTAGCAAGCTCTCCTTGAAGTGTCTTCTCTCTACTTCTCAAAACTCGGGCTGAGGAACCATTGCTAGGAGACATACTCTGAATGGCAATGATTTCTTCGAAAATAGCTTTTTTCCTACAAAACACATCACAAAAAACCCGGCGGTTCCAAACAATAAGCCAATTTTTAAGAATAGTAAGAGGTATACCTCAATGAGCGTGGAGATCCCAACAATGTTTCACCATGGGTATGAAATCCTCATGCATCATCCATGCAGCCTCGAATCTGAAATGACGCTTTTCTCGTATAGCATTGGCACTAGGTTGGAGCTTGAGTAGGATATGAGCATGGTCAGACGAGAACCTTTCCAAGTGACGAACCATTGCATCCGGCCAGCCCAATCTACCATCTTGGTTTGTGAGAACTCTATCCAACCACTTCTGTCCCCCCGGTTTCTAGTCTTGCAATCATCCCATGTATAATCTGACCCGGAGTACCCTAGGTCCAACAAACCATAGTCATGAATCAAATCGGTATTTGAGTCTCTATGAAGACCTTCCGATCCTCCCGTTCTCTCATAATCATGGAGTATACAGTTGAAATCACCTCCAACCATGAGAGGTTTAGAAATTCCCACTAACTTCTTGTCCAAAGCTTCCCAAAAAGGAACCCGGCCTTCTGCTGACCGAAGGGGGGGGGGGGGGGGGCGTAGACGGCAATAATATGGAGGATCTTGCCCGCTTTGACAGTCCGCGCATGAACAAAAAACTCACAAGAATTAACAATGCTGAGTTGATCGGTGTCTTCATTCCAAAGGAGCCAAACACCTCCTTCAAAACCATTGGCTTCAACTCTAAAGCACCCTTTCAATCTCAATTTCTCGCAAACCTTTTGGCCTCGATCCCCCAAAATACGAGGTTCAAAAATGGATAAGACATCCACCTTGTGAGAGTTACACAAATGTCTAATGGTTCTACGAAAACTGCTCTTCGCAGCTCCATGCACATTCCATAGGAGGCAATTCATAAGGAAACAAAGAAAAGGTAGTGCTACACACCTAGAGAAACAAGAAAGGGGAAACCATAATTAATGGGTTACCTCATTAATACCCATCCCACGTCCATGTTCTTTAACTTCACACTCCATATTTCCTCCCACAATGATCCTCGAGGTGCCAGCTATGGCCGTGAGGTTACTATCCGCATTAATTTACTTCGTTCGGTGTCCTGGCTATTCCTTCACTTTCGTCCATATGGAAAACCATACCTTCTCCTGTGTTGTTGGTAACTTGGTTGCCAATGGAGATTTGCTCAATGTTGCAGCTGTTTGTGATACCACTTGCTCTAGTATCAACACTTGCTCTATTTTCAAATTTATCCAATAAAATAGAAAATACAAACTTAGTGGGATGATTAGATAAATATAAAAAGTAAACCAAAAAAGTACAAGTAGATTAGGAAGCAATGAGAACTTCAAGGGAAAAGAGAACAAACCAATCGAAGAAAAGAGGAGAGTACAACAACCGTTGTTAAAGAAAGTGCACAAGAAGGCTTAGGGAACAACTATAATGACCTTAGATTTGGACTTGAACCGGAGCCTTCAAGAGTTGCTAAAAAATATACGCCCTTTCTAAAAGAAACAACTCCCAAGACTTTTCAAAACTTAAAAGACTCCACTGCAAAATATGGAACACTTGACATGTACAAGTGAATAACATTGATACTTGTTAATCAAAAAAGCAAACTTTTTTTTTTTTTTTTTTTTTTTTTTTTTTTTTTTTTTTTTTTTT
>BSUD01000003.1:147657826-147752264 GCA_033239045.1 Fagopyrum esculentum | reverse complement strand
TTAACGTTGTGCGCTCATAGTTTATCAACTATCAAATGGAGAGAATAGATTCAATAAAAGAGAAGCTTATCGCAACCACGATGAGGTTCAACAAGGAAAAAAAATGTGTTCAATTGGATTGATGACAGTAAACAACGAAATTTCTTGAAACTAATGAAATTGGGGCACTACAATTATTAGCTTTGTTGGATTTACGATTTTGGTGTTGATACGAAAAACGTTACTCCTTTGAAAAGAAGATTAAGTTGTTATTGAACGATTTGTGTGCCCCATCAGCAAAAGCAGTCACTGTTACAACGGCCAAGGGATTCATTTTAGTCCAATTTTAATTTCGGTTCGAAGTCATTTTAGTCCAAATTAGAATTTAGTTTGACGGTTTTAAGAATACATGAATCAATAAAAGAGAACCTCTAGGACTTTTGAACTTCCACTTTTTTTTCATTTTATTTAAAAAGAGATATTCACGGATAGAATGTAGAATTGGTCCCCCTCCCCTTTAATTTAATTTATTTGTATTATTGTGTAAAGATATTCAGGGATAGTCATATGCTCAACTATTTTTTTTTTGGTAGAACAAAAATCGTATTTTCGGGGAAATGAAGTGAATCCGGCTCCAATAGATCAATTCATAGCATCCAATGATATTTCTTTATGGATTAAATCAAATAACAAGGGGTGAGTTCATCATCCTTAAGTGTAGATCTAGTTTTTTGGGTAAATGACAAACACAACCACATGATATCCAAAAGGTTGAGATGCAAAACAAAAGAATAAATAAAATGTTCTAACAAGAGGCAAACAGTGGTAAGATCGAGAAATAATCATCACAAAGAACACAAAGGCGACAAAAGAATTTTCCATTCTTATGCACTCATGCTACTTTTTATTATCCCCCTCATATTGTCGGATTTTCTATTCTTTTTAGAAGAAACTTTACGATTGACTTCATTACAAAAAGGAAAGAGGGGTTTCCTCGCTTGCATGTAAATAATGGAGGTCTTGAAAATGGGTTATCTTTAGAAATGAAAATTTTGCCTCAAAATAGTCGAAAAGGAAAAACGATACCTCAAAGTGTTGATAGGAAAGAGAGTTGAAATGGTAACATTGTTGGTGGATTTGATGAAATCGACAACGATGATGAGCAAACCTAAGGTAATCATCGACCTCAAGTGAAGAGGGAGAAAGACGACGGATGATACCGTAGGAAAAAAAATTTGAAGTGGTGCGGCGACGTCTATATCGTAACCGAGGTTGAGGTATTTGAGTTTTGCTTTCTTTTGCAATTGGAAGATATCATGTGAGTTTTGTTGTCTACTGTAAGTCACAAAGCTTTGTTGCTAATTTTTTTAAGATTGTTCGGATTTTGTCGCCGGCGGTGACATTGTTTGGGGTAAGTCACAAAGCTTTTGCGGGTTATTTAACTACAAATTATTAATTGATTTATGGTCGATTTGGAAAGTGAGTTCAATATTGTATAATAAAGATATATTATATTAGATAAAAATTTTGGGTCTTGGTTAGATTGATTAACCGTTTTTTGGTTAATGATTGTTTTTCGCTGATTGCTTCTATACCGTCATTAACGGCTTTCGTTGACTTTATGAATACACAATAGATGTCATAAAATTAAATGCGTTGATCGAATTTCAGATTGTTTTTGAATCGTTCATTAATTTTGTTGTATCTTCCAATATGACTTGCTCGAAACTCAACATCCTTCAAGACTCAAGAGAAGCAAATATCACTAAATAGACACTGAAATCATGCCTCAAAGCCTCGGATTAATGAGCATTGTATACTAGAAATGTTAAATGACAATTTTACTCAGTGTTATTTTGATTATCCTCGGTTGAGTTGGTATTTTATAAAAACAACTCTTAATAATATGAAATGACCACTAATAAGGTAAGTTGGTCGATATTAAAAGTTGTGCTAGCGTAGTCAAGTTCAATGTTCTTGAGCCGATATACAGTTAAGTATTATAATATATGGTTTCTTGTCCATTATTAATACATATATCCACGAACTCGAATGTCAACGATAAACTCTTAAGATGGGCGCAAAAAGCTTAGAGGCTGATCACAAAATAAATAGCCGAAACTTTTTGCTTGCAAAAATTAATTTCGATGCCAGGAATCGAACTCGGGTCCCTTGGTGAAAGGGAGAAATCTAAGCCGCTAGACTACATTACATTTTATATTATATTCTGTGGAGTTAATTTTATAATGCAAATGAAAAGATTTTTTCTTGCAAAAAAAAGTTCCGATGCCGGGAATCGAACCCGGGTCCCCTGGGTGAAAGCCAGATATCCTAACCGCTGGACGACATCGGATCTTGTTTACTTTTCTGTAGCAATAAATAAAAAGATTAAAAAATTTTATTTTTCTCGCAAAAAATAGTTCCGATGCCGGGAATCGAACCCGGGTCCCCTGGGTGAAAGCCAGATATCCTAACCGCTGGACGACATCGGATCTTGTTTACTTTCTGTAGCAATATATAAAGATATTAAAACAGTTTTATTTTTTCTCGCAAAATAAATTTCCGATGCCGGGAATCGAACCCGGGTCCCCTGGGTGAAAGCCAGATATCCTAACCGCTGGACGACATCGGATTTTGTTAATTAATGTGTAGCCAAATATTCTAATTAAAAGCAAACAGTGCAAAAGCCATAGATATCCTAGCCATTGAACGACAACCGATTTCGTTGACTACAGCTTCATTAGAGATTTAAATTCGAGGAAACCAAATGATCAGGCCACCTATTACCCAGACGATCAACAAAGCTCTATCGACAAGAGGCAAAACATTGTGATACGTCTCTAATTATACTTCAATAATACATATTTAGTGATTTTATAAATAGGGATTAGATGATATTGTGTAGATAACATAGTTTCTACATACCCAAAAAAACTCATTCGTAATTGTTAGGGATAGCACATGAGCTCATCTTAGGAAAAAATGGTAGGATAATTATTATATTTTCTGATATTAAGAAATTAACTTAACATTTTATAAATTTTAAACTTACCCTCTATTAAAGTTTTAAGCCTAATTTTGAAGCAATGTTGATGATGAACTCATCAATATGATCTCAAATTTGCTCCCATTTGATGTTTTGGATTCGAATAAACAATATATATTAAAATTTAATTTCTAAATGTGATGTTATTTATGTATTTATCTTTCTCTTCTTCTTAACTTTAGTTATTTTGGTGAATAGAGAAAATTACACAAAACCACCCTTAATAATCACTATCTTGAAAGAAACCACCCTTTATAAAAATTTTAGCATGAAAACACCCATAATATTCATCTATGGCCAATAAACTACCCTTATAATATTTTTTTACATAAAGTCACCCTTAATTTTTAAACGTTTGCAATTAAGCACCCTATACTACTTAAAATTAAATTGAATAATTTAAAATTGAAGTATAGACAAGATATATTTACATTATTAATATTAATACCATTAATAGTTTCGATAAATTGGTTAATATTACAATTTATAAAAAAAATAATCAAAAATAATAATATAAGCTATTACCTATACAAAAAATAATTTATTTTTAAAAATTATTAAACTTTATACAAACTAACGAATACAAAATAAATTCAATTACAACCTCAATTCCGACTAAATTGATGAGTTGTTACAGAATTTAATGTTTTTTTTAAAAAATTCACTAGTTTTAGTTGACCAATAACCACGTTGTTTCCATTATTTTCATTTTAAAAAAACTAAAAAAAAATTGTGGGTTACAAAATTTCCAAAATAGTAATGGAAATTAAAAATGAAAAGGTTTTAAACTATTGAAAGTTTGAAACTATGATATTACTATTAATTTAATATAATAATGAAAATTTACATTGTCAATGCTTCAAATTTTACTTATTTGATGTAATTTAAAACAATATAATGTGGTTAGTTGCAAACCCGTAAAATTAAAGGTGATTTTATGCCAAACAATTTATAAGGGGTGGTTTATTGCAAATATACGAATATTAAGGGTAGTTTTAGCTAAAAATTTATAAAGGGTAGTTCTTTGCAATAAAGTAATTATTAAGGGTGGTTCTGTGTAGTTTTCTCTGACGAATATATTGAATTCCTTGTTTCTTCTTCTCCTTCTCATCATCAAGTCTTTCGATTTTATGTTAATATATTGTGTTGTCAACAAAGTATGAACTATGAAACCATTATGATTGTCGTCAATAATATTTAACAATCAAATTGAGCTTTTAGTATTGTCATTCTAACTTAAACTTGAAAACAATAATTTTATTTTTGTCAACAACACATTAAACGACAAAACTGTTGTTTATGTTGTCATCAACATATTAATCACCTAAGTATAGTTTATTGTACTCTAAATAGAAATTTTACACAAGGAACATATACACAAGAAATAATACGTTTTTCTTTTACTCTCACAAACTCTCTTTCTCTCTCATCTACCACTCTCCGGTTTGCTATACTCGAGAATCTCCATTATTACACCTTGTAACATGGTATCAGAGCTCTAATAGAGTCTCACAATGGAGTTCCCCTCGATCATAGCGCTCAAAATCCTCCGCCTTCACAATAAACTATTGAAAATTCCTCTCGAAATTCACCAGACAAAGATCCTCTTGATCAACTATTCCTTCATCATTCATATCCTCCCTCTCTCAAACTTTTCACGATCTTGCTTAGTGAAACAAATTATAGTTACTGGAAACGTTCTGGTGAGGTTTCATTCCGCGTAAAGAACAAGATCGGATTTCTTAATGGCAATTACAAAAAGCATGTTTCTGACGCCAAACACATCGCCAAGTGGGATCAATGCAACAATATGTTCATCACATAGCTGCTACATTCGGTGGAGTAAGATATTGCCGAGTTTGTCTTATACTACAAAACCGTTGCGCAAAGTTGGAGAGAACTTGGAGCAAGATACGATAAGACCAATCGAACTAATATTGTTTAGATTCAGAAAGACTTAAGCTCCATCTCTCAAGGAAATGACTCCATTATTCTCTATTTTACTCGTCTGAAAAAGTTGTGGGACGAATATATGCTTGTTGTTGAAGATCAAGTTTTTTCTTGTGGTTTCCACCGAGATTGATCTTTCATTACTTAAAGATCAACAAGTTATATAGTTTCTTATTGGTCTTTGATGAGTCTTTTATCATGATGAGGTCCAATGTGTTTATGATGAGTCTCTCTCCTTTTTTGATGAAGTTTACAAGTTAGTGTTTCAAGATGAAACATAAACAGGGCTTCGATCCTACTAGCGTGGATGATGATGCCACAACCTTGTACTCCCAAAATCGAGGCAATTCTTCTCATAACAATACAACACCTTCTTCCAATGGATACTATTCATTATAATCCTCAACACCAAGCCAACATTTTGTGACCATTGCAAGGCCAAGAATCACAATATAGACAGGTGTTGGAAGCCACATGGCTACCCCATGGCAACAACAACATGTCTCTCCTTATGTGAACACTACAAGATTGCAAGACATGTGCTTGCTCGATGTTGGAAGATTCATGGATATACAACAGGTCACAAGCTTGTTACCGCTAGCTTTCTCTCAGGATACGATGAATCAACTTATCTTACTCTTGAACAAAACTTCAGTTCAAGAAACCAATAAGGACAATCATGGTGCCTTCTTAGCTGGTTAACCTCTATGCCTCTTTTCACCTGATCTTAAATCTCAATGGATCATAGACAGAGATGCCACTGACCACATTACACCACATCTTGATCTCTTCTCCTCTTATAAACATGTACATCACACAACCTCGATCACCAAGCCTAATGTTAACAATGCCAAATTTTCTCATTTGGAACAACCCAACTAAGTCATGATATCACACTTTAACATGTTTTACATGTGCCTGATTTCCAATCTAACTTATTATTAGTTTATAAGATGTCCACTAAATTGCTAACTCTTATCACTTTCTCTTCTGACCATTGCTACATCCAGAGTCATTCGATGAAGCTTTCCTTGATAATTGGTAAAGCTTGCAAATGTCTTTATGCCGTGGACACATTTCTTGTTTCTTCTATTTCTATACCTACTCTTTCTTGTAGTAACGACTTTACTACTCAACACCTTGTTTCTCATTCTTGTTATACTACACATCGTGTTTTGAGTCCTGAAGTATGGCATTGTCACCTGACATTTACCATTTGAGCAGTTAATACATATTGACTTTCCTACTATAAATGTCAAGAATCATTCCATCTATCATATATGTCTTTACGCTAAGCAACATATACATTTTTTCCCTCTTTTCATTACTCGAGCTGATAAACCTTTTGACTTGATCCATTTTTCCCTCTTTTCATTACTCGATGCACCTACACTTATCTCATGTCCGAACAAAGTAATGCCTTCACATTACTCCAATCTTTCTGTACTCTTGTTGTTACTCAATTCTTATATCAAAATCAAAACCATACGCTCAAACAACGCTCTTGAATTCTCTAGCCAAACTACCTCCTCTTTCTATGCTCATGAAGGCATTCTACACCAAAATTCTTGTCCCTATATACCACAACATAATGGAGTCGTCAAAAGGAATTGTCCAAAGGAAACATAAGCATATCTTGGAAGTTACTTGTCCTTGTTTCAACAATCCAAGATCCCGCTTATCTACTTGGGTGAGTGTATTCTCAATTCAAGGTGTTTCGTTTCTTATGTTTTGTGAGCACCAAAGCATATAATCGTGACAAATTCCAATCTAGCAGATTCACATGCATCTTCTTTGGTTATCCCTATGACAAGAAAGCTTTCAAAGTTCTCACTCTTCAATCTAGAGAAGTTGTATACTCTCGAGATGTCGTATTTCATGAGATTGTCTTCCCTTTTTATCATTTACCTTTCTCCACATTTATTCTACCTATTCATTCTTCTAATCCTTCATTTGACACTTCTATTTTTTTCTTAATAAGTCCATACTAATTTTCTTATCTCCTCCAAATTTACATACTTTTTTTTCCATCATTCATACTTCTACTTCTCCATCCATTGACACTTCGGCTTTCCAAGACATCCAATCTCCTACTATTTCTTCACCTTCACCCATCCTACTTGTCCAACCTTCACATGATTACTCTCAAATTCCCCTTTGACGCTCCACATGTTCCCTTACTACTCCATCTTACCTACACGACTTTGTTTGCTCATTGGGATTTTCAACTTTGCCATCAATGGGTTTGTTTCTCTCTTCCTCTTTACCTTCTTCTCACCATGCTTTTGTCTCTTCGTTATCTTCTTATGTTGAGCCAACATCATACCTCGAAGCTTCCACAAACCCACACTAGATTGATTTCATGCACAAAGAATAACAAGCCTTGCAAGCTAACCATACATGGGACCTCTTCCCCTCCCCTTCTCCAAGAAATAAATCGGATGTAAGTGGGTTTATAAGGTGAAGTTGAAAGCAAATGATAGTCTTGGAATATATAAGGTGAAGTTTGTTGCTAAAGGTTTTACACAAAAGATTGTTATCGATTTTCATGAGAGTTTTGATGTGGGTTTGAAGTTGTAGCTTCCGATCCAGATTGAAAGTCCACGAACTAACTCGGACAGTGGCGGAGCCAGCGGCTTTTGTCAGCGGGGGCGGGACTAATTCCTTCAAATTATTATTTGTATCTATATATAATAAGCGGGTACGAAGTGCATTAAGGTCTAAATGAAACATAAGTAAAAATGTATATATATTAAAATTAAATATAAATAAATTTAGTGGCTAAATGAAACATAAGGATGGTTACAAGGTAGTAGGTTGGGCAAGATAGGAGGTGGAGCTACACAAAAATGATGAAATAGGGATTTGAAGGATTCGAACCTAGGACCATTATACAACAAACAAGGTAACTCACCCATTGAGCCATTAAAATTCTATTAATACTTCATCACTCTTTCATACATATATGAAAAATTTTGCTACTCATAGGGGGCAAATGCCTCTCCAACCCCCCTAAATCTGTCACTGGTCTAAAAGAAAGGGCAAGACTTTGGTGTTTTAGGGATTTATGGAATTTAGAAACCAAAGAACATGAGTTTGATGGAATGATAGTGGATAGATAAAAAGATGATAAAATGGAATTAATTTAATGGAAACATAGGAAGATACGAACCAAGATATTCCCGCAAAGAACCTTGACCAGTTATGTGTCAAAACCCTCTAACGAAGAGATTACATTAACCCTCACTTTTTTAACGTTACACAAAGACAAGCACAAGGAGGGACTATAATTGACCACGAGCACCAACATTTAAGAAGATTAACACACACACACACACACAAGCACAACATAGCAAGGACTCAAAATGATTCAATCAAAGGATCTCTCTTTTGATTGAATAGGAATGAATAAAACACAAACGTCGTAAGCGAAGCAGCGAGTTCACTCAATATTGTGGAAATATCAATCAAATTAATGCTACCTAATAAGCTCACCCTCTAAGGCTATATATAGGTGAGATCCTCCTAAAAAGATAATATTTATAACTAAAAATGCTTTCCTCGTCCTACCCACGTTCTATGCTTGTTGGATCATCTTGGCTCTTGAATGGTCCTTCCATAGTAGTAAAAAATGTCACTAAAGAAGACCTAAATGTGAGTGAGGTCTCTTTGAGTGTACATGTTGCTAGTAAGCTAGCAACTTCCTTATGGATGGTTTTTTTCTCTTGCCCTATTGATAGCTCATTCCATGGTAGAACTCAACGATGATGTGGCTGCGTTATCCTTCAACACTTTAGTCCTTAATCTTGTAAGTGGTCCTTTAGGTGGTGTTGGGGATGGTCCCTCGTCACTTTTCCCCCACTGGTTAAAATGACAACCATTAGATTGCTACGGCCAAATCCTAGGTGTTACATCAATTGTAATGTCCGGAATTTTTATTCCGATCCTTGAGCGGTTTATCGACTTTCCCGCGTTAGCGGTTCAGTTTTCCCGCAGGCACGAGGTGGTGAGTAACAAAATTTATCCGAATCTCGTTCCAACTTTCCGTTATTCCGCCTTTTGCTTTTGGACCTTTTGTAGCTTGCACCAAGGAGACAAGGAGGTCAGCTGGCCCCTTGTTCCCCTCACCTTTGGCATCTTGGCTTTTCCCTTTTCCCTCACACTTCTTTCACGTTGGTTCTTTTCTATTCTTCTATCCTCTTGAGGTCTCTTCCCTTTCTTCTTTGGTTCTCTTGGATGGTGGCCAACAATGGGATACTCTTGGATTCAGTTTGGTAAGCTTCTCTTCCTTTCCCTCTTCTCCTTCTCTGCTGGAGATCATCTTCTTCTTCTTATCTCCTTCTCCATTGTCATGGATGAAGCTTTGGAAGTGAGTTCTTCTTGATCTTTGAATGCATGTGTTTTAAGCTCGATTAGGTCGTGAGGGAGAGACTTGATTCAGTGGGGGATGTTTGGAGAAGACCCAACAAGAAAAGGAGGCCATTGGAGCTCAAGATCCACAATCGAAGACGACCCTTTGCTGTTCGACCGCGGGGGCGGATCTTTAGAGCCACAAGGGCGGCCATTGCACTGAACCGTATGGGTGGCCAGCCTGGGCCGCAGGGGCGGCCAGCATGAGCCGCAGGGGCGGCCAGCATGAGCCGCAGGGGCGGCCACTGGCTCAGCCAGCACGCCCTTGCGGTCTTCTTCTCCCTTTCGCGGCCGTTCTTCCTTCTTCCGAGTCCGTGCCTTTGCGTGGTGAGTGTCCTCCCTTGATTTTGTGTTCTTTGATGATCCTAGAGAGTGTTATGATAGTATCATGATAGGTTTAGACATAGGATGAATGAGAATGCCATGTAGTGGCTTTTGAGACCTTAGGCGAGTGTGACGAGCATGTTGGACTTCCTAGACTTTTAGGTTGTTATTTGCTATTGAGGATGAGCATATGAGAGTTATAGGCTATTGAGAGTTCTCCTCATGCGTGAGGGAGATGTGAGTGTTACAAATTCTAGGATGTGGTCCTAGAATGAGAGTCAAACGATCTTGCGTAGATCGTTTGTGTGAGATGTCTTAGACTTTCGAGTTGAGCGAGTTGTTGACATATATCCTCTTGTGAGCAGGTTGTGGGCTTCTTCCCGAGGGAAGCGAGAGTGTTGTGAGTTGAGTGTGAAGACGAGGTAAGTCTTCGGACTTACTTAGCTTGTATTCTTTGTATTAGATTCGATGCGTGCTTGGTGGTGTGTGTTTTAGTATGTTTATTTTATAACAACGAAACCGGAAATAGGACGACCTTTATATATTGATATTTGGCCCAAGTGTATGATAACGGACGGTGACAACATTGCCTAGCTCTTGCGGAGAGCTAGGGGGTTCTCGGTGACTAGCCCGGGCAGGTAGACGGCCAGATGCATCAGTGCCATTCCTTGACGGTGAGTAGGAACCGGGGTGAGATCATGCAGTGATTCTCGTGTCACAATTCGAAAGTTGATCAACATTCTCGTGTCACAATTGAGAGAAGTTGATCATCCCGTTACTAATTCATGAATTAGTAACGGAATATGACTTAATAAATGTAACATCCCGTAAAATTGTCACCCCGCATCATTTGAATGGGGATTTGTGATTGCCTTATAAGGATGGGTTGCTACCCATGTCAACAAGAATTCTTCTTTTCCAGTGGTAGAGTGAGGACAAATAACTTTGGAGTTAAGCGTGCTCGTGCGGGAGAAATTTCAGGATGGGTGACCTCCTGGAAAGTTTTCTGCGGTAGCATGGTTGGCATGGGGACAACGTCCCTAAGACCTCGGGTCTTACTGATGGTATCAGAGCTAACCCTGAGTTACGAGTGCGCTTGCCCTAGTAGGCGGTCACTCGGCTCGGTGGACGGTCCTTGGCCTGACGTGGACGTCAGGAGTTTAAGTGGGAGAGATTGTAACATCCCGTAAAATTCTCATCCCGCATAATTTGAATGGGGATTTGTGATTGACTTATAAGGATGGGTTGTTACCCGTGTCAACAAGAATTCTTCTTTTCCAGTGGTAGAGTGAGGACAAATAACTCTGGAGTTAAGTGTGCTCGTGCGGGAGTAATTTCAGGATGGGTGACCTCTTGGGAAGTTTTCTGCGTGAGCATGGTTGGCATGGGGACAACGTCCCTAAGACCTCGGGTCTTACAATAAATAATAAGATAACGAACCGGACTTGTGTGTTTGATCATGTTGAGTGTTTTGTTTATTTACATGTGTGTGTGTGCCATCACCTTGTTTCTAATGCCTTGAATATTAGTTAACGGTTTTAAACCGAATGTGTAGATTGTCCTGCACGTTAGGGATGCCGCCGAGTGAGGTGGAGGAGTGGGCAGTCGGGGTCTCCGTACATTATAGGATGGGGACGTTTGGTGTAGCCTATGTGTTGTTAGTTGCGGTTTAGGTTGTACGTTTCGGATTATCGTTTTGGAGTTGTGTTGTTTTGAGGACTCGGCTGAGTTTCCAAGTTGTACGTTTCTTTACGGATTGTTTGCATTGCATTAAAGTGATTTTGATTTGCCTTTATTTGTGCCATGTTGGAATAATCCGGTGAAATTTTTTTCAGGCTAAGGGTCGGGACCCATTGTGAGGTCCCAAACCGTAGTGCCCCGAGTCCCGCGGATTCGGGGTGTTACATCAACTTGATGTGAACAACGTACTTTTACATGGTGAGTTACATGAAGTTACCTCAAGAAATTCCCATTCCCTTTTACTTAGTGTGTAAGTTGAAAAAGTCACTATACAACCTTAAATAGGCTTCTCACTAGTAGTTTAACCGTCTTACTCGGTCTCTTACAGTGCGGGGCTATACTCATTCGAAAAATGATTACTCAGTTTTCATCAAACATCGATCTTCCCTCATTACAATTTTGGCTATCTACGTTGACGATCTTCTCATCATTGGTTCTGACGTTGAAAAAATCACTCTCCTAAAGACTTATCTTGACACCACTTTCAGTGTCAAGGACCTTGGGATTTTGCATTACTTCCTCGACATTGGGATAACTTATGTTCCCTATGGTGCGGTGTTGTCCCAACTCAAATCTACTCTTGAGATGTTGCGAGATGCAACACTTGCAGACACTAAGCGTACTAGTACACCCGTTCCTCGCAATGCAACGACCTTGTGCTTACCACCTTCAAGCACTTCATCATACACTTAAATATGTTCAAGACACGGTTAGCCATGGCATTCTTCTAAATGGTTATGATCCTCCTTCCCTTCTAGCCTACATAGACTCATATTGGGCAACCTACATGACAACACGTTGTTTTGTAGGAGGCTTTGTTATTCTTCTTGGTCGATCTTTGATCAGTTGGAAATCCAAGAAACCGTTTCCAAAAGCACGGTAGAGGCTGAATATTGAGCAATGAATAGTGTTGTAGCTGAAATAACTTGGCTTGTAAGGCTCCTCACAAATCTTGGCCTCCCTCCTCCTCAACCAGTTCGGCTCTACTATGACAACATCTCGCCAATCCAAATTGTTCATAATCTCATTTTGCATGAGCGGACCAAACATATCGAGATTGATTGCCATTTCACTCGAGACAAAGTGATAGAATGTCTACTCGAGCTTCAATTTATTCCTACTTCGTCTCAACTAGCTGTTGTCTTCACAAAAATCATTCCTCCAACTCATCAAAATAATATTCTTTCCAAGTTTGGAATGATTCAACATAGCTTGCTTTCCAGTTTGAGGGGTGATGATAGTGACGTGACATAACCCTAGACTCTTATATTTGTAACAAAATTCATAACAAACTACAAATAAAATTGTAAACAAGGAACACCGTGAAATAATACGTTTTTCTTCGGCTCTCACAAACTCTCCTTCACTCCGATCTATCACCTTTTGATTTGTTATACTCGAGAATCTCCATTATTTTTTTAGAAGCCGAGAATCTCCGTCATTACACCTTGTAACATGATGCCAAGTAAAATTATTCAAAAAAAAAATCAGAAAATAACACGAAGAGAATAATTGAGAAAATTAGAGTAAAATAAAAAATTATTTCCCACAAAAGAAATAAATAAAAACCAAAGTACATTACATGGTTAAATATATGAATATAAATATAGATGTATTAATGTTTGAGTAATACACATGCCCATGGCCTCTGAATGTCAAGCATAAACCATTAGGGAAGTCGACGCCGACGCTGTGAACACCACGCGCCACCCGCCCACGGCGCAAAAAGCTTAGAGGCTTTATGGTTTTTGGATAGAGAAAAAAAATAATATAAATGGGGTTTTTAAAATGGAAGAATATGGAGAAGCATGAATTTTAGTTGGGGGAAATTATACAATTTGAAATATGAGAATGATTTTTGTGTTCAATTAGAAAGTGGTTGGACTTCCTGATCCAGATGTCACCGTTACAACTTCTGATTTTGTAGATGTGCGTTCTTGAACTTGTTGATCTGAAAATTAATAATAATATTAGAAACTCAAATCGTATTCAAAAAAAAATAGATTAATATAATCAAAATTATTGATAATCATTTACACTCTTTCACCACAAGAGTAAACGACAATTAAAGTGGAATGCAAATTGAGCACATGCTTGGTATCACAAATTTTCATGCAAAAAAGTCAAATACGAGTCAAACAATACAAACAAATCCATGTTAAACCGAGGGTGTTAACAAGGTGGTCCAAAATGATATTGGCTTCGCAAAATGTGTGATAAACTATATCATCGGATCTCTGTTTTTTTGACTAAATAAATCGAGTATAAGTTCATTTTAAGTTAGACTAATGATCAGGCTCGAGTCAATTATAAACTAGTCGAACATGAATATATCAAAGTCAGCTAATTCACTTAAATATCACTCATAAAACCATTAGAAAGATTAATATTTGTATAGTTCTTATATGAGAATGTTGGCTCAGGTTAGTTAATCCACTAAATAAACAAAGTATAAATACATTTTAAAACCCGATTAATGCCTATATTCAACTCAACCTACACCGGTTTCTCTTCTCTTTACCCCCTCTCAGAATTCTCGCTTCCCATGTCGCCGTTGTCCCACCGGTCTACCACGGAGACACCGCCGGTCCACCACCACTATCGACGGGCCCTCTCTCAATTTTCCCGTGTCGTTAGCACTTGTTGAAATTCCATAAATCCCCACTTCTCTCATTTGTTAAAGTTAGTGCCGTTATTCGGTACAAAGAGTCTAGCTTTGACATGATCGACTTGTTTATAAACGAGTTAGAATATGAGATTAAAAATGTGTTCATATTCGTCCTATTTAGAAAGTAAATAATTTCGAGTCGAAAAACAAGCGATTTCAAATTGAGATTAAAATTTGTGCTCATATTTGATTCAATTAGAATCTAAACAAGTTTGTTTTGATACTGAATCAAGTTTAATAGCTCCCGCGTATTAGGGTCGGCTCGTTAAAAGTTCAGCTCAAACTTGTTCATGTTCTAACATAAGTCTATTATGAAGACATTTTAAAGCTCGTATAAAATTTGGACTTGACTCATTGAACATATTTTAAACCTCATACAAAATTTAGACTCGACTTATATATAAACGAGTCGAGTTTGAACATGTCAATATTCGTCTCACTTATAAACAAGTCGAGCTTGTGCACGTCAATGCTCGACTCATAACACCCCTATTTCGTATGTAAACCTAGTAAAAGTAAAAGAAAAAGCCCTGATGACAACACGGTCAAAAGTGTCGTCAAGGTAATTTAAAATTGGGCCGTGGTAGTTGTGGGCCTGCTTCTGCATTCCCGGCAAAAGTGGGCCATGTTCCTGCTGCCTTTCGGGCCCACTCTACAGGCCCAACATATCATATTGATTCTGAACTTGCATTTTTTTTGGTCCCCAACACCCAAACTTAAATCACTATGCTCTAAATCTCTATCTAAGATTCGATTCAGTTTATGTTGTTTTCATATTATACCAAATAAAGATCAAAGACCGAGAATATACCACATCGATCGTAAATCGATGTGGTATATCCTCATCTTCACATAAAAAAGCGGAAAGAGAAGTGCGTACCGGATGAGAAGGCCGGTTGTTGCCTCCCGGAAGAAGGGAGGCTCGCCACGGAGGGAGGATTTTGAAGAGAAGTATTAACAGTCGTCGACGCAGCAGCAACAACACCAGGAGAATATGGAGCACTAGAGGGACCTTGATCCATTTGTGTAGCAGCCGGGTAATACACGTAAGAAGACCCGGGCATCCGGTTTGATGAAGTTGGATAATATGTAGGCCGTGAACCGGGTAATGCATATCCGTACCCATATGGGTTGGTCATAGATGAAGTTACTGAAGATCCGAATAGTTGTTGGTAGTATTGGGCTTGCTGCTGATACTGTGCATTATACATTGCCTATGTACACCACATTTATAATAATAATATTAAAAAAGTTAATATAAATAACGTTACCCATAGAAATGAAAATGTGTGACAGAGACTTACTTGATGATAGCCATAAGCAGGTGCATAGGGTGCATACCTGCAAAATAGTAGGGCCCATAGATTTTCAATACTATAATATACTTTTATTAATAATTTAATTATTTATAAGAAAGAAAATAATGTATGGGTTGGATGGAATTATTTAAAAAAAGGCTATATTATTATTATTATATGATGTGAAACTAACAGGTCTGACTGACATCATGTGGCATCTAAAATAATGTAACCACCATATATTTATGTACGCAAAATAATTACACATTTATTCGACAATATATGTTAATCATGTGGGCCACAAATCAGATGACTAATTCAGTTTGATCAGTCCAAATTCAAGTGTCAATTTTTCCAAAAAAATATATAAATTTTATAATTAAAAAAAAGAAGAAGATTATATAGTGAATTTTATAAAGATGACTTTATTTGGGGTTTACCTTTCTAAATAAAAAAAATAAAAGGTAGTATTACACGCTGGCAATAACCAATGATCGAGTAATAAAAAATAAAGGAATAAAGATGCCAACGTGGAAAAGTATATTTATTTAATAAAATTTATGGGTATGATTTACAGGTTGTTTCATCAAACAATCCAGCTGTCTCCCTGCCAATATCTGCTTATAATTCTGCACGTCGATTGGTAGTGCTAGTGCATATCCATGTCTCCTAATTACAATGTTGCCCCACTTGTCTATAACCTAATCCGAATTACTCACAATTACTATCATTTTCCCTTTTTTTTATATATTGACTAAAAAAATATGAATATTTGGATTATTGTGTTTTTCGTTAATCGTGATTAGACGTTGTAATGATGATTAGTTAGCTAAATTACTACTAAGTACTTACCCATATGACGATTGGTAGAAGTAAGGATTTGCAGCTGGATGAGGAGCGATTGCCTGCGTCGGCATATTACCGTACTGAGGCGGTGGCGGAGACGACGACGCTACAAATAATGTAACGATTTTTTGTAACGGTTGTAAGAAGCGATTAACAAACCAGTTATTAATAAATGACTTACTTCTGGGAGTCGAAGGTCTCGCCGGCCGTCCGAAAGAGGCGATGTTGCAATTTGCTCTTCTGCCGTCGATCATTGGATTCGTATTTTCGCAAGCTCGTCTTGCGGATTCCGGGTCGCTAAATGTGACCTGTAAAGATACATTTTTAACCGTTACAAAAGGTTAATTTGTGGGGCTAATGATGTATGACCGTCGGGACTTACGAATCCGTAGCCTTTGGATTTGCCGGTGTTCTTATCGGTGATGACGACAGCTTCGAGGATTTTGCCGAATTGCTCGAAATACTCTTGCATTCTTTCCGTCGGAGTTTCCCAAGCGAGGCCGCCGACGAAGACCTTGGTGTACGTCGTGTCTCCGAACGGTGATCGGTATTGGTGTTGATGGTGGTGCTGTGACATTGTTCGGTGCTGAGATGATCGGCGATGACGATATGACTGATGATGATGATTAGCTAGTTAGTAACGGAAAGTGAATCTCCATTGATCATGATGAGCTCTGTTGTGATCAGGCAATTAGATGATATGTCTCATCCGGGATTGATGGAATCGAAAGAAGAATGATCGGAGGAGAGATTGCAAGGGAGAGAAGAAGAAGAAGAGTAGACTTTGGTTTAAAATGAGGAGAAAGTTCCCACGACAGATGCAAACTATAATTTGCTGTATAATCATAAAACTGTTTTTTTTTTATTCAGAAAAAAAAAAAGAAAAAAAGAAATGGTTTGCAAAGTGACAGCTGCTTGACTATGCAATTGACTCAGTCCTCACTGGCTCCACATTAATACTCTGCGTATGGTACCTCCATTTCTAGTTACTTTTTCATCCTCCACAATGCTAAGGGTTTTATTATATACTTTAGACTATTTTGAGTTTCTATCCTACATAGCTCAATATTTATTTCTTTTACTCCACATAAGTATTTGTAAATCTTTGTTATATATTCATGGTTAAATTTCATATCTAGAGTTACAAACTCTCGTTCTTAAAGCCTCCCTCCGCCGTATTATCAATTTGATTAGATAGAACTCTTTAGTTTCTAATCTAAAAGTAAAACAAAATTGTGAAAACAATTGTGGTTTTGTAACAATCTTGTTTTGTATATTATATCAAGCGTTATCATATAACTAAGGATCGTTACCGATGGCAGAAAAAATAAGTTAAGCAATCGTTAGCTAGTACTAACGATCGTTAAGAACTTTTGCAAGGTAAATAGGTAACTATCGTTATCTTGTTGTTAAAAAGACGGTTCAACTTTTGTTCATATAAAACCATAATTTCAGCCATAAACAAAATTTATTATCACCTAAAATATCATTATGTTTATTGTTGTGTAAGGGACGAAATTGGGTATGTAAATGGATGTTGGATGGATAGGTCAAATCTCTTGAAATCACGTAGAGAATCTTGATCGCGATTGATCAAAACTCTAGAGGAAGTCATCAAACCCTTCCTTATACAACCTTACACGATCAATAATCTAAGCTAGGAGAGCACGGACAAGAGGCTTGTTAATTAAGTATGAGTTAAAGATGCTAGAAACCAAAAACGTTTGTGACGTCCATTCATACTATCTCCCTTAATTAAGTATGGGTAAGGTCAGGATAGAAAACATACCGGAGACGTGGATAAGGTTTAGGGCATAGTGGCTATGTTTCTTGTAATAAGAGTCAAGAAAGGTTGTTCAAACAAGAAACAAGAATTGGTTATTGATAACACTTATTTAAGCGTCTTTTTTTCACAATCATACTACTTCATTCCTTCACTCTTTTGGGTCTAATTGCATAGCTTAGTGACTTATTTCCTTCCATTTTGTGTTTTGGAGATATACCGGTTAGTTTATGTCATTGTAGGCAATTAGGAGCATAGATGAAACTATTTGCGACGGGAATAAACTCATACACACTAAGGGTCACCTTGAGGTTAAAGAAGGCAAGGTCAAGACAAACATGACTAGGATCTGAGACTGGAGACAAATATTACATCGGAAATTATGCCAGTTGATCAACGGGACCCACGTTAGCGATCAACTGAAGTTCATTCACCGACACATGACCACTAGTCAAAGAGTAAGCGTCACACCAAGAACACTTTGTTGATGTCTAATTTACTTCCCTTTTTCCCTTTTACTTTGGTTTTTAGTCCGTCTACTTGGGCTTTTTTTTTCTTTGTAATTTTTTGACGAGGGATCATCCCCAACATACCCTACAAGTCCTTAAAGTCTTATAATGGAAGGTAGTGTCACTACATCAAGGGTAAGAGTCATCCATGATGAAGTGTCTAACATGTTGGTGTCTATGACATCTAAAGAAGCTAGTTGTGACCCATGCGAGTCTAAGGCTACTTTAGTCACTTTGATGACCATCTCATCCCCTTTGGACGTAAAGAATGCGCCATGCACACATGGGATATTCCCATGCAAGAGCAAGGAAGAAAAGACACTTAATCCGGATTTGCTAGAGATGGAAGATTGAAGCTTCTATGGCATTTTGTACCATCATGCATATGATATATTATGCAAGACATTGAATACCTTTAAGACTCTTAGGGTCTGTTTACTTGTAACTTATTTGTTTTTCATTTAGTTTATAAACCCTGAGTTTAATTTTTGTAGGTGTTTACTTAGGGTGTGTTTGGTTGGAGATTAAAGAAGGTTCATTTAGATTAAATTTAGGAGATTAAGTTTGTGTAAGTGTTTGGATGAAGGTGGAGATCCTGGAAAAAAAATTACAGAAGGGATTAATTGGGATTAAAAAGGGCCAAAAAATAACCTTATAATACCAAGGTTAAATGAGATTAATTTTCAAACATCAATTAGGATTTCACTCATGCCTCCTATTTAAGGTTAAAATAAGGGTAAATTTGTAAATCAATATCAATTAAACCTATTAAAAGATCTTCAACCAAACAACTTCACCTAAATTATTTTATATCAAATAATCCCTAATAAATCCTATATAAAATTTAACCCCTTTTAAATTTCATCTATATTAATCTTCAAAATACCCTCCATCTCTTACGAAACACACCCTTAGGGATTGATTTATTTCTCTAGGAGTTTATAAGGGTTTATAAACCACTCAAAAATAAAATTTTCAGACCAAGGTTATTTTTGCTTCCATGAGTTTATTTTTTTTAAAACGCAATTTTGGCCTTGTAGTTTTCCATCTTGATATTATTTGTTCATCCCTGGGTATTCAACGTTATTGTTCGGTTTTTAGGGGCATGAGAGGCTTTTGAAGCAAAATAAATCCAAAAAATAAACTCCAAGTAAACAACCTTATCTAATTTATTTATATAAACCCATCAAGAAATAAACCTGAAAATAAACTATAAACTCATATAAACTCATTAGTTTATAAACCCGAAAATAAACTAATCTGCAAGTAAACATGCCCTTAAACAACTAAAGGTTTTATCAGTATTTTTGTAATTAGTTTTAATTACATTTTTTATTTCTTCATCTTTTTAGAAAGAAGGCTTTATAAGACATATAAAAGCCTTCCTTAGCATATTTTTAGTTAGAATTTTCCAACAAAAAATGTCATTGCTTTAGAGCATCGTGCTATTAGCTCATCATTAGTCACTCCTTGATTTTGCCTTCATAGAAGCTTGTGTAAGGTTGTAAAGGGTGAGGGTTAAGGTAATAAAATTTCTTGAGTTTTGATCATCTTCGATCAAGGTTCTTGTAAGTTGATCTCCTTGATTCTTTCTTGTTCTAGTTTATCTATCATCATATCCTTTCATTCTAACCTCATTTCGTCTTTTTCCATAGTCGTTTTCTATCTTGCTACAATTCTGATTTTGTGCTTGTTTGTAAAGGGAAACATCTCTCCAAAGGTGATTATAGGACTCTTATCTACATCAAGACTATTGCGGCTTCAACCCTGCCTCATTATCCATTAGGGACAAATCCTATCTTATTTGAATATGTGATTTGGTAGATCTTAATATATATTAGGGGGTATGTTAGATTTCCTCCCTATAAATATGACATTTGATGAAGGCTGAAGTGTGAGTTTCAGTCCTGCAAATAATTACAAGACCCAATGTAGTAAAGGGAGTTAAAATAGAACACAAGGAAGACAATGTTTCACTTTGATGACTTAATTTAAAAAACTAAAATAAATAAAAGGTGAATATATATAAAAAAAGAAAAAGTAAACAACACAATTCGAAAGTAGAAAACACAGTAAGGCCAATCGGCTCAGTAGAGTCGATCGGCCAAAGTTGCAAACTTTGACCATCAATAAATGAATAGCAAACTAGAAATGGAGTCAAAGTGAAAAGGGGGAAATGCCTATGTAAGTCCGATTGGCCTTAAGGAGTGATACCGATCGACCTCCTCAGAAAACAATATAAAATAGTAAGAGATAAAGAAAAGGGAAAGTTTGTACATTTATGGGAATCGAAATCAAGCAATTTGAAGGTACATAGAAGAATAGAGAATTAAAGTAACCAATAAAGCAATTCCAAAGTTCAGATCCCACAACATGCATATAAGATAAATCTCAATTGATAATTTCACGATTGTATGTAACTCTAGTTATGTGGGAAACAACTTCGTCTGATTGTCACGTGGTTAGATCGTTACTTGACATACATCAATGATTGTCACGTTTTTGATTGTCACGTGCCCAAGACGACACCTATTTTTCACATCAAACCCAAGGAGGCATGGGTTGCTCGGCTATCGCATTTTGTCATCATCACCTTGAAGAACATATAGAAATGGAAGATTCCAAATTCGGATCTCACATTTTACAAAGAAAAATCCTCTTACTACCATAACTGGTATAAACATACATCTTATGAGGGTTGGAGTGTGAACCTCATGCATGTCTTGTAAATAGTTACAAGACCCATTGTAGTACAATGAGTCAGGATCGAACAAAGGGAAGGTGATGTCTTGCCTTGATGAATTAATTAAAAAACCAAAATCAAACAAATAATTACATAGATTATATACATATACGACATAACATAAAAGGAAACCAGAAGGTGGAGATAGAAAGGGTAGGTTGTACGACCATGGGAAATTCGATCAAATTAGAATTTAGTTAGAACACTGGAGAACAATAAGGAAATGACCAAAGACAAGTTCGGATCATAACCCTAAACTTAGGTAGGGTAGGTTGTCCAACGGGTCTTTTAAAATTGTCTTGATTGGCTCATAAATTAGTTCATAGGTAAAGATGGAAGAGATGATTAAATATTGGATCTTTTGGATGTTTGAAAGTAGATTGGAGGATGGTGAAAGTCAAATAATAGATATCAAAAAAGGGTAAATCATTTTAGATCGCAACAACATGCACATAATAGATCTCAAGAGGTAATTCCACAATATCATAAATATGCTAGTGTTGTGTAAAGACAAGTTCTTTGATTGTCACTTCGTTGCTAGGTCGCTTATTGTGGTACATTGATGTTGTTACCTTTATTGTCGCTTCGTACCCAAGACAGTTGTCGGCTCATCACATCAAAAGAGGCATTAAGGTGTGAGAACTCCATTGTCACTTCGAGTTAAGGTCACCCTTTATAGAATATATAGTATATACGATACTACCATAACTCATAGACATACAAGAAATACATAGAATCAATCCAATATCATAGATCATGCATGTCGGGCTCACTAGAGCCTTGAACGAAATGATTGCTCATACATACCTTTTAATAACATACCAAAGTATTTATTGATTGTAGTAGGGAGTCGTCGTCCGACTGGGTACAAGTTGCACGACCGGTCTTGTAAAGTTCACTAGAAAGCTTCGTAAAATGCTAGATAAAAAGAGATTTTTACCCTAATGGCCGAAGAGCCTTATTTATAGTGTCCGGAAATAGCCCATAAACCCTACATCTCCGAAGATTATATCTTTTATTAAGATAGAATCAAATCTACTCGATCTTATCTCTTATTAAGATAAGATCAGACTAAATAAGACAAGATAGAAACAAAGTTGTAAGGATAAACGTCGATGCAGACCGATCGAGCACTAGGCCGTCGTCTTACTTCATAGGCCAAAATCTTGGGCTTGGGCCAAAATTTCTCCAGGATCATCTTAACAACAATTTATGTATCATTTTTGCTCCGTAAATGCCTACAATGTCTATAATTACATAAATCTACTAGTAGATCTCTTAAATGGGAACATAGGGGAAATATATCAATATGATATGCTTATTAAATAAAAAAGATAGAGAATGAAATATAATGATTATGGTTATTGGTTAAAGCCGCTATTTTGAGTGTTATCAATAAGATTTGTTGATATGCTCAAGACCGATCCAAATACTAGTTTCAAAGCTACAAAACCCAACCCTCCAAGCCTCATCATCATCATCATCACACAAATCATTGTATGAGATAAAATTCAGAGCTCATAAGTTTCATGACCACACGGGAAAATGTATATAACTCTCTCTCTCACTTATGTTTAGGGTATATGAAAGAAAACGCTCAACTTCAACTAATATGCAAAGACCATTAATCATAAGCTTACCAAAGCGTTCTCAGTCTCTAGAGCGTAGCTTTTCTTGCAAATACACTTATGAATCAAGAGGAATTTTTATAGGTTGTAACATGGTCAAGTAATGAACAAGGGTAAGGAATTTTATTTGATTGTGTGGCGTAGAAAGATCTAGGAACCCGGATGTCTTCGAGTTTCTCGGTAGTTTACCTTCATGCAATCCGGATATCAATACACTTACTCAAAGCACGTTACATTTCTTCACTTCATTACTTTGTAAGACTTTATTCCTTTACTTTTTTATTTCTCAACTAGATCCAAGTGGCGCACAATTGTATTTATTGGTTGGAATTTTGTTCTTCTTCATTGTATGCACTTACACCAAGAGAATCTTTACATGTTGATGTTCTTTACTATACGCGACCCCATACTTGAGTCTTGATTTCTTCTTCCGATGCATGGTATCACCTCCTAATTTCCGGATGAGTCAAATGAGGCTAAACATGATACTTTTATGGAGAGAGAAAGAAAGGTCAACACATGCCAAAAGGGGATAATAGGATGGAAAGTTATGTATTGAATAATCAAAAGGAATAAAAGAGCTTAACAAAGAATGTCTCAATCATTTTCACAAGATGTAAGTACGGAAACAAGCATGCAATTTTGATAGAGAGTCAAACGTAAGTTCTAGATAATCAAAGCATACATGAGAACACTCGTAAAAGAAATACACAAGTAATATCTGCATACGGCTCAAAGAAAACCTCACAAGGCTATGTCATGAAACAAATTTTCTTATCGTTAAACCAATACTCAATGGCATATATAAGGTGGTTGGAGAGTGAGATCTCGAACATCCTCAATGGTATATAATCAAAAAGAGGGAAACCTTAATTTTGGAAAACAAGATAGCACAAAAACAAAGTATGTAAGCTTACAAAATAGGAACAAGATCGAACGAAGCCGAGTAGACCAGTTGTACGACTTCCCTACCCATCAGACGACCTATTCCATACAGAAGAGAGAGAAAGGTGTAGTAATAGAAATGTGAATGCTAGAAAAGTTTTAGGGTGCAATAGTTGAAATGACCAATGTGGCAGTCGTACGACCTGTGTCTAAAAACGAGATGTAAAAAACAAAAAATATAAGTTTTTGAAAAAGAGGGAGACTTTGTTCACCACCTCATACATTAAATCTTGCATTATCCTCAATGTAAACAAAAGATAAGATAAAACGTATAGTAAAACTCACAAAACGGTGTAGGGTTGCCTCCCTAGTAGTGCTTCTTTAAGGTCTTTTAGCTGGAACCATTTTGCTTAGTTTGATTGTCCTTTTAGATTGAGATCCGGTTGTCCAAGTAGTTGCCCTTGCGAACGTGGTATTTTTGTAGCATGTTGAGCGACATATTTTTCCACCATGTCAAGACGTCTTCCTACATCTTTAAGGTGTTCAACGATTTGTTTGATAGAGGTGGCATTTGGGGATTTTTTTTTTTGCGAGGTGTTATTCCTCTACAACGAAGAATTTGACAGTGTTCTCTTTTGTAAGGGGAAAAGTTTTGGGTGTTTTTTCAGTAGGCTTCGGGGTAGGGCTGTGTATATTGGTCGTGTTGTTGTATTTGAAATTTGGGTGATGTCTCCATTCTGAGTTGCAGATGTTGGAATAAGGGTCGAATTGATGTTGCATATTGCGATTTGGGTCCTGTAGTATTCCCTCATGTACAACATTTCTTCCTTCGATTCGACTTTGTGAGGTATACTGGTAAGGATTGACCAAATCTGAACTTCATAGTTATCCCGACCACAAAGTTGGCAATGAGAGGTATCATCAAGATCTTATGTGGATTTTGTGGAGGCTATGGTTTCAAGGGCCGTGACAAAAGTATGCTTGGGATAGGAAAATTTGTTTGTGTGGTCACTCAAACGTTCGACGAACTCTCATTCCTCATCAATGGGCATCTCCATAAGCCTTCCACTAGTGTAGTTGTCGATCATATACCGAGTTGGGTTGTCAATTCCTTGGCAAAAGATTGAAAAAAGATGGCCTTAGATTGTCCGTGCGCCAAGAACTAACGGACAATGTCTTTGAATCTTTCTCAGGCTTCATAAATTGTTTCGCCCGTATACATCTTGAAATTCGTGATTTTTATGTGTGGTTCAACTATCTTGCATGATATGAAGAATTTGTTCTTGAATATTTTGAACAACTAATCCCAAGTAGTAAAGGAATCAAGGGAGAGGGATCGGTACCAATCAACAACTTTGCTCAAGAGGGAGAATTTGAAAGTCGTCATTTGAGTTGTTTCAAGTGGCACATTGTTGACTTTGACAGTGTTGATGAAGTCCGAGAATCCTTCCATGTGTCAGATAAGGTCGTCGGTTGGTGCCCTGAGAAGGCATGAGTTATGAGTAAGTTGATCAACCCGATTTTTAATTCGAAATTCGGCGCAAGGATTTTAGGAGTAACCACCTCTCTGATAGGGACAATATGGGTGGGTAGCATGCATGCACCCAAAATAGTAGGCGGATTATGTTCAATCGTACGTCTAGCCATTCCAACTTTAATTCTTGTTGTCTCAACATCGTCAATAGTCTGTTGAGTGGATTGTGCTCTTGCCTAGGTGTCGTCAACAAGTTGACGCGTAACAATCATTTGTTGTTTAATTTGACCAATTGTAATAGTTGCATCAGCATGTATTATTCCAACGCTGGATGTCATTGTTGTAGTGGTAGGTGGGTTGGTTGTACTTTGATGATCAAAAGTGTTTCTCACATGATTAAGAGGGTCGACAAACCTTATATGCCTTGAGCTTAGTAATATTTCAGGTTCAGGGTTTGATAGTGTAAGGGGTTGCCTTGTAGTCCTTCCTTTGCGCATTAAAAGGGAAAAAGAATTTAAAACTAAAAAGTTTCAAAATTAATAAGTCAAGGAGATTCAAATTCTTCGCCAACAACGACGCCAATTTGATGAGGGTTGAATCGTGAACCTCTTGTCTTGTAAATACTTACAAGACTCGTTGTACAGTGGGTGAGGATCGAACACAACAAAGACGATGTCTCGCCTTGACGAATTAATTAACAAACCAAAATCAAACAAATAAGTAAAGAAATTATATACAAATATGAAAAACATAGAAGAAAACTAGAAGGTGGGGGCAAAAGGGGTAGGTCGTGCGGCCTAAGGAAGTCGACCAGATCAAAATTCAGTTAGAGCACTAAATAATAGCAAGGGTGATAACACGATTTATGACTTAGTTTTAGGTAATCATTTAGATACATTTCTCACTCATTCATGCATGGTTTAACACTAGTTCACGACGTTTGCATTCAATTCACGTACTTTGTCGAGATAGACGTCTACACGGACTTGTGCGTTGCTTTGTAGGTATTTTGGGAGATTTAGGAGCTAAAACGATACGTTTGAGGATCGTTCATCAAGATGACACACCCTCGGACTCATTAGGATGCAAACTAAAGGCTAGGGAGGACTCATGGAACCTTGCCAACACAAGCCATGCACCAAATCGAAGCTTAATGATCAAAAGCAAGGCTGAGCACAAAATCACGGTTCACTGACAGATCACGGCCGTGATTCTGGCCGTGGTTTTTGCCAGGATTTCGTGACAGTTGTGCCACGATCTCTTGGCCAGCTCTTGCAAAGTTGTAGTATAAAAGTGGTCCTGCATTGGCTGTGAGAATGATCTTGGAGCAGCTCTCCATTATCCACTATCATCCAATCAAAATATTCTCTCAACAAGAAGATTCTTGGAAGAAGGAGGTAGAAGGAAACCACCATTGATAGACCTAGAGAGCTTTTGTAGTGAAGAATTTCGGATTCAATTTCTAGAGTTGTATGAACCATTTGAACCTTCTTTGAGAAGGATTGTGAGTTATTCTAATTCCATTTTCAGCTTGGTTTTGTTTTAGTTCACTTGTTCATCTCTTTCTCTTCATTATCTTGCAAATGGATGCCATGATTTTATGTTTGATTGTTTCGATTTCTATTATGAATGTTGTAGGCTAAATAGATGTGGTTCTAGGGTGAGGAAAGGATGGTTATGGCTAGGGCTATGATAGGATGGACTTAGATTTACCTTTGGATGACTTGTGTGCATGAACGTAGTTTCTGTTAGGAATCACGGTCAGTTCTTGCCAAACCACGGCCGTGGAAAGGTAGAACAAACCGTGATCTTACCTGGTTCGATGGATCTAGTCTTAGATTGCTAGAATGTTGAAATCCTAAGTGTTTGTTGAGTTAAATCTATCCTAGGGTGACCTAGTGTTAGCAACTAAGTGTTAGGAGAGACTTATCCGGTAATCCTTGCTCTTAGATCTCAAAGATGAAAAACCCTAGGTAGTGGTGAGCCTCATAAGCCGCCATTGGATTAAGTGTGCTAGGATGGTTGTTTAGAACTAACCCTTTCGAGACTTACCCGGTAAGGATAGGTTAGATCTCTAGGTAACAATCCGGTTTGTGTAGAATTCCGTCCCTTAGGTTCTTAGAGACTTACCCGTGATAAGACTTTAGGGATGGCCTAGTGGACCATGAGACCTACCCGGTGATTGATCCCAATCTAGAAACACTTAACCCCAACATATCATAGTTAATCCAAGGAAAGAATAGATAGCTTGAGTCCTATGCCATAACCGGGACTTTCAACCCCTAGAATCCGCTTTTCTATCTTTGATCTATATCTCGTGTTTAGTTGGTTTAGCTTGCATTGATTTGTTACTTTAGTTGATTGTTTACTTTGCATGAATTGTGATCTTTGATTGATCACCAAAAACCAACCAAAAACATTTGAGATTTTCATTTCTTTATTTCTTTCTCTTCTTTCAACCTAGATCTTTACTAAACTCAATCACAAATCGAATCAATTTCACCTTAGTCTTTGTGTTCGACCTCGGAATACTATCCCTACAAACGTCCCGTACACTGTGGGTTAGCTAGGAGTTAGGATAAATATAACGAGAATATAAATTTAAAACCCATTGCGTATCACATCCTGAGCGTAGCAAGTTTTTGGCGCCGTTGTCGGGGACTAGGTCTAGATTGAGTCTATTTTGTGATTGTTTATAGTGTCGATCTTTCTTGTTGCTTTTGATCTCTCTTTGGTGTGTGTTTTTGCTTTTCAGAACATCTCTTACTCTTTAGGTGTATGCGAAGATCTCGTGGCAAGGATTTAGCTCCATTCGATCCCGAACCGGAGAAAACCCTTAGATCTAGATCCAAGAGCATTAAAAAGGGAAAAGAGATGGACGGAAGAGATCTCCAAGCTGAATTGGATGAGGCCTTAGAGCAAATAAGGCTAAGAGATGAGCTCTTTGAGGAAGAAAGGAGACTTGCCAATGAGAGGCAAGAAGCAACTAGGAGGGAGATTGATGAGATTAGGCAAGCCCTTGTACAAGGGGAACTTAATCGTCAACAACCTCCACCTCCTCCGCCACCACAACCGCAGCCGGCGGCGAATGTTAGGGTTGTTCCCATTGCATTTGAGGAGCCACAAACCCTAGGGAGACGTATGGATCCGGCACAAAGAGCACACCGTCCGGGTGTAAACTTAGGAGATCCCGCAACCCACAACTATGAGCTCCGCCCTCAAGTTCTACAAATGATCCGGCATAATCAATTTGGAGGGATGGAAGGAGAGTCTCCTCATCAACACTTGATGAACTATGAGATTTTGATGGAGACTCTTAGACCGCCAAGATTGGAGAGCAACAACCATAAGCTTAGGGCTTTTTTCCTTCTCTCTTAAGGATAAAGCCTTGGCTTGGTATCAATCTATTCCACAAGGGCGAGTTGGTACTTGGGAGGAGATGACAACCGAATTTTTGACTAAGTTCTTCCCACCTTCCAAGACTACCGAATTAAGAGGGAAGATCAATGCCTTCGTGATGAAGGATAGAGAGAGTTTGTTCAAGTCTTGGGAGAGATTCAAATATCTTCTCCTAGATTGTCCACACCATGGCATACCGTAAATTGAGCTATTGGAGATCTACTTCAAGGGTCTTGATGAAGATAGCCAATTTAAGCTCCAATCTCTTTCCGGTGGGACATTTATGGAGAAGCATGTAGATGAAGCTTGGGAGTTTGTAGAGAAGCAAGCTCTAGTAATTGAGAAGTACTCCCATAGGAAGAGTGAAGGGAGAAAGGCGGGAGCATATGAGGTGAGTGAAGTCACCATGAGCAATTTCAAGCTTGACGCCATCAACAATGAGTTGAAATCCTTGAGGGAGTTGTGTGCTACAACTTTGAAGAACCAAGCAACTCCTCAAGTGCTTCCACAAGCCAATTTGTCTTCCAAGGAGGAGGATGTGAATTACATGGGAAGGGGCAATTACAACAACTACCAAGGCCTAAGGAATTTCAACAACAACCGGCAATTCAACAATTACCGGCCTAACCACAACCATCCCGGGTTTTCCTACTCTAACCCGGATGGAGCCTTGAACCCTTCCGCTTCCACAAGCACAACTCCACCACCAAAAGCTTCACAAGAACCTCCACCCGGATTTACTCAACCTCCAAAGGATAGAACCGAAATGATGTTTGAACAATTGCTTGGAAGGTTGAGTGGTCTTGAGAGCACCGTGACTTCCATTTCCAAGGCTCAAAAAGTGTTGGAAGCACAAGTGTTCCAAAAGGCGGGTGAAGCCCATAGAGATCCGGGAAAGCTTCCCGGAAGGACCGAAGACAACCCAAGAGGCCAAGTGTTGGCTATCACAACAAGGAGTGGGTTGAGTATGAAAGATCCTTTGCCCAAGGACAATGCTAAAGGGAAACAAGTGGTGATAGAGGAAGAGACTTTGCTAGGAGATGGAGGCAAGAGCAAGGATGTTGAGCCAACATATGTGGCACCGCCTCCATACAAACCACCACTACCGTTTCCACAATCAAGAGCAAGAGCTCGCTTGGACAATCACTTTGGTAAGTTCCTTGAAATAATGTCTAAATTGCATATTAACATTCCGTTCATGGATGCTATTTTAGGAATGCCGGCATATGGCAAGTTCTTGAAAGAGATACTCTCCAACAAAAGGAAGTTGGAGGAGTATGGGGAGATAAGAATGACCAAAAGATCTGCGGAATTGATCCAAACAATGAAGGAGGAGATGCCTCCCAAGCTAAGAGATCCGGGTTCTTTTTGCGTCCCAATTGGAGTAGGAGATGTGAAGTACGAGGCCCTTTGTGATCTTGGGGCGAGTGTAAGCATCATACCGCTTGCACTTTGCAACAAGGTTGGGCTAGGAGAGCCGAAACCGGTCAAGATGACCCTCTATATGGCGGACCGTTCTATCACTCATCCGGTTGGGATTTTAGAAGACATCCCGGTGCAACTAGGAGGATTCTATGTGCCAATTGACTTTGTCGTCTTGGATATTCCGGCGGACTATCCGGTTCCCATCATCTTAGGAAGACCTTTCCTAGCCACCTTCGGATGCCTAGTGGATTGCAAGAATGGGACTCTCTCCTTCAACATTGGAGAAGAGAACATCAAGTTCAAGTTGTCCACAATGATGAAAGGGCCAACCCTTGATGAGGATGTCTTCGACATAGTCGAGCAAGAAGAATCGAGAGAAGTTGTGAGCTCGATCTTGATCAAGGATCCCTTGGAGAAGGTTCTTACCTTAAGTATGATGGAGGAAGGTGTTGAGGAGGCTTGCAATGAAGAGATCAAGGCCTTAGAAGCATTAGAAGAGGAGACAAGTGCTCAAAATGAAGGCCACGAAGAGGAGCTGAACAGCTGTAGGTTCCACGGTCGTGGAAGTAGTTCCACGGCCGTCAAACTCTCTGTAAAGACTCATGAAACCAGCCAGGCAACTTCCACGGCCGTGGAACTTGAGCAGACCGAGGAGTTGGCCGTGATTTCCCTTGGATCAACCCTTGATGGTGATCAATCTTCTAGGAGCCATGGAGAGCCTTCATTTTCTTTGGATTCATCTCATCCAACCTTATTTGGATCGTCTACACTCGATAAAGGTCCTCCTAAACTTGAACTTAAACCCCTCCCCTCTCATTTGAAGTATGCTTTCCTTGGTGATAACTCTACATATCCGGTGATTGTTAATGCATGCTTGAGTGATGATGAACTTGCTAAGTTGTTGCATGAGCTAAGATTGCATAGGAAAGCCATTGGCTATACTATTGATGATTTGGTTGGCATAAAACCTTCTTTGTGCATGCATAAGATAATGATGGAAGATAATCATAAACCCTCTATTGAACATCAAAGAAGATTGAATCCTATAATGAAAGAGGTAGTCAAAAAGGAAATCATTAAGTTGCTAGATGCGGAGATAATCTACCCTATCTCGGATAGTAAGTGGGTTAGTCCCGTTCATGTAGTACCTAAGAAAGGTGGGATGACCGTAGTGACTAATGAGAACAATGAACTAATCCCAACTAGGACGGTTACGGGGTGGAGGATGTGCATTGATTATAGAAAGTTGAACATGGCCTCTAGGAAAGATCACTTCTCTCTCCCCTTCATTGACCAAATGCTAGAGAGGTTAGCTCAACATTCTCATTTTTGCTACCTAGATGGCTATAGTGGATTCTTCCAAATCCCTATCCATCCCGATGACCAAGAGAAAACAACATTTACATGTCCATGGGGGAACTTTGCCTATAGGAGAATGCCATTTGGGTTGTGTAATGCACCCGCCACCTTCCAAAGGTGTATGATGGCTATCTTTTCGGAATACATAGAAAATATCATGGAAGTGTTCATGGATGATTTCTCTGTTTATGGCTCTTCCTTTGATAATTGCTTGGCTAACTTGTCATTAGTATTGCAAAGATGTGAGGAGACAAATCTTGTCTTGAATTGGGAAAAATGCCACTTCATGGTAAGTAAAGGCATTGTGTTAGGACACTTGGTGTCTAACCGTGACATTGAGGTTGATAGAGCCAAGATTGAAACAATAGAGAAGTTGCCATCACCTACCTCGGTGAAAGGGGTAAGGAGTTTCTTAGGGCATGCCGGTTTTTACCGGAGGTTTATTCAAGACTTCTCTAAAATTTCTAAGCCCCTCACTAACCTACTAATGAAGGATGTTGATTTTGTTTTTTCCAAAAATTGTCTTGAGGCCTTTTGTAGGTTGAAGAACGCCTTGATCTCCGCACCTATCATGCAACCTCCGGATTGGAGTCTACCATTTGAGATCATGTGTGATGCAAGTAATGTAGCCGTTGGGGCTGTTTTGGGGCAAAGGAAAGATGGGCGCACTCATGCCATTTATTATGCTAGCAAGACGCTAGATGATGCCCAACTCAACTATGCTACCACCGAGAAGGAGTTGCTAACGGTTGTGTGTGCATTTGAGAAGTTCCGCTCATATCTTGTTGGAGCGAAGGTCATAGTCTATACGGATCATGTTGCGATCCGTTATCTCCTTACAAAGAAGGACGCCAAGCCTAGGTTGTTCGGTGGATTCTTCTTCTTCAAGAGTTTGATTTGGAAATTCGGGACAAGAAGGGATCCGAGAACTCCGTGGCGGATCACCTTAGTAGACTCCCACCATTGGAGCTTGAAAGAGATGACATCCCGATTGATGACTCATTCCGGGATGAGCAATTGCAAATGGTGGAAGAATGCTTGTTCCAAGTGTCTAGAGGAAACGAGCCATGGTTTGCCGACATTGTGAACTACTTGGTGTGTGAGGAAGTGCCTTCCGGTTTGACATATGCCCAAAGGAAGAAGTTCTTCAAAGATGTGAGGCACTACTATTGGAGCGAACCACTTTTGTTCAAGAAAGGGCCGGATGGAATGTTTAGAAGATGCATACCGGAGGATGAGGTGGAGAGTGTGATCCGCCATTGTCATTCCTTGCCATGTGGAGGGCATGCTAGCTCACACAAGACATGTGCTAAAGTGTTGCAATCGGGCTTCTTTTGGCCAAGCTTGTTCAAGGATGTGCAAAGCTTTGTGGTGGCTTGTGATGCTTGCCAAAGGACGGGCAACATCTCAAGGAGGAATGAAATGCCCTTGAACAACATTCAAGAAGTGGAGATATTTGATGTATGGGGTGTGGACTTCATGGGACCATTCCCTTCTTCATGTGGCAACCTCTACATCCTATTGGCGGTTGACTATGTTTCAAGATGGGTGGAGGCAATCGCTTCTCCTACAAATGACGCCAAGGTTGTGGTGCGATTCTTCAACCGAGTGATCTTCCCTAGGTTTGGAACACCAAGGGTGATCATAAGTGATGGAGGAAAGCATTTCACCAATAGGAATTTTGGGGCACTTTTGGCTAAGTATGGGGTGACTCACAAGGTGGCAACACCTTACCATCCCCAAACTAGTGGCCAAGTGGAGATCTCCAACCGGGAGATAAAGGCCATTCTTGAGAAGACGGTATCTAGAACTAGAAAGGATTGGGCTATGAAGCTCAATGATGCATTATGGGCATATAGAACCGCTTTCAAGACACCAATCGGCACCACTCCTTACAAGTTAGTCTATGGCAAGTCTTGCCATCTTCCGGTGGAAATGGAGCATAGAGCTTATTGGGCCATTAAGTGGCTAAATTTTGACCTCAAGGAGGCGGGAGAGAAGAGGTTACTTGATATAAACGCCCTTGAGGAGATCCAATTGGAAGCTTATGAGAATGCCCGGATCTACAAGGAGAGGACCAAACGGTGGCATGACAAGCGCCTCATCCCGAAGGAGTTGAGTGAAGGCGACCTTGTCCTTCTCTTCAACTCAAGGCTGCGGCTCTTCCCCGGAAAGCTCAAATCAAGATGGACCGGGCCATACGTGGTGAAGAAGATCTTCTCCCATGGAGCTATTGAGATAGGAGGGGAGCATTGTGGAAATTTCAAAGTGAATGGGCACCGTTTAAAGAAGTATATCCCGGGAGCTCCGGTGGACATGATTGTCCCACTTCACCTTGAATAGACGCCCCCGAGTTTGGTCAAGCTAATGACCTTAAAGAAGCGCTTGGTGGGAGGCAACCCATTGGTAACGTTTTTCCCTTTCTCGTTTTGTTTTCGTTTTAGATTTTTCTATTTTTGTGTGTGTTTTGTCTCCTTTGTGTGTGCTAGAGCCTTAGTAGCATTGGAAGCCTTGCTTGACATGTGAATGATGATGATGAACCCCTCATCAATTATGGGTGGAGCGGACGCGGAACTTGGACGGTTAGCGGTGCCTAGCGCGGGTCCCGACGCCTTGATGAATACTTAGAGCTCTCTACCATCGTTGATAGGATTATCCAACATCAATTCCACTTGAGAATCCCAAATACCATAGCAAACCATTTTTACATTGTGAGAACCTTCTTTCACTCTTCTTTACTTCATTTACACATTGGGGACAATGTGTTTCTAAATATGGGGTGGGGTTTGCATGATCTTTTGCATAATGAGCATCTAGGATAGTTTAAAATTTTCACATGTCTTGCATTGTATATATTCATTTTGAAAATCCCATAAAAATTCAGAAAATTTAAAAAATTTTATGCTTTCTAGGCTTGGATATGACCCTAATAATGAATCTTGTCTTGTGCATTGGCTATGGATGACCTTATGTGTTGAATTGATAAATGCATATGTGGACTTGAACTACTTCTCTTGAATTCTATGAATGATTTGTGATCATGATGTTTGCCTAGAATGGATTGAGTATTGAAAGTCGAAATTACATGATAGTTCTTGCATCCATCTAGGAATGAATGAGGCATTTCATCTTACTCTACTTCTCATCTTGATCATGATTGTTTGAGCACCTCAATGGATATAAATTGACCTCTTTTGACCCATTCGGGAATAGGAGCATGTTAGTGTGTTGATATGGTGAAAAGAAAGTGCGGGGTGAAGATGTTGATGAAAGAATGTCACGAATTAAATGCTGAAATTATTGTGAAAGTGTAGACAAAAACATAGGTTTGGGGACGTTGGCTTAAATGACAAGTAACTCGGTACACTTCACATAATCGGGTGTTGGTATCTTGCCAAAGTCAAATAAACCAATAGTCCTAACGAGCTTTGGTATGTGTGCCCGGTGTGGATGCACCTCAAAAAAATAGAAAAAGTCCGAGGGGCTAATCAACAAGGTTTCGGCTTTTGTACACCAATGCCATTGTCTCAAAAATAAGTCAAAGAAAAAGGAAAGAAAGAAAAAGATAGAGAAAAATATACACTTGAGGGAAGTTGATCGAGGACAAGATTGTGGAGTTAGTTCCATTCCCGGATTAGCATCACATAACCTAGAAAAATCCCCACCTAATCACAACGTTTCTTGGCCTTTTAGTTCATAAGACCTTATGACCTATTTGCCTGTTTGTAAGACTTAGTAATCTAGATTGGATATGCTCTTGATCATCTTGACTTCGTCATCCTTACATTTCATGCATGCTTTTGAGTTAAGTACAATCGTCTTTCCATGCCTTCATTTATTCGATACGTAATTGCTTGTCCGTTGCCATAAAACATGACTATGAAGGTGATCCAATAGTAGAAGCACAAACCCAAAAAGATTTTGCCATTTTTCTGCATGCATAAATCATGTTATCTCGTAGTCTATAGTTGAGAATGTGCTCGGGGACGAGCAAACCTTAAGTATGGGGTATTTTGATAACACGATTTATGACTTAGTTTTAGGTAATCATTTAGATAGATTTCTCACTCATTCATGCATAGTTTAGCACTAGTTCACGACGTTTGCATTCAATTCACGTACTTTGTCGAGATAGACGTCTACACGGACTTGTGCGTTGCTTTGTAGGTATTTTGGGAGATTTAGGAGCTAAAACGATACGCTTGAGGATCGTTCATCAAGATGACACACCCTCGGACTCATTAGGATGCAAACTAAAGGCTAGGGAGGACTCATGGAACCTTGCCAACACAAGCCATGCACCAAATCGAAGCTTAATGATCAAAAGCAAGGCTGAGCACAAAATCACGGTTCACTGACAAATCACGGCCGTGATTCTGGCCGTGGTTTTTGCCAGGATTTCGTGACAGTTGTGCCACGATCTCTTGGCCAGCTCTTGCAAAGTTGTAGTATAAAAGTGGTCCTGCATTGGCTGTGAGAATGATCTTGGAGCAGCTCTCCATTATCCACTATCATCCAATCAAAATATTCTCTCAACAAGAAGATTTTTGGAAGAAGGAGGTAGAAGGAAACCACCATTGATAGACCTAGAGAGATTTTGTAGTGAAGAATTTCGGATTCAATTTCTAGAGTTGTATGAACCATTTGAACCTTCTTTGAGAAGGATTGTGAGTTATTCTAATTCCATTTTCAGCTTGGTTTTGTTTTAGTTCACTTGTTCATCTCTTTCTCTTCATTATCTTGCAAATGGATGCCATGATTTTATGTTTGATTGTTTCGATTTCTATTATGAATGTTGTAGGCTAAATAGATGTGGTTCTAGGGTGAGGAAAAGATGGTTATGGCTAGGGATATGATAGGATGGACTTAGATTTACCTTTGGATGACTTGTGTGCATGAACGTAGTTTCTGTTAGGAATCACGGTCAGTTCTTGCCAAACCACGGCCGTGGAAAGGTAGAACAAACCGTGATCTTACCTGGTTCGATGGATCTAGTCTTAGATTGCTAGAATGTTGAAATCCTAAGTGTTTGTTGAGTTAAATCTATCCTAGGGTGACCTAGTGTTAGCAACTAAGTGTTAGGAGAGACTTATCCGGTAATCCTTGCTCTTAGATCTCAAAGATGACAAACCCTAGGTAGTGGTGAGCCTCATAAGCCGCCATTGGATTAAGTGTGCTAGGATGGTTGTTTAGAACTAACCCTTCCGAGACTTACCCGGTAAGGATAGGTTAGATCTCTAGGTAACAATCCGGTTTGTGTAGAATTCCGTCCCTTAGGTTCTTAGAGACTTACCTGGTGATAAGACTTTAGGGATGGCCTAGTGGACCATGAGACCTACCCGGTGATTGATCCCAATCTAGAAACACTTAACCCCAACATATCATAGTTAATCCAAGGAAAGAATAGATAGCTTGAGTCCTATGCCATAACCGGGACTTTCAACCCCTAGAATCCGCTTTTCTATCTTTGATCTATATCTCGTGTTTAGTTTGTTTAGCTTGCATTGATTTGTTAGTTTAGTTGATTGTTTACTTTGCATGAATTGTGAACTTTGATTGATCACCAAAAACCAACCAAAAACATTTGAGATTTTCATTTCTTTATTTCTTTCTCTTCTTTCAACCTAGATATTTACTAAACTCAATCACAAATCGAATCAATTTCACCTTAGTCTTTGTGTTCGACCTCGGAATACTATCCCTACTACAAACGTCCCGTACACTCGCTAGGAGTTAGGATAAATATAACGAGAATATAAATTTAAAACCCATTGCGTATCACATCCTGAGCGTAGCAAGGGAATGACCAGAAACTTGTCAAATCAAAACCCTAAACATAGATAGGGTAGGACGTCCAACGGATCTCTGGGAATTGCCCTAATTGACTTGTAAATCAGTTTATAGGTGAATACGGAAGAGAGAAGTCGAGATTGGATCTTTAGAATCTTCGAAAACAGATTAGGGATAATAAAAGTCAAACAACGGATATCAATATAGGAAAGCATTCCATAATCCGGATCACCACAAACATGCACATAATAGATCTCAAGAGGCAATTCCACAATATCACAAGTATACTAGAGTTGGGTAAAGACAACTTCTTTGATTGTCTTTTCGTGCTTAGGTCGTTGTTTGTGGTACATCAATGTTTTCACCATGATTATCAATTTGTACACAAGATGGGTGCCGATTCATCACATCAAACGAGGCATTGAGGTGTGAGGACTTCATTGTCACTTTGAATTAAGGTCATCATTTATAGAACATATAGTATATACGATCCTAGCATATCTCATAAACATACAAGCAATACATGGAATCAATCCAATATCATTGATCAAGCATGTCGGGCTCACCAGACCCTCCAACATAAGGGGATTACCTACACATACCATAGAATAACAAAACAAAGTATTTTATTGATCAAAGCAGGGTGCGTCGTCCTACGGGGTACATGTCGCACGACTGGTCCTGTAAAGTTCACCAAAAAGCTTCATAAAATGTTGGAAAACGAGATCTCTAGCCTAATGACTGAAGAGTCATATTTGTAGGGTCCAGAAACAACCCAAAAACCCTAGATCTCCAAGAATTCTATCTTTTATTAAGATGGAATCAAATCTATTCGATTTTATCTCCTAGTAAGATAAGATCAGAATAAAGACAAGATAGAAACAAAGGAGTAAAGATAAACTTCGATGTAGACTTATCGAGCATTGGGCCGTCGTCCGATCTCCTTGGCCAAAATCATGGGCCTCGTTCAGAATTTCTCCAAGATCATCTCAGCAACAACGGGTGATTATTTTGGGTCGAATCCGAGAGTGGGGGACAGGCCGTCGTGCGACGTGGGTTTGTTTGAGCACTTCTAGTGGATATCAGTCATTTCTGCCAATGATCTTTGACTTCGATGACCGCAAGGAACCCTTATTGTGTATCACGACATTTAACAATAGATGGATTGTTTCTCCTGTGCAAATACCTAGAATGCATATAATTACATAAACAAACTAACTAGGACATATCTGAAATAGGAATATAGGGGAAATAAACAACAAAAAGATATGCTTATCAAGCTCAAAAGGATAGACAATGGAATATAATGATTATGGTAAAATATGCTATTTAGAGTGCTATCAACATCCAACAATTATATAATCAATTCAACACTGTAGATCAATGCATGCGGGCTCTCCAAACCCTAGAAAAGATTAGAAAAATCCAGACATACCTTGATAATAATCCAATGCCTTTTTAAGATCTCAAAAATGAGCTAGTCGATTGACCAAGTAAAGGAATGTTGATCGGTCTTATGGTACAATTTGACGACGGAAACTCGTAAATTTCCCAAAAAGAAGATAATAAATCCTATGACAGACACAACTTATCTATAGGGAGAGAAACTAATCTATCTACCTAATATTTATCTTCTAATAAAATAAGATTTATCTAATCTACCTAATCTTGGGTCATTGCATGCAGGGCCACAAAAGGTCTCACCCTTCGATCAATATCTCCATTTGGAAGGGCATGCTCATTAACACCATTCATCATACTATTTTCCTTCATGTCATCATACTCATCACTCGCACATTGGAGGCGTTCAGAGTACTGCTCCAACAAGTGCCCCATAACAACCACATCCAAAGTAGATATTATGTAGGTTCTCGTACTCAAGCTTGAGCGCTTACCGTACAAAAGAAGATCCTCATGCAAAGGACGAGATAAGTCGACATGAACACGAACTCGAGCAAACTGCCATTGGGCTAGGTGGAGGGTTTTCTCATCTGTTATTTATGGATTGCCAATTGTCAAGGTGATAACTATGAGTATGCTATCGTTGCATATAGAGGAGGGGAATCCCGAAATACGAACTCACATACTTGTTGCATTAGTTACCGACGAGGCATGATCGAAAGATGGCTCATATTGTTGCATCGACATGTACTGACCAAACATCTATCATGGGACACTCATTAGAGCATTTATCATATATGCTGCCTTTTCAAAGGAAACAAAAAAAGTCATTGAACAAGTGTATAATTGAACAACATCCATTAATTTTCTAAACAAGTTCGAGCTTTCTCAAAGGTTGAATAGGAATCATACACCCTATAAGTTTCACAACAACCGAATTTCTCTTAGGGGCATCCAACTACAACAACACTTCTTGGTCAACCATTATGAACGGTGTCACATCTAAACCCTTCAATATGTATCGGAACTTTATCCGTTTAGATCAAGTTATCCGGAAGAACAAACAAGTATTTACAACTATCCGCACCCAAAAACGTTCGGTTCCAAAACGAAGGATGGTCATGGGGGTTGCCCAGTGGGAGAGAACCGGGTGGCCTACACCGCATTGAGATCGCGGAGGGGCTCACTAAGGTTTTTCATTGATTACACAACCTCTACTACCAAGTCTACCGTAGCCAATGCAATCATTGTCCATGTCGACTTAGTTAGCACTTGATGTCGTTCATCAAGGTCATCTAGCTCAATGAGACGAATCTTTGTCTATATCAATAGACATTATCTTAGGCCGATAAACTCAATAAATCATACTCAAAATCAAAATGCTCTCGTATGATGAAAATTTTCAATAGACTAAATAACAAAGTCCAATGTTTTACAATAACGTAGAAGCTCACCACATAAATCCGATTTTATTTTGAACTCATTAACAATAAAATGAGTGGTTTGGTTACCTTAAATACTAAATTATTCATCTATTTATAATCAATTTGATATATTTTCCTTTTACAATAATGCAAAAACATAAAATATTTTTCTTCCTAACAAAAATAGAGTGTCTTTACCAATTTGAATGTCCAACCACCCCACCATTTTAAACATAATGATGATTTGAAATCGGGATTATATGGTTGGACATTGTACTTTAAATTAATTTAAAATGACATAAATACACTTTTATGTAGAATTATGAATGGCAACTTTTGGTTGTTACTTGAGATAATTTGATAATATATACAGCCACATAAACGGCATACATTCACATGTATCGTGCACATATATCTGTTCCAATCATTATACGATATCATAATTTATGGGCTCCATTTTTATATCATAGAGGATCATTATGCAATACAGCATTCATAAATCTACTCAAACTGTATAATTATGCATAAAACATATTGAAAGATATTCTAGGGTGTGAATTATATACGTAAAAGTGTATGATAATGCATAGAAATTGTGTTAGCATAAATACAATTGAATTAAGTAATAAAAATAAGAGAATAGAAAATTTTAATCTCAATATATAATTTATATGGGGTAAGTTCGACTAAAATTAGATTTTCCTAAAGAAATTTAATGATGACAATTGGATTCGTAAAGTAATATTATTTGAACTAATTTGCTTAGAAATTTAGCGTAGTATTTTATTCATAAAATATATTATATTTAATTTTCTTTGAGCATTATTCTTGTATTTTTATCAACAACACAAATAAAAAATGATATGGAGAGTCGTATTCTATTAAGTATTAACGTGGGTGAACAAATAAATTATGTTTAAAATAATAAGGCTGAAAAAAGAAAAAGGAAAAAGAGATTAGTCGTAGAATTTTTTTAATTCAGAAGCATTTTTTTCCAAAAAAAAAAAGCTTTTTTAAAAAATAAACTTCATTTAAAATACTTCTAAATTTCGTTGGGCTTTTGTTGAATATTGTTTTCATCTTGATGAAATTACTGGAAAGCCACTTGATGCTCTATTGATAAAACTCTACTAATTGATTATATAAATGAGTTTGGATTAGAGCGATCCAAAGATTCAAAATACACTTAGAACATACAAGAGTTTGGTTATAAAGTTAGGTTTAAGCCCTATTTTGCGGGATCTCAGGTGGGGAGAGTCAGACAATCTACTAAGCAGATTACAATATGGAACCAGTACAAGAGAGGGAGAAAACAACAATCAAAACCACAACAGATCTAATGAAGAACTAAAGACAAGAATAAGATGGATAGGGAAGAGGTCTGTAACAACCTTTCAAGCTACCAATCCGTGTTTTGAGTCAAAGCAAGATCAAGACGACAGTAAACACTCAAGAACAATCTTGTGTGAAGCACTCGGCTCGGATCTCTCTCTCCCCGGGATACTCATTAGTGTTTCTCTCTTCTATCTCAGATCTAGGGTTCGAGGAGCTGAAGTGTTTCGGCACGCTAGGTTTGGAGAATGCGAGATAAGTTTAAGTACTTGGCGACCAGAAGCAACCCTCAAGCAACGCTATGTTTTATCACCAACGCATCGGTCCATCACTCAAGTGATCACGTGTTCCGCACATGCACTGAAGATAGGCTGGAGTTTATATTGGACCCCGATCAACTGGGCCCAATCACTTTGCATTCAGCCCATCAGCAATTCAACTCAAGTACCATGACCAAACTTACCAAACCCGGCCTAACACTTACAAAACTCTAGCCCGCTCTATATGGTTAACTCGAACCGGGTTTAAATTAAATCCTAACATACGCCCTCCTAAACTCATTCTAAAACTATAAACTACCAATAGTGGATTAGGGGTACTCTTGTTCTTCATCAATCCAAGGATGTCGTCTTCATGTACCATTCTCAATATGCAGAGAATCTCTGCAATAAGAGAACTTATCAGCAGTGACGATCTTGGTGCCAAAGTCTGTTGGATTTAGATCTCCTTTAATCTTTTGTATCACCAGATGCTTGTGCTTGACCTTCTTTCTTATCTAGTGATACTTGATATCTATATGCTTTGTTCTTTCATGATACATTAGATCTTTACACAAATACAATGCAGACTGACTATCAGTATAAATGATTGGAACATAAGTCTTGTTCTTTATTTCTTCCCGCAATTCCTTGAGTCAGGTTGCCTCCTTAGTAGCTTCAGTAACAACCATGTATTTAGCTTCAATTAAAGACAGAGCTACCACAAACTGTTGTTGTGACTTCCAGGAGATACAATCACCTGCCCAGGTGAAGTAAATAGCAATGGTTGACTTCCTGTTATCTTTGTTACTAGCATAGTTAGAATCTACAAAGCCAACAAGGTTAGTACGAGAAGTATGTTCTTTATATACAAGACATTTTCCTTAGTACCATATAGATATCTCAATAAGTATTTCACAACATTCTAGTGAAGCAACCCAGGATTAGACATATATCTACTCAACACAGATATACCAAAAGCAAGATCAGGTCGAGCACACAACATAGCATACATAGTAGAACTAACATCAACATCATAAGACACTTTTGACATTTTATGTTTACCTTCTTCAGTGGTAGGACAATCCTTTTTAGATTATTCTATGTGCCCTCCTAAAGGTATGGGTGCAGGTTTACAATTAAGTATGTTAAACTTTTGGAGCACCTTATGCACATAGCCATTTTGGGACAACAACCTGGATTTTTTTAGATCTATCTCTAATAATGGATATCCCTAAGATCTTTTTAGCATGTCCAAGGTCTTTCATATCAAAGTGTTTTTCAGATCAAGATTTATACTAGCAATCAGAACTTTAGAAGAAGATATAAGTAATATGTCATCAACATAAAGCAACACATACAAGGGATCATGCTCTTCATATTCTTAAAATATAAACAAGTATCATATTCACTTCTGACAAAGCCTAGTTTAATCATGCAAGAATCAAATTTTAGGTTCCATTGTCTAGGAGACTGTTTTAGACCATAGATAGATTTTTTAAGCAGCAAGCATTAGGATTTTTAGAATCAACAAAGCCTTTAGGCTGAGACATGTATATAGTTTCAATTAAATCACCATGCAAGAATGCAGTCTTAACATTCATATGTTTTAATTCCCAATGAAACACAACAGTCATAGCAAGCATACGTCTCAAAGTTTTATACTTAATCACTGGAGCAAAAATGTCATTATAGTCAATTCCTTCTCTTTGAGTAAACCCCTTAGCTACTAATCTAGCCTTATATTTGTTAGGTTAATTCAATGATAAGCATTCTTTGATTTTATAAATCCACCTACACTGCACTAACTTAGAACTATTCGGTTTGTTGACTAAGAACCATGTATCATTAGCATGCATATAATCAATTTCATCTTTCATAACAGTTATTCATAGTTTTGCATCTTTCATAGCAATAATCAAAGCTTGTTCAACAATATTAGAATATTTCTTATTAGGGATTATCGTCCTAGGAACCCTGTCCCTAGTTAGCTGGTACGGATCATGAAACTCAAAATGGCGTGAGTTTCCCTCATGATCCAGACTTGTACCAGTGGAACTCAAGTCATTTTGAGTTCCATGACATGTCCCACTAGTACAGGCCAGGTGGTTATTACAAGGATCCTGAGAAATATAAGGATTATCTTCCCCCTTAATTGTTGAAAATCTGGATTAATGTTGTCTATTTATTGTGAAGGAAGGTTACTGCTTTCACTAGCAGTAGTGTCATCAATAGGTAGTAAACTACCTTCACAATAGTCACCAATGTCAAATTCTTCTTCAACATTGTTGTGACGAGCACTGAGCATTTAAAAGGAGGCCTCATTTTTGGACTTCTCCTCGGACTCACCAGCAGTGTTATTGGTTTCACTGGAATGTTTATTTTTAAAGTGAAATTCAATTTCATTAAAGGTAACATTCCTAGACACACCTACCTTATACCCACCAGGTTGAATAAGGAGAAGCTTATAACCTTTGACACCCTCAGGATAACCTAACATGATACCCTTTTTAGCTCTTGGTTGTAGCTTGTCTTCACTCGCATGAGTGTAGGCCGTGCATCCAAAGGGCTTAAGGTATGCTAGATTAGGTCTCCTGTTAGACCATAACTCAAAAGGAGTTTTGAAACCTATAGCTGGGGAAGGGGATCTATTAATGAGGTAAGAAGTTGTAGTAACAACTTCTCCCAACAAGGAAGGTTTGAGACCAGCACTAACAAGCATACATCTTGCTTTTTCAAGCAAGGTTATTTCATTCTTTCAGTAGTATCATTCTGTTGAGGTGTTCCAGGGATAGTTAAGTGTCTTTTAATATCTTTTTCTTTGCAGAGTTCATTAAATTCTTTGTTGCAGAGTTCAAGGCCATTGTTAGTTTTTAGACATTTAATTTTGTTACTAGTTTGTCTTTCAACAAGGGTATTCCAGTTCTTAAAGGTTTCAAAGGCTTCATCTTTTATTTTAAGAAGATAGACCCAAACTTTCCTAAAGAAGTGATCTATGAAGGAGATAAAATATCTCCTTTCCCCTATGGTATCTACCTGTGAAGGTCCTCAGAGGTCATAATGAATAAAGGTTGTTTGGCTACATAACTAGAGGGTGTGAAACTATGTTTGGTTTTCTTTCCTAAGACACATGTTTCATACATATCTAGAATAGCAGGTTTCTTATCTATCAGACCTTGTTGGGATAAACTAAACATTCCCTTATTACCCATGTGACCTAGTCTATTATGAAAAAGGGTGCTTTGACATAGAGTCATATGATCAGAGGTTTTAGTGAGATTAATTTGAGGTGAAATAATAACATGGTATATCCTCCTTTATTAATACTCCTAATCAGGACAACATCATTTCTAATCACATCTCTAACACCATTTTTGGTGACAATAGAACAATTTAAATCATCAAAGACAGATTCTATTAACAAGTTTCTTCTAAGTTTGGGAACCCATCTAACATTTTGTTCCAGAATTTTGTCCTTAGAGATTTCATCATGACTAAACTAGATAACATCGTTAAAATTGTCAAACTGACTAGGCAAGACATTTATTAGAAGAATAGCAGAGTGATCATTAGAAATCTTATAATTACATCTTTCGAGGTCTTATTTAAGAAATAGATCAAGATTATCATGCAAAGATAAGTTGACATTCATGCGAAAATTGAACAATCTACATAGCAGAGATATACGACTAGGCAAAGATTTTTTTAAGATACATATCTTCTAATTTTTTCCAAAGTATAGCAGGGTTAGTGAGACTTACAACCTGATGAGCCTCGTCATCAGCTAACCGTATAAAAATTTCAGAGTGAGCTTGTTCCTCAAGCTCTTGTCTCATATCAGGTGAGGTATCTGGAGGGAACTTTCCTTGTACCGTACTCCAACATTTCTCCTTGATCAAGATTGCCTTCAACTTTAGTTGCCAAATGGCAAAGTCAGATGTGTCATCGAAGGGCTTAATCTTCATTGTGTTTTCCGACATAGTCCCGTGTCTAAGAAGACACGATCCCAGATGTCGTACTTATTTTCCATATAAGACGAGTCTTGTACCAAAGTACTCGTCAAACTGTGGAAATTCAAAGATTTAAAACACTACAAGTTTTTAATCTTTTGATAACTTCTAGATTTAGGGCTCCTTAAGCAAAAGTGCTTGAAGAAATATCCTCTTTTTTGGTATCTAAATCCCAAGAACGGAAGGTTAAACAAAAGAGTTTTCGAAGGGTTTTGAGAAATTAAATCAAGATAGAACAGCGAAAGCAAAAGAACATAGAGTTTTTAGGGGTAAAAGACCAAGAAAACAAACAAGATCTAAGAACCAAATCCAAAAACAAGGCTCTAATACCAATTTGATAAAACTCTATTGATTGATTTTATAAACGAGTTTGGATCTAGAGCGATCCAAAGATTCAAAACACACATAGAACTCACCAGCATTTGGTGACGCAATTTGGGTTAAAGCCTACTCTGCGGGATCTCAGGAGGGAAGAGCCAGCCCGATCCACTAAGTAGATTACAATATGGAAACGGTTACAAGAGAGGCAGAAAACAACAATCAAAACCACAATAGATTTAACGAAGAACTAAAAACAAGAATAAGATGGATAGGGAAGTGGTCTGTAACGGCCTTTCAGGCTACCGATCTGTGCTTTGAGTCAAAGCAAGATCAAGACGACATAGAACACTCAAGAACAATCTTGTGTGAAGCACTCGGCTCAAATCTCTCTCTCCGGGATACTCATCTGTGTTTCTCTCTTCTTCTCAAATCTAGGGTTCGAGGAGCTGAAGTTTTTCTGCGCGCTAGGTTTGGAGAAGGCGAGGTAAGCTTAAGTAATCGGCAACCAGAAGCAACCCTCAAGCAACGTTGCGTTATATCACCAATGCAAAGTTCCACCACTTTAGTGATCACGTATTCTGCACATGTATTGAAGATAGGCTGGAGTTTATATTGGACCCCGATCAACTGGGCCCAATCACTCTGCATTCATCCCATCAGCAAGTCAACCCAAGTATCATGGCCAAGCTTACCAAATCCAGAATAACACTTATAGAACTCTTACCCGCTCTACATGGTTAACTTCAACCGGGCTTAAACTAAATCCTAACATCTATGAAGTTGTCTGACTGTGCTAATTAGACAAGATTAATAATATATGATTTTAATTTTAACCTAAATAAGACAAAACTATAAGTGATGTTTATCCTGATTTAAAGTCTAATCTAATTAAGACTAAATTAAAAGTGATTTTTATCCTATTTAATTTTATATTTAAATGAAAAGTCCATAATAGATTGTTGTCTATTTTATTACATTTTGATACTAGTATTTTGCTTACATTATGTGATTTGACAACTTATATAAAAATTGGGCCAAAGTCGAAAGCTAACAATATTCAACAAAACATCAAATACGAAAATATAATTCCTCCGCCAAAAGAACTAGACAAATAAAATTCACTAAAAAGTAGTTAAACCCTTTTTAAAGCCCATCAGTGGCCCACTATTGGCCCATCAATGGCCATTATTGGCCCATCAATGGCCCATTAGTGGCAACTACCCAAGCATAATACATTTCACTTTGGACTATTGCTAATCCCGAACTCAACCCGAATAATATGGCAAGACTCCCAATCTGAAACAGACTATTATGAACTAAATAAACGACTGGAAAAAGTTCAATATAAAACTTATATCTAACAGTATAAATAAATAAATAAATAAATAACATTAAATGGCAAAAAAATTACGGTAGGATATGTTAAAATTAATTTTAATATCTCGACTAACTCGTCTAACTAATTTGTTTGTGGATACAATAGTCGGAGTAACCTATCAATCTCACGGCTGTAGGAAAAGAAAGATGTAATGCCGTCTCTGTTTCATAGGCAAAGTTTTTGCTCTTCGGAAAGACCTCCAAAAGTCCGAAGTATAATTGCTACTTTATCTATATTTAATTTGTATAGAGTTCCAACTAGTTTAATTCTCGAACTTTGCGCGGTTTGTTTTCAATTATTTTTTTTTTGCAAATGTTGTAATTAAAATTACTTAATTTAAAATTTTGTGAAATGACGTAAAATATATTTTTACCATATGGTAAACTCTCGGCATAAAATATGAAAATCTTATTTTTATTTCTTAAGTAACATATTATAATCTAATTTAAATTAATATTTGGTGAAATTAAAATTTGTAAAAATAATTTTTTTATCTAATTTGGATTTAAATGGATCTACAAGGAGATTTTGTGGGATTAATAATTGATCGATACATAAGCCTAAAATTACTCCGAGTGGTACAAACTTTGGCATACCTGTTAGAGTATGGGCCTAGTATATTGGACCATATGTTGGGCTTATCCTTTATTGGACCATATGTTGGGCTTATCTTTGTTTGTTAGTTTATTTTTGATCTTATCTTTTAGTATTAGTTTATTATTTTATCTCTTTATATTTTCCTATATAAACATTGGGTCATCAATGGAATAAGACAAGCCTTTCCGATTCACAAATCTCTTCATGGTATCAGAGCACTTTCCTTAACCTACGCTTCCGCACAAAACAAGACCCTAGTTGCGCCGTCATCGCCGCCGGGCGGCGGCGATGGCGGCGGTATCACGGAAGACTTTGTCCGCGGTATCAGAGTACACTTTGTCCGCGGTATCAGAAAATACTTTTCCCTCTATTTTCATCCTAAACACAAAACCTACTTAAACACAAAACTTACCTTAGGGCGCTAATCTACCTGCGTCCTAGGACCCTAGGACGCTAATCAACCTGCATCCTAGGATCCAAAACTTACCTTAGGGCGCTAATTTACCAGCGTCCTAGGACCCTAGGACGCTAATCAACTTGCGTCCTAGGATCCAAAACTTATCGTAGGGCGCTAATTTACTTGCGTCCTAGGACCCTAGGACGCTAATCAACTTGCGTCCTAGGATCCAAAACTTACCGTAGGGCGCTAATTTACTTGCGTCCTAGGACGCTAATCAACCTGCGTCCTAGGGCCCAAAACTGACCTTAGGGCGCTAATTTACCTGCGTCCTAGGACCCTAAGACGCTAATCAACCTGCGTCCTAGGATCCAAAACTTACCTTAGGGCGCTAATTTACCTGCGTCCTAGGACCCTAGGACGCTAATCAACCTGCGTCCTAGGGCCCAAAACTTAATCATTCTGCGTCAGGTCCAACCCACCGGCGTCAATACAAAGACCGATGATGAAGGAAGGGAGTTACATCAAGCTGCTCTTCTTCAAGTTTCTACTGTTCAAGCTTGGAGTTGTTGGATCACACTTCCAGCTTGAGGGGGAGTGTTAGAGTATGGGCCTAGTATATTGGACCATATGTTGGGCTTATCCTTTATTGGACCATATGTTGGGCTTATCTTTGTTTGTTAGTTTATTTTTGATCTTATCTTTTAGTATTAGTTTATTATTTTATCTCTTTATATTTTCCTATATAAACATTGGGTCATCAATGGAATAAGACAAGCCTTTCCGATTCACAAATCTCTTCAATACCCAAGCGCTCAGAGGCGCATTTCCACTGCGAGTCTAAGGCAAAATCTGCATGCATTGGTTAACGTTGTTTGGTTAACAGAAACCCGAAAACCAAATGACATTCTCCAAGAATTAAAGAACAAAATAAGATTAAGTAAAACTACTCTTGCAACAATTTGATGGCAGAATCTGGTATAACACTGATATAATCATTTTCCAAAATGATTCGAGAGGAACAACCAACCATATCATTTATCAAAAAACAAAATGATGAATGACGGAAATATATAAAAGACAAAGACGATTGCAAAATCACCCCACCGGGCCCACCACCAAACATCCATAATGCCATGAGAAGAGGAAAAAAATACTATCAAATGGAAAAATTCAAATCTTCTTTAGCTAAATTTTGATGGATTCAAACTATTCGTAAGAAAAACACCAATTGGCTATATCATTAGTGATTACAAGTGTGAAGTTGTGTGTCATGGTGTAAAGAAAAACAAATATACTTCAGTGATTAAAGCGGAAGCTCGACCACGCCCTTAAATTTAGTTTTGAAAAGGTCATCAAACTAAACATCCAAAAGCTTGAAATTAAAGGTGATAATTTATGTGTGATTTAGACACTTCAAAATCTTTGTAGTTGCCCTTTGCAAATCAAGATGTTGATAACCGACTTCATGTTAAATCTTCGATCTCTTGACAAAATTCAAATTAAAAATATTAAAAAGAAATCAATTTTGTTGTTGACCATCTAATCCAATAAAGACACTCAATCATATACGACAATTCTTTTAAAGATCTCAAACTTTACATTTTATTAAAAATGATATTTTAGGTTGAATCACGTTTACAAGGTGAGCTAACCTATCAGATTTTCACCATAAAAATAATTTTTATTTATTTGTATTTATAGTTCTTCTCTCAAAATGGGAACTTTCTTTTTTGAAATATAGGTTTAACTCCACAAATCACGCATAAATTAATAAACTTTATTTATTAAAACCATCCTATAAATTAAGAAAAATTACATAAAACTATCAAACTTAATTTGAAGATTTTTTATTTGAAAAAGCATGTCATAGTCCTTTTCCTGAGTTTTTTTTTTTTGTTAAGATATTGGGTTTTTCCTGTGTTGGGTTCAATGTCGGTACTGTTCATTAGCACATTTGACTCAAGTACTCAATGGTTGGGCACTATATGGACCACTTGTCTCTTTTACTTGTTTGCATTAGTATTAAGTCACAAGGTAACAATTTTGATATTGAAAGTCAATTGTCACCAATTTATAATATGAAATGGACAAAGGCAAGTGAAGTTGATCACCATGGATCTAAATTAGGCCAATGAAGTATTTTCCTAACAACACCAACTACAATCAAAAGTAAATCAACAAATCTTGAAAATAATAAATAAGGAATGATAAACAACACTAATAAACCTAATCAAACTATAAAGTCATAAATCAGGAAAGTAGAAAGAAACCATCAAACCCCTCATTTTTATATGTGTGAATTTGTTATGTAACCCTAGTTCAGTGATTTTGATTAGTAATTATGCAGCTCAATAATTTTGTTAGTAAATAATCTCTTTAAACTTTTTTAGACAAATTTACCCTTATACAAGAATTTAAAATATTCTTAATTGATTACTACCCTTTTAATTGATCCACAGTGATTATTGCCTTATAATTACCACACAATCCCTAATTGAAGAAGTTCTATTTTGAAAGAGTTACCAATTTTAATCAACGTAATCAATTAGCATCTAACATATTATAGAATTAAATGTTGATTTTATAGACTGAAATCGTAACTACTGTTTGTCTGCTACAAGTATGCATCTGTTGCATACTCTGTGAGTTCTACAAATGAATTTGAATGAAGGTAATTCTTGTACTATACCTATACTAATTGGAAATTATTGTATTTATTTCTTCCAAATTTGAAAGACCCATACGGCATTCTCTACGAGTCTAGTTTCTGTAAACTTTTGAGATTCCTGTAAATGGCGTTTAGTAATCTGATAGTTCTATGTAAATCTTGTATCTGAAATAATGTATCTTTCTTTTGTACATAAAAGTTTCTTGTACGATCTGATATCCATAGTACCGGATTAATCTCTTGTACTGACTTCTTTTCATGTAACATGCTAGTTTTATCAATTCTTGTTAAAATTTCTTGTACAATCTGATATTCATATTACCGGATTAATGTCTTTTACTGTTCTTGTAAATCATGTATCATTATATTACTTGTAGGCAACGTATGAGATTCTTATGTATGGCTTGTACATGCTCGTACTCATCATGTAGATCATGTATCATTAATTTCTTGTCATTTAATAATGCACTATTGTGTCTTGAAATTATACAGGTTTGGTTGTTATAGCCATATACTTCGATGGAGAATGGAAGCTTGGAGAAGATCAATGGGAATTTATTGGAGAGAAGGGATGCAAGAATATTGTGCTCAATGAAAGTTCCACATATGATGAGTTAATTAAGCAAATGACTTTATATATTATTTACCTTCTTAAATTAGGATTATTGTATAATCAATTAGAGATTCTCTTGTAACTAATTGGGATAAAAATGAGATATATTAATAGGGACAAATATGGTATTAGTAATTAAAAGATGCTATTTTGTTAATAAATTATAAGCCTATGCTATTTAGTTAATGAATTTTATGAGGGGGTGCATTTTATCCAATTTTCTCTTTTTGTATTAGTCATTCTTGTTACAGATAATCGTTTTCACATTTAAAGTTGGAAGATTATGAACCTAGTATGTAAGGCCGTTGAGCTACTCATCTTATTGTTAATTGTTTTAGGATGGAACCTCGTTGGACTTATGTGTTTGGCTTGAACTTGACGCGCATGTGCGCTTGTATTCATATGACCTTGATCTACGGTCCATTTATATCGGACTTGTACAACTTTGTCAAATACTTGGTGTGCATCTTAAAGCATGAGCTTATGTGTAAAAAATTGAATAGTGTTCATTCACCAATGTCCAAATTTGGGGACCAGAGACAATTATAAACTATGATCGGGCTTAATGATAAATTAAGAACTAAATAGATAATAATAATAAAACCTTGTCCGGATGAGGAATGTAGCAAGAACTGATCGTTGCATCGAGATCATGTCGTCAACAAAAGCAGCAACATAAATTTGACATGGTTGTTGTCCTTCATACAAGACGGTTTTGATAGTGGCAGAAACAAAGGATGTTGGGTCGGTTAAAGGGGAAAGAAGATTCTAGAGTTACGTAGTGGTGAAGGATTGAACGGTAAAAACGATGTATTTGGATGGTTTTGTTTGTAATTTTGAGTGAAAGAGAGGACTTTTTATACATATATGATATGTATATAACTCAAGGAAGGATACAAGCACACAATTAGAATGTGTTATAAATTTTTGTGTAATAGTAGGTGATGGCCTTAATGAGATAAGTAAATAAAGTGTACTGTAAATATAATTTGGTTTAAAATATGTGGTATATAATAAAAGCATGTTTATATAGATTTGAGCAGTGCAAATAGGAAGCATTAGTAGTTGAAAATAGAATTGAAGTGTTGACATTAAATGGAAAATGGGAAAATGATGGAAGATGGTGACAATTACCAACACACCACACCGGCATGATTAATGTATTTCATGAGAATGGGGACACAAAGGGGACCCAATTTACCCTTTCATACCCCTCACGTTTCTTTCATGTAACTGGAGAGACCAAGGAGACCCTAATAATATGTAAATCTCAAGTTTATTTTAAGATGGATTTCGGGTTGACGTTTTGTAAATTTATTACCGGATCGTTAGAGATAAATTTAACGTGAATTCGTAATGCACGTTAATTTTATTGCCGTGTCTTAGAAGTTTTGATTCAAACATATACTCTCACACATTTTAGCTGTTCAAATCGAATATTGACACTAGCAAACAATTTGGTACATTAATCCTACTAGCACACATGCACATTAGGCTCAAGTCCAACACATAAACCCGATGAGGTTCCATCCTAAAATCAATTGACAATAGGAGGAGTAGCCCACCAACCTTATATACTAGGCTCGAAATGTCCACAACTTTCGATGTGAGAACATATTATCTCCAACACGCCCCCGCAAGTGTAACTAGTGTATAGACCGAGTTGACACTTGCCCGGCCACATGTTAGGATCGCGAGCCGAATTGAGGCTAACAGTTCTGATATCATGTCAAAGTCCGATACATACGGACCGGTAGAGCGGGAGTTGTGTGCATACGAGCGCACATGCGCATTAGGCCCAAACTCAACACATAAACCCGATGATGTTCCTTCTTAAAACCAATTGGCAATAAGAGGAGTAGCTCACCGACCTTATATACTAGATTCGGAGTGTCCACGACTTTCGATGTGGAAACATATTATCTTCAATAGGGCATAACTCAGAAGGTAAGTAAGGAAGAGCATAGAAATGCGCAATAATACTAGGGCAAACTTCCGCTAACCAATGACCCACTTTGTTACCGGATCGTCATACGAAAGACCACTTGTAGTCCATGAAACCCAAAGCAAATAACTTAAAGCTCCTTCACTACATAACCCAAAGACCCCGACCGAACCTCACAGTTCTTGTTCGACATAGAGATGATAGACACCGAATCCGTCTTACATACAATGTCCCCTCTTCCATGATCGCAAAGCCAATTAAAAAGCCCAAATCATCGCGGAGCCTTCCGCCATCACCACCTCAGGTCAACCCGCTAGATTCTTCAAAGAAGCCAATATCACTTCCCTAGTTGAACACTGTGCCACCACCCGTGGTTGAACTTCGGATAACAATTAATAGGGTGATGATTCGATTACGGTTTTGGGTGATGGTAGTAGAAACCGTCATCCGACTCATACCCGACCCGAGTTTCACCCGAAACCTTATTTAAAAAAGTAAATATGTCATTTATATGTATAGTTTTATTAACAAAACATAATAACTCCACTAGCGTAAGCAAAATTCCTTAAATTGTTTAGACCGTTTCATATTGCATAACTTTCAAGATTACATATCAATGATCTTCAAATACATAGTACTTTTTTCAAGGTGAAAATTATTTGAAAGAATTTGGTGAAGTAAACTCTTTTTTGTGGGATTTTGTTTTGTTTATCCCTCTAATTTCTAACACTTTATTTTTTTTTTTATCACTGTTACTCTATTAGGGGTATATTTACTAAAATGAGACTATGCTATGAACATACTTAATAGCACAATATTGCTAAAAGATTTAGTTAGTGATATTGGCCAAATTATTTTTGATAGTGAGCCTTTGAGGGTAATCATTATTTTTTATATGCATAAACAAATTATAAATTTAAATAAATAACTTGTAAATTATATTTATTGATTTCTTTGTTTGTAGTATCTTCGAAGGACCGATAGGTTTATAAATCGATAAAGTTGCAGATTTTATAAACACAATTTGCTTAATGTTTTCGCATGAACCAAAACAAACCCAACCAATCGGTCACCCACAAATATGGTTCAGGGTAAAAGTGAATCGGGTGGTGATAAGTCAGTGAATGGTTTTTGAAAGAGTTTGGTGGCATATGCCCTTTTTTTAATTTCCTTTTATTTTGTATACTCCTTTAATTTTTACCATTTTCAATAATGTTAGATAAAAGTAATTGGTCCGTTTTTAACCCCTCTATTAAAAAAAGAAAGAAACAAACATATATGGTTTTTGGTTGAATTTCTAGTTTGAACTTGTGGTATGATTTCTGGTTGAGTTTCTATTATGAGCTTCTAGTATGAGTTTCTGATATGAGTTTTTGGTATGAGTTTTTTATATGAATTTCTGGTTGAGTTTCTAGTATGATTTTTTGATATGATTTTTGTTTGAGTTTTTGGTTGAGTTTCTGATATGGTTTCTGCCATGAGCTTTTGGTATGAGATTCTGATATTAATTTCTAGTATGATTTCTGGTATGATTTTTGGTTGAATTTCTGATATAAATTTCTAGTATGAATTTATGGTATGGTTTTTAAGTCCAATATATACTGTATAAGTCAAGTCTTCACCCCACTCTCCCTCTCACAACCATACATAAGACTTTAGCTGTTCGTCAAAACATCAGTCAGCCATGGAAGTCTCCAAGTTCCTTCCTATATGCATCTTCCTCCTCAACCTCTCAACTCTATCCCACTTGTCTCTCGCTCTTCACTTAAATGCAGCCCCAACGCCCAAAACGTTGTCATTTTGGTTTTGGAAAACAGGTCATTTGACCACAAAATCTCAAAAAAGTCTATTAATCAAATTGGCCATAAATTTTCAATATGGGTCGTGTGATGAAAGTGATAAAATCCCTCATCACCCGACCCATTGTTTTTCGAGATGTAAGTCGTGCAGTGTTACCTTTCGGTTTTAAGTTGGTAAAATTCAATACGGTTGTAAGTACATTGACGATAATGTAATGTTATTTAGCTATTGGTGTGCACATCAAAATCAAACTCCATTTACAAAATCACTAATTTCGTTTGATTAATCATTCACGGGTTGTTGGCTCCTAAATTGTTTCCTAGTGACCTAACTACATCTTTGAGCCATTTACGATCCCAAATGGTCAATTTAATGGGAATATAATATATTATCGGCTAAGCATAATCGACTGCCGACAATAGTGAGATCTATCTCTTTTTCACTCCAATCCCTTTCGATCATGTGCCCTACTTTGACGATGAAGGGAAGAAAAAAATCCCTTTTCATATCATCTTATATTACTGTAAAGCTTCAATTTTTAAGCCTTAATGGTTGAAATACACACATAAAGAAAGAATATTTATTTCCAATTAATCAAAATTTCGCTTCGCCCAAAATTCGATTGATTATAAAATGGGGAGAAAATAGTTTTGGGTCAGAATTTTTGAGTTTCACTGTGTTGGCATTACCCTTGGATGTACATGACATTGATGAGCAAGGAGAGAGAGAGCTGCAAATCCGGCAAGTTGATGTCGAACAATCTTACAAAAGCATCAATAATTACTTTACCAGATCTACCTTATTTGCTTTCCCCACCACATATCCACACTTATAAGTGATAGACAGAACGACCTCATTCAGATTTCTTCAATCTCTCTTTCTTTTACTGTATTGAGCAATTCCTTCTTTTGCTGAGCAAAAGTTGTTAGTGATTACAAATCACTTTACCTAATTGTGACAGCCAAGCGTTGAATTGTTTGTGATAGCTGTAGTTCGCTACTGATTAGAAGTGAATGCAAGTGAGTGAGAAGGTTTAGAACAAGGGTGTATGTAATTTGACTCGAATTCGTTACATTTGTATCTCATGTGAACTCTGCAATAGTTTACAGCGTTGTGTATCTCGTGAGTTTTTGAGATTTGGGATCCCAATAATCCCTAATCCCTTTTTCCTGTTTCAATTTTGGATTCCATGGGCAAAAGTAAAAGCCGGTGGGTGGTGCTGAGGAAAAAGACGAAACTGCTAGCTGCCAATCTATGAGTTCATGAATCACTCCTAATCTCCTTAATTTCTGCCTCGGCGTTTCTTCTCCTTATGACCGGGTATGCTCTCCTTCTCTCTCTATCTCTATCGGCATGGCATATTTCATATTTGTGAGTTGATCTAAGTCTGCTGCTGTTTCCCATTACTCATTTGTTGCGAGTGTTTATATTTAGGTGCCTGATTCGGTGATGCCCTTTTTCAATTTTGCTTTCTGTTGGTTCTTAAATACTTAGAATGTCAGTAAGATTGGGGTTTATTTCGGCCTCTTAATGGATGTGATTCATGGCCACCAATTTTGAAAAGTATTAGTATCATATAACTTTCAGGTGAACTATGCCTATGCTCTTGTTGTTGTTCTTGCTTCACTTCTGCTGTTTTGTATAGACTTAACTCTCTTTTTGGCCAGTTTCACTACATCAAACATCATCCATGCTTGTATAGGTCTTTTTTTGAGAAGAGGTGGAAGTTTTAAACAATTCTTATTTGATTTTGTGGTTTTTTCTTATGTTTTGTTGTTTATTCTGAAACTGCCATTTGCTTTTATGCAGGGATCTTATGATGTCTCAGCCCTTACATAGTCGGCGGCTTTCTGGTACCAGTCATGCCAATATTGAATCTTTAGATACTCAAATGAAGGATAGAATGAAGAAAGACGATTCACATATTAGTCGATCTTCATCCGAACACAGCTTCTTTTCTCTGAGGTTTCCTGCTGGATTTTTTTCTGATAAATCTTCAAAGCTAGGTGTAAATGAAAATGGTTTTGTGGCTGATCCATTTAGCGGGGTTGGTGCAAGGAGTCGACAAAAGTTGACCTTGCTTCTCCTCAAAATTAGTTTAGTTGTCATTGTGATCCTAGCTTTAACTGGATCCTTGTGGTGGACACTATCAATAACTTCAACATCAAGAGGTCAAATATTTCAGAGTTATAGGAAGTTGCAAGAGCAGCTTGTTTCAGACCTTTGGGATATAGGTGAGCTTTCGATGGGACCAACAAGGGTGGAGGAGTTAGGATTCTGTTCGGAGGAGTACGAGAACTATGTCCTGTGCTATAATATTACTGAAAACCGTGCTTTGGGTTATTCTGATGGACAGGAATTTGACCGTCTATGTAACCCTGAGTCCAAGAAGAGCTGCTTAGTCTTAGCTCCTGCAAACTATAGGATTCCTTTCCCGTGGCCTACCGGAAGAGATGTTATTTGGGTTGCAAATGTGAGAATCACAGCTCAGGAAGTGCTTTCATCTGGAAGCTTAACCAAGAGGTAGAAATGAGGCTTTACATTTTTGGTGGTTTAATTGCTTCTGTCTGCTTGTTGATCATTGCTGAAGTTGTGATTCTAGGATGATGATGCTAGACGAAGAACAGATTTCCTTCCGCTCAGCTTCGTTAATGTTTGATGGTATTGAGGACTACTCACACCAAATTGCAGAAATGATTGGCTTGAGAAATGAATCCAGCTTTATACAAGTCGGGGTTAGTTGTTATGTCACTCTGGTCTCTTCCTCTTCATTGTCTAAAACCTGTCAATCTGTCATGTATAAGTATGTTGTTTCTGATTTACAACTCTTGACTTTTTCATTGAAGTAGTGCACGGTTTAAACTCGTCTATACTGCAATTGGTTAGCTGACTAAAGCCAACAAACTGACATAGAGGAAACTTATGGCCTTTTATTATTAGTTCATAAGCTATTCATGAAGTGCTGGCTTGGAGTATTTGTATAATGATAAAATGAAGGAGACCCTTTCCAGTTTCTTTGTTGAAGCCCTTGCCAGCATGTCTTTCTGTGTTATATTTTGGTTTTCAATTTGGTAGATTATGCTGCAAGATGGCTTGCTGGTGGAAGTCCCCCATCTGTCTACAATTAAGCAGCTTCTTGATGTGTACGGCTAACACAGTTGGTCGTTGCAGGTAAGGACGATCCTGGATATTGGATGCGGTTATGGTAGTTTCGGGGCACATCTCTTCTCCAAAGGGTTATTAACTATGTGTGTTGCTAATTATGAGGCTTCAGGCAGTCAAGTTCAATTAACTCTTGAAAGAGGTCTGCCTGCCATGATTGCTTCATTTGCTTCACAACAATTTCCATATCCAGCTCTATCTTATGATATGGTGCATTGTGCATGGTGTGGTGTTGATTGGGATAAAAAAGGTAGTATTGTTCAACCATGCAAACATCTTCGGTTTTCTTCTTTTGTTTCTTCTGTTTTCTTTCGCTTTGTATGCTGATTTGTTTGTGAGGATTGAGTTTTTTCTAGAACTGCTAAATATGAATTCTTTTTTCATGGAAATCATACATGATATACTCTGGCTTTAGCAATGCAAAGTACCTATTAATGAGATGATAAAGTTTTAGTACTATATGATCTTAGTTTGTAATCAGTCCTATGAAGAGCATTGCTTTATCTGTAAATTGTTTACTTAATTTTCACTTCATCTTGTTGAGTTACCAGTTTCTCCATCTTTTGTAGACGGGATCTTCTTGGTTGAGGTTGATAGAGTCCTCAGACCAGGTGGATATTTTGTTTGGACTTCACCTCTGACCAATACCCGCAATAAAGTGAGTCGAAACAGATGGCTTTTTGTTAATGATTTTGCTGAGAGCCTCTGCTGGGAGCTAATATCTCAGCAGGACGACACGGTGGTCTGGAAGAAGAGTAGCAAAAGAGGTTGTTATTTCTCCAGGTAAGCCATCAAACCTCGTCTAAAATCCGCCAATTTGTTTATTATGCATAAGAAAATTCTGATTGCTGTAAAAACTGATTTTGTTTTCAGGAAACCTGGTTCCTTACCTGTTGTGTGTAATAAGGCACAAGACATGGAAAATCCATACTACAGACCCTTGCAGAACTGCATAGGTGGAACTCGTAGCCCGCGTTGGCTTCCGATTGAGCAAAGGCCAAGATGGCCTTCTCGGGCTAAATTGAACCAAAAAGAGCTGCAAATCCACGGTACACCTCATTGTTCGCTGTTTTTCTGGATCCAAAAAATAATATTGCTATTATGAACTTATTAATGATTAAACTCCAGGAGTAGTATCGGACTTTAGAATGTGGTATGTATTTCTAGATACCAACATTTTTTCGTTAGTACATTATGTTATAGTGTCGTATGCAATATAGGTGATAAAACTTGTATTATGCAGCCAAACAAGGGCTTAATTTGCTTTTTCATGTCTAGGAATATCCATTTCGATATTACCATAATAGTGTCTTCATCCTATCTTCACTCAACAGGACTACATTCAGAAGACTTGGCTGAGGACAGTGTAAAGTGGAACTCAGTCGTTCGTGATTATTGGTCTCTTCTATCCCCGCTAATTTTTTCCGATCATCCCAAAAGACCCGGTGATGAGGATCCTTCTCCACCCTACAACATGCTCAGGAATGTGCTCGACATGAATGCTCGTTTTGGTGGCTTCAATCACGCTCTATTAGAAGCTGGAAAATCTGTGTGGGTCATGAATGTGATCCCCACGAACGGCCCTAACTACATACCATTGATTCTCGACAGAGGATTTGTCGGAGTAATGCATAACTGGTATTTTCCTTAAACCATTCCTACTAATCTTAAACTAACCCCCCATTTGGTTGTTCATGAATTATTTTGGAATCATTCCTTGTGGTCTGATGCATTTTGCATTTGATTCCCCTATTTTGTTTTCATTCCGTTTCCGTTTCCGGAGTTTAAACCAAAGGGCCCGAATGTTACAAAAAATGTTTCTTTTTGTAAATGATATGATATCCTCAAATTTGGTCTTTAGGTGTGAAGCATTCCCATCATACCCTCGAACATATGATCTTGTGCACGCTGACGGACTTCTCACGCTGGAGTCCCGTCAAAAGGGCAGATGCACCACGCTCTCTCTATTTGTCGAGATTGACCGGTTGCTTAGACCTGAGGTATTTATATGACCCATATGATGATATATTGATATGAATACCGAACAGGAACTCCGTAAACATAATGGTAAATTGCAGGGATGGGTGATAATAAGAGATGCAGCTTCAGTTATAGAGTCAGCTAGAGCCCTCGCAACACGGCTCAAGTGGGATGCTCGAGTGGTAGATGTCGAGAGCAATAACAGCGAGAAACTCCTGATATGCCAGAAGCCATTTACCAAGCAAAAATGGAAGTGAAGCTCTTTTCAGTGACATCCATTGTATGCACATCAAAGTTTACATAGGCACAACATAAAGATACAATGATTCAATGAACATCAGCATACTTATATTTATTTATCTAAAACCTACAGCAGCATACTTATTGATCAGTTCATAAATACGCAAAAGGGAATTCAGAGTGGCGATTTGTATGTGGCCATGCTGCATACGCCGACTTTGGAGCAGCTATTCGGATTATGGGTGTCAACGTACCCGTTCCTGTTCAGCATAATGTCTCGGTCTCCATATCGGTTCGGAAGTGGAAGTTTGGTGGGTATCCGTTCTTGTCGGGAATTTTATCGATTCAATTCTTAACAATTTATTTAGTAGTTGGTATTGTCGTATCTCAGATTTTAGTTAATTAAACAATCATTTTCATTATTCTACGGGCATTCCCGAGCAGTTTCTTTTATTATATGATTTTCTCTTGGTTTTTCAGACATTTGCTCGATGGTTTTCCTGCTGCCTTTTCTCGACAGAACCGATATATATAACCGTCTCCATCCCCGTGTGGGAAATATATTTTCATCCCATGTAGCTCCCCGTTAGACTTGATCATATGCAGAAAACCCGTCTGGAGAAACAGACGGCATGAACATTGGACCAAGTCCAACTGGGTTGGATCCGGGCAACCTGAAAAGCCTGACCAGACCGCTTGTCCGACTTGGATTAAAAGATAATAAATATTATATATAGTTATAATCATAATAAATTTAATAATAGCATAACATATCTTAAATATATTATATTTAAATAAATTTATGTTAAAAATAATTATTAATAAAAAAAATAAAGAAGTACTCAGGCGGTTATCCGGTCCATACCAACAAGATACAGACATCAATGTAGATTGTAGACCGACATCAGGGTTCAATTCAAATCCGGATAAACAGAGTAAAAAATTAAATAGAGTTCGGCCCGTCGGATTGGGGAGTCAAACTTTGGTTGAAACCTGTAAAGGGAATCTAATGCGTTTTTACTACTTCATACTTTTTTACTTTTGAGTTGTTTTCAGTGGTTGCTCATATTTGTTCTGTATTTAATTAATATCATTTTAGTGTGAGAAAAATCAACAACCGACCTTAGCTCAGTTGGTAGAGCGGAGGACTGTAGTTGTAATCATCAACAGATAATCCTTAGGTCGCTGGTTCGAATCCGGCAGGTCGGATTTTTTCCTCTGTGAGTGTTCTCTTTCTGTCTTTCTGTCTATTTTGTTATGTGTATGTGCTATACCAATGTTTAGCAGGCTATGATGCACGGATACGGGAAACACAGCGACTAAAATAGTTAATATATTATTTTAAAGATACCGAAATATAGAATTACTATATCATAATAAATATATATATATGGAAAAAAATCAATGATATATGAGTTGATAAAAATATTAAAATGATGATAAAATAACCGAAACAAAAGCTTAAAAATAAACATTTTCAGTCTTACAAAACATAAAAAAATAAACATATTTAGTTTTATAATCTCAAATAATCATACTTGGTATCAAAATTGAAGAATGAATCATTAATTTGCAAATCAACAATAACCGAACAACATGATCAACAAATAAAAATTACAAAATAAATTAATAATCAAAGATTCAAAATTAATTTATAAAATCATAAAAAAAATGGAGAGAAGAGTCGGCCGGCGAAACAACATTTCAACATTAGAGCCGGATAAGAAGACCGGTGTCCTACTTCCGACAACCACAATCTCGCAGATGGTCATGAGGAGTTAGGTTTAGTCAGAAAAAAATGGGAAAGAAGAAAAAATATTACGGTGTATAAGTTTTTATTTCGTTGATCATGTCTTGACCAGACACAATCCGCGTTCTCACCGTGTCCTAAATGTGTCCTACCATGGAAACGTGTCCTGACCGTGTCCGGTCATATTTGACTGTGTCCGAGCCGTGTCCCGTTTCCGACACGGCAGGACACGGAACACGTTGCCTTTTAGAAGTGTTCGTGCATCATAGTTAACAGGAGTATTAGAATATATAGCTCTTGATTGAAGGATCCAAATAAGTTTTCTCACAATTTCTAACATAGTCAAGTAGTTGTTACATTGTGATTATATGTGTACAAGCTGCAAACTAGAGATGGTCCAGAAGGAGATGAAAATATAGGAATAAGGTTGGCTAAATCAGTTCTACTAGTTGAACAAGTATATCATAGTATCTTAAGTTGGCAACTAAAGTTTTCTGCAAAGTATAAACGGGTGGATGTATGTGTTGTTGCTTATTTGTGCATGTTAAAAAAATACTAACAATAACAATTTGATAGGGTCAAGTATAGTCTATCAAACAAAAAGTTTTCCTTACTAAATAATAGACTTCATAAACTTATATTCGGGACAAACTTTTTAGTTTTTTTTTTTAATTTGGACCGGACTTCAGCTAAGGTCTTGTTCATGTCCGATTGATTTGGGCTTTATGTTTTCTTCTTCTTCTTTATTTTTAATTTTTTTAATATTAAATATAAAAAACCATTTATTAAAAACAAAGTAGTCTAATGGTTGTATTAAATTATAATTTATTGAACTTTACCTTGTCTTATTTTCAACAATCATGCTATGCTAAACATTTTGGACAATCTATCATTCTTCTTGAGAAAAATTTTGAATATGTTTTTTTTTGCTCGGATCAGAAATTAATTAAAAATAAATAAATAAACTTAAAAAACAAATAAGAAAAAGTTTAGCCAGACAAAAATTCCGGATCGTGTTCTCTAAAGTTTTGGTCTTCCGGACTGGACCCAGATAACCTGGACCAAAATCTAAAAATTTCAGTTCGGATTGAACCAGTTGCACACCTCCTATAGATGCAAATATCGACAAATATATTGGACATAGTATATAGGGCTCGTACTACCATAAGTCATTAAATATGTTTGCTATGTTTCAAATAAGAATAAAAAGATATTCTAGTGTCATATAGAGATTTTAATAAGTTTATACACTCTTGAGTATGCTTGTCTAATATATTGGAACTAGTATATGGAGTTCATACTCTAACGTGTTCATACAAACAACGTTAAAAAAAACTGTTGTTTTGTACAGTTTGAGGATAATACTGTAATTTAGTAGATAGAAATTATAGGATTAGAGTTTTATTTTGGCGGGGGCATAAGTTAAGGAAAATCATATGATCCCATGAAGAGATTTGTGACTCAAAAGCTTCTTTATTTTAGTAATCAAAGATTGTTGATAAAGACAAATACAAAAAAATTAAAAGATAAACTAACAGAGTATAAGAGTAAAAGATAAACTAACAAATAAAGGAGCATAATCTCAACATATGACCCAATATACTAGGCCCAATAAACTAACATATGACCCAATATACTAGGCCCAATATATTAGACTCGTACCTTAACAAATAAAGGAGAATAAGCTCAACATATGACCCAATATAGAAGTTCAAATATATTAGACTCATACTCTAACACTCCCCATCAAGCTGTGTGATTCAACAACTCCAACCTTGAATAATGTCTTCCTTCACCGGTCTTTGTTTTGTTGGCGTCGATATGACTCTAGTAGGTTTGGGCCCTAGGACATATGTTGATTAACGTCCTAGGGTAAATTTCGGGCCCTAAGACGCAGGCTGATTAACGTCCTAGGGTAAGTTTCGGGTCCTACGACACATGTTGATTAGCGTCCTAGGGTAGGTTTTGGGCCTTAGAACGCATGTTGATTAGCGTCCTAGGGTAAGTTTCGGGCCTAGGATGTAGGTTGATTAGCATCATGAGGTAAAATTCGGACCCTAGGATGCAAGTTGATTAGCGTCCTAGGGTAGTTTTTGGGCTTCTGATACCGGTAGTCAAAGTCTTTTTGATACCGACGGGCAAAGTCGTTTCTGATACCGCCGGCGACATCACCAGCGGTGATGACAGTGCAAAGAGGGTTCCATTTTGTGTGGAAGCGTATGTTAAGAAAAGTGATTTGATACCATGTACAGATTTGTGAACCAAGTGGAGGAGATTCACAAAGTATTGGAAGCCCAAAAAAGTTGGCATCAACCGTCCAAAAGTTGGCAACATCGGAGATGGGCGATTGAATCGCATAGAAGGAACCAACAAGCCGGAGAAGAAAATTACTTTCACGCTCTCTGACAATAATTTATTCGAGTTAGACAAGAAGGATATGCCGCTCAAAGTTTACGACGTTGTATACTCTTGCCGGAGCAGAGAAACCAAAGAACCGGTGGCGCTCAAGAAAATCGGCGACGCTCTCTACAACAGTTTTACCGCCCTTAGGAAGCTCTAGGAGATTCAAATTCTTCGGCATATGAAGCACGCGAATGTCATCTCACTGAATGACATCATAGTTTCGTTAGACGGAAAGTTCGATTTTCAACAGTTGTATTTAGTCCAAGATTTGATGTACTGCGATCTTATACACGTCATTGACTCGAAGCTCTCAGGAGACCAGTGCAAATACATTCTCTTCTAGATTCTACGAAGAGTTAAAGTATATTCATTCTGCAAATGTAATTCATAGGGATTTGAAGCCCCAAAGCATACTTTGAAAAAGAATTGGGATTTGAAAATGTGTGATTTCGGTCTCGCATGAAAGGAGTCTCAAGATTCACAAAATATGACCGAGTACGTCGTCAACAAGTGGTACCGGGTGCCAAAGCTTTTACTCAACTTCGATTGATATGGAAAAGAAATTGATATTTGAAATCTTTTATGGAGACGATTCCGTGAACCAAGTGGAGGAGATTCACAAAGTATTGAGAACCAAAAAGATCTTAGTTTTATCAATTCCAATAGATTGAGGAAGTTTTTAGAAGAGTTGAGGTGAAACCCTTACCATTAATTTGTTGAAGAAGCCACTAGTAATGGATTCTTCAAACAAAATTTCAACTATGGAAGCCCTAGAAAAACCGTATTTTATGAGAATGTATGATCCATTAACAAAGATGACCGCTCCGGTGACCGTGAATCTGGAGGTGGATGATGAGACAGGGGGAAGTGGTTTCTGATACCGGCAACCAATGCAAAGTCGTTTATGATACCGTGGCGGTGGCAGAAGCATTATTTTAGGGTAAGAGTTTTATTTTGTGCGGAAGCATAAGTTAAGGAATGTCCTATGTTACCATGAAGCGATTTGTGAATAAAAAACTTGCTTATTTTATTCATTAAAAACTCCCTCTGGTTCACAATATTTAGGGATGGAGCCTTGAATTTTTTTTCACAATATTTGGGGTTTTAAGTGTTATTATATTTACATTCCATTTATAGAATTTATTTTACTCTTTTATAATTATTACTCCATGTAACATTTATATTTTCACAAACAACCTCCCTATGCAAATGTCTACCGTACATTCTACCATTAGTTAATATGATTGTTGGAATTACTATGCACGTTGGAATTACTATGCACGAATTCATGGACAAAATTAAAATGTACAAATGAAAATATTTGTACTCTATGGGTTGTGAATTCATCCGTCATTTATAAAGAAGAACTATTACATTCTTCTCCACTACATTTTAAAATGGCTATGTCTTCAAGGTTAGTATCTTAGTGAGTTTTGTGCTTTCAATATCTTTGATTTATTTTCTGTAAATTCACATTCTTCTTTCTTCTTGGATTGCATGTGTATCATACTACCAGAGTGAACTCTGATGGTCTCAAGTGGAAAGAAGAACACAAATTTGATTTGAACATGCCGCTGAAAGAAGACCGTGATTTTGATTTGAACATGTCGCCGAAAGAAGAACGTGGTTTTGATTTGAACTATCCGCCAAGGGAAGAGTTTGTCGACGAAGCGATTTTATCGATAATGAAGATTTTGATTCCGAGTTACTTTTATTGAGCGATGCCCAACTATCTCCCAATCTTTTTATGAAGTTGATTTTTAGTTAAACTTTATATACTTTGAATGATTTGTAATGGAATTTATACCCTTTTTTGATATATCTGCAAACTTTCAAGGATCTAGCAATGTTTTGTTTTTCATGTATACCTTCTTTGACATAACTGCATAATTTTATTTGAACTTGAGTATTTAGTTTCTTGAACACAACATGACTAGAAAAACGGCTTCGTAATCAAAGTAGGACGATATAATATGAAAAAAAAACTTCCATTCATTGTCTCCTTCTCAATATATCCATCACATTTTGCACCAACTGGTTGTCATATTTGATTTCCTTAGGAAGTTGACCGATCCTTTCTAATCATTCCTTATTTATATGTGGGATGTCGTATTCATTGGATCCTTCAACTCACATAATTCCCTTCATCATAATTGTAAAGTTAAGAAAACTCGATTGGTCTTTGTTCGCCTGAATTCATCATATGCCTTCTCAATAGCATGAACGAGTTCGTCCACGGTCCTTGGACATTATTTCTCTTGCAATCTAAAAAAAATTCAAAATCGAGGACATTTAAGTCCGGAGAATTAGTGGGTTGAGAATTCAATATAATGTCAAACCCATTTTGTGAAGCCGCGTTTTGAAATGTTTCATCATTTGGATTCACATGTGTCCTTGTGTTGTCTTGTTGAATAAAAACGGTTCTTTCAAATTCCTCGGTTGGCCACTTAGCTTGAATTGCTGGAATAACTTTCTGAAGTAAGAATGACCTTATAACTTCTTTTGTCACGGATGTTATCGGTTTTGTTTCCAAGGTGTCGACATCTCTATTTCGACTTCTCCTCAATGTTGGTTGCTTAGTCACAAGCGGAAATTTATTTCCTTCATCTTCAAATCTTGGTCTTGCAATAGCGACTAGAAACATGACTTTTGTAATGAAGTTTGTACTTTTGCATGTTCGTAAAGGGTTTTCTTCCTCCGAGAGTAAGTAGTCCTGCTATTTGATCTCCTCATCAATGTGAACTACATTGTGCATGCCAACAAATTTTGGATCGTGAGACATACTACTTCTATCCAACATAGAGATACGAAGTTGTAGTCCTGCTATTTGATCTCCTCCTTCAAGTATGGCTCGATGACAATTGAATGACGTCGCAAAGAGCCTTCACGCTTATGTCTATATATGGTTGCATGTCTAACATTAAAAAACTGGGCAACACCCCTCAATGTCGACCTCCGAATAAAAGGCATATCGGTGATATGATTAAGGTATATTTGAACTCGCTTACGATCACAATTTTTTGTTCTCCGATGAGTTACATCAACAATGTGTTGTTTACAGTAGCCAAACTCTTTGGATACTTTTTAATGGCACCGATAACATAGCCGCAACTTCATGAGTTGAATTGCGTTTTAATTTGACATTCACACTTCTTTCAAGCAATAACTGGTAAATTATCTTCCTTTCTTCATAAGAATTTGTAGTGTCGTCGATTTCCACATTGAATTTTTAAATAGGTAAGACAAAAACATGAAATGGAAAGGAGTGCACTTGTATGCTTGAATGAATAGCAAAAAGACAGCAAAGACACAATAAGGTAATTTACCATTTCCATCAGACATTACGACTGCATCGTCGGAGATATGAACATCTACTTGCTCAACTTCTTCTTCTTGCTCCATGGTTAAAATTTCCAGATCGATCGCATCGACCTCTTCATTCTCCATACAGAGGGATTCATCTATACCATAGAATGTTTCCATATAATATACTGAGTACCAATTATTTCACAATGTATAGAATATATATCAGATAGTGTACAAAATCTCCAATTGTGGTTGTTATTCCATATAGCTATTTAGATTGAACTTGTATGTTTGAATGAATAGTAAAGAGACAACAAAGGCACAATAAGGTTACCCTCCCGATCCGACATCATGACTGCCTCGTTGGAGATATTGACAACTACTTGCTCTTCTTGTTCCATTGTTAAATTATCCGGATCGATCGCACCAAACCGTTCATTCTCCACCTCCACCTTGAGGGCTTCATCTATATCAGAAAATGTTTCTACAGGAAGTTTCTTCAAGTCAAAATTGTGGGCAAATGTCATGTGTGTGAATGACATTATACAACTCAAAAATAAATTTGCTATTGAAATTTTTTTATGATGTCTGACGCTTGATTAAGAGGGTGTCTATGGAAATTTAAATGGAGTAGATAATCATGTCCATATCTAGTTATTGAGATAGTTGAGATTAGACTCCAAATTAAAATCTTCAATTTGTAAATCCAAAATTTTGGATAAGACAATAAAATATTTCATATTCAATATTCAACATGTTTTGGCACCAAAGTGAAGTAAAAAACCGTTCATTTCTTTCGTGTAAATTTTGGTTGTATTGATCTTTTCCTTCATACTTTGTTTTGATGATTTAATTATTGATGGTATTTGAAAAAGGCTAAAAGTCATTTATGTTGGTGGATAAATCATAAAGTGCTTCCCACTAAGTACATTGAAAATATAAGAAAGTGAATCACCGTAGTAATTGCATCATCTTTCCATTTTTAGTTTTCATAATTTGTGTGATTTTTGGTCTAATCCCAAATATTGTAAGCAAGATAAAATATTGCTTATATAGATAAATATAAAAGAAGAAGAAGATAAACTACTAAAATATAAAATATAATATATATATATATATATATATATATATATATATATATATATATATATATATATATATATATATATATATATATATATATATGCCAACAGGCTATTCATAACTTTGGTAGATAGATTAACCTAACTCCCTTATTACATACAATGCTCAACAAGTTCATTAGTATAAAAAAAATGGAACCTTATCCAGTTCTACACAGGTCCATTACTTTCATTAAGTGATCTTCTTTTTTATATTGTTATAGATAAATCATAAATATAAATTATAGATCCATTCAGTAAAAGGGGAATGGATTTAAGGGTTAAAGTTCCCGTAATTCCGCAACACTACGATTAATTACAAGATTGAAACCATAATTCATTACCTTTTCACTCTAACACCAAACACATCACCTGCCATGACCCATAGGGAAACATAAAAACAAAATCCAAGTCCACAAAATTAATGTTAGGAGGATCACTCCCCGCCTTCTCTACTGAGGCCCAAGAAACGGCGTTGCCGCCACCGCAGCCACAAGCATTTTATCGTTACAGTAGCTTCATTCACGGCAACAGCAAATCTCGACTTGCTACGAGCCCTAAGCTCTCTGTCTATTCAGGAAGTTCCATTCTTTCGTATATGCAGGTCATAGGCTCTAACCTTAAGGCATGAATGTATTCTTTGAACACTTCAGTATGCATAAAGTTCTACTCCAACTACCATAAGTCCTTAAATATGCTTGCTATGTTTCGAAAAAGAAAAGAATAAAAAGAGATTTAATACCAAATAGAGATTTTAATAAATTTTTACGCTCTTGAACTAGCGAGCAGCATTGGGGAGAATCCGGAAGCAAATTGTGAGAGGGAACATAATGTGTATCTGCCACAAAATGTTCAAGCATAAAAACAAACAAAAACATAACTTCACCATGATCCGATGTTCCCATTGATATCCTCTACACGGCTAATGGAATCTGCTGTTACAAAAAATTTGAAAGCCAGCGTTAGTATACTCATGACTCAGAAGAAATGCAAATAGTGCACATATTAATGATTTCATATTAGCAGACATGTAAAAGGAATTCCAAGTATACCTCTTCTGCTCTTCACTCCATTCAAAGAACACTAAACAGTAGGCGAACTAATGCGTGATACCAATTTACTTTAGCTTTGAAAAAATAGTGCTGAAACTGAAGAATGAAAAACTTCCGTCTGTTTAACTTCTCTCATCCAGCAAAGCCTTGATATATTTTAAGAATTTCGCAGTATTGAGATGACAATATGAAAGAGATCGATCAGTGTCATCATCAATATATGCAGAGTAACCATTGCGCAATTGCAAATTTGCAATCACCATCTCCCTTATTCCACTTCGAGTATGATCTTCATGAACTCGTAGACAAAGTAACTTATAGCAGCAGATGGCAGTACCTGAAAAAGGAAAAAAATAGCAAAAAGAATACATGAATATGAAAAACTATTGCAATTTAGAGCTCATAAACTCATAATCGTCACTACAGTAACCAAACTATGCTAAAACGCCTACTAGAAGGCAGTCCCCTAAGCCACCCTCTCACCAAAACGTTTATTGTGGTTACTCGATTATTATGTAGCTACCTTAAACACGACCTTTAAGAAGCATTGAAATTCACTTTCTCTGAACACCATGTGGCACAAGAGAAAAATCTCAATCTACTAAATTAAAGTATTACCCTCAATCTGTACAAAACAACAGTATTTTTAAATTATTTTTTATGTTTTTGTATAAAACTAAACAAAAAAACATCTATATGTGCCAATGTAACAACCGGCTATTCATGACTTCGGTAGATAGATTAACCTAACTCCCTTATAACATACAATGCTCAACAAGTTCACTAGTATAAAACAATGGAAACCTTATCCAGTTCTACTCAGGTCCATCAAAGAGGGGCTTCTATCTTTCTATCATACGAGGCTATACTTCATCACCAGTAGGAAGGGATATTGCAAAAAAACAAATAAAAAACAGTCTGTTGCAAACCTGTAGCAAGCTGGGAAGTAGCCCAGCATAGAGTCCAAGTACCCCTCTTTGTTGGACAATGTTTAGAAAGGTGACCAGCGTATTTGATTTATTCGCCTTAACTTGCATTTGAAGTGCTCTCCTAAGAACTTCAAAAGGATAGGTTGCAACTTCGGCACATGCACCAGAAATTGCACCATAAAGTAATGTTCTTACAGGGCCCAATTCAAGTTGGTCGAAGGCAGTCAACTCCTGTCCTTGATGCTTCACTCTATGCATTCTTCTAAGTCCTTCTGGTGATCGCAGATAGGAAGATTTTAATAAATCATACACACCATAAAAAACTGCGCTCGATGGTGTTATGCTGATAATGGATGGAAGTAATCCCTTATATAGCGAAAAGAATCCTTCTGTTCGAACCATATGCATAAAAGCACCAACTACTCCACCCAATTGTTCCCCACCGCGTGCTACAATTCTAGTCCTTATCTGAATGAGAACAAGAAAGTACAGAATGAGTACACGATTCTTCATGCAGAAACTCCATAATTCAAACATGATGAAATGCATCAAGGAAAGTCAAATTTGTTCACATAATGTATGGCTGAAGGATATATATTATGACATGTGGATCAATATATAGATGCTAGAAACACTACAAGTGAGCACTCCAGGCACGAGTTCATTATAGCAGTAGCAAAGTGGCATGATTAAATCTGCCTACAAAAAGGTAATGATTACAGATTAAAAATACGTACAGTATCCAGAGGCAAACAAAGGACGGTTGCAGTAATGCCAGCAGCAGCACCAGCTATGAATCTCTCGAGATGCTTCATTTCCTCATTTGCAGTTATTTTATGCAGTTGCTTCCTATACATATCATAAGCATAGAAGTTGATAGCCTTAAATGGAGCCGTACGAAGAATATTGAGCAAGTTCCCCTTCCAAAAACCTCCTAAACCCTGAGTGGTAGCGATTGTCCTTATAAGCTCCACCATATGCTTCTGCTCACCACGGACGATGTACTCCAGTTTCAGCCTCTCAAGAGGCGCAACAAAAGTTCTGAGACAATAAATTGCACTAATAGTTTAATGCATTTCAAAAATCAATAGCGCAACTATAAATTTCATCATCAATGGTTGTATCGTATTTTTCAACGAAAAATGTATAATGAAAACCTCGAAACCATGGCAGCGATGGCGCCTGACCAGAGATGTTTGGTGGAGTTCATCGGCCCCTTTCTCCGCGGTCTCTTCGCAGTTCCACCAGTCGGAATGACCGGTTCGGGAACCGATTTATCTCCATTACTGGAACCGTCGGTGCCGGCTTGATTAACCGTCGGTGAGGCGGAATCAGAGAATTCAGGAACAATTGCATTGCGCTTGAGAGTAATCGACAGGAACGCACAGCCAGATCCCTTGGTTTGCAGAGAAAACTTAGAATCGGCAAATACGGAAAAGGAATCCGAAACTGTTGGAGCAAAATTAGAAGACGAATTGGAGTTGGAGGTAACGGAGTCAAGAAAGGAAGAAGGAATGATGGCATCGATGAAGAGACCGCCGACAAAGGTGGAGACGGAAGAAGAGGATGAACTGAGGCTCAGGAGGGGATAAGGAGTGTCCATGGCGGAAGGAGATAGACTTGGACTGACGTCAGATGAAAGTATGAAACTTCGGGATGGAGAGGGAATAGTTTAGTATAAACTGCACACATCATCACTTCCGTGACTTCCGTCACATTAATAATGATATTTGGCGTTACAATTTCTTTCCTGTATGGGTCTAAAAATTGTAACACTCTTTCCAAACTAAGACTTGGGGGTTACTATTTAACATAACAATCTATATTTGAAAATTATTATTTTTTAGGGCTAGTTGGTAACACCTTAAAAATTAGATCCAAATTAGAAATCGGAATGGAATAAAGAACTGATACGAGGTTGAATTGAAGTATTTTCGAAACATATGTTATTTGACTTTGCTTTATATTTTATTATGTCTCGCTAATCTCCCTTAATTGAATGGCCGTAATAATTTGATTTATTATTGCATATATGTTTCTGAAATAAGATTGTAATATTACTTCTTTTTAAAGTACTTATTTTTCACATTTAAATTACCTTCAAAAGAATTGGTGTTTATAATCGATTTTAAATAAAAGAGTTTGTTGCCACATGCGGGGTTGTTTTATTGGATTTACTGAAAACCAGTTGGTTTAGGAGATTGTTTCCTACCTTTTACTTCGAAGATTTCTAACTAACATAGAAGATTTTTGTCTTTACACGTTTTCTAACTGATTAGCCAATAACGAAGGTTTTTCTTGGTCTTTTCAGGATTCTAAGTTCTTAAAGGATTTTCCTTTGCTTGCCGAACCGCCGAATTGAGGGCTACGCGAGTTAGAAAATACGGTATTTGGTTGTCTATGTCAAAGACTATATTAGATAGTTATCTACAATGTTCACATATTAATGTTCATGAGTCTCATATAGCAATATTACTCCAATTCATTATAATTGGGATTCTTGTTTCCTTATATCGCCTTCCATCCATATATTTGCCTACAATAATCATTGTTTTCGCTTGTTACCTTTTTTTGCCAAAAGACATTGTTTTCTCTCTCCCTTTATTACTTAGAATAATTAACTATTAATATCTATTAAACCAGACGTAATCCTGGTGAATTCGATACCAAATATACTACACCCAATTTCGTATCCTTGTAGGGGAGGTTGTTGTTAATTAAATGGTTAAAACTTTCACGATTAATTATATCTAAGGAAAGATAGGAAAATGGGAAAAGAAGGATAGATCATCCAATCTAACGCTAGTTGTGGGATTGATCTGACCGACTCATGGAGGAAATTGGGTTGATTGGTGAATGGCTCGACATATAGCAAAACACACCATCTTGGATGATAAGGTGATAAGCTTAGAAAGTTGGATTGATTGGTCCGACAAGTGATGCAAGTTGGGCCAATCAATATGGTGTCTTAAGCAATCTTAATTTTCGTCTTGACATGGACTTTCTTGATCATAGGGAAAATCTTAGTGAGATTGTAGACATTCTTCCGATAATATTTCAATTTTAGCTTAAAAAAGTTCTAGAACACCTGCAATATCATGAACGAACAAGTAGATCTTTAAACCGCAAAAAAGAGAGGATATCTACCTTAATATGATACAAGTATATACTACATGCTCAAGTAGCTTTTTGGAGTGTTGGAAAAACTTCGAACATTTATTCCTAGTTTTGATCTTTCTAGTTTTACTGTCAAGAACATCGTCCCCCCAAAGCCCAACATGCTTTGACGAGTGCTCTTTTCGTTAAGACAATGCAGACGATGGAAGAGACATTTGATTTGACCCTTAGACAAAAAGCGGTTTTTAAGTGTCTACAGTCAATGCATAGTCAAGACTTCCTTCTTGTCATACTCATTGATGAACTTGGCCAATGTATGTTTCCGGTTGAGTATCACATGATCCTTAAGCATCGCCTTATGAATCCATTGTTCTTGGGTGATGCGGTTTGTTGGATGCTTTTGGGGAGCATGCGGTTCATTGCAAAGAGCTCCCTGGATTCAAATAAAGGCATGATCTAGTATGTGATGTCTTGTGTGACGTGCTTAGGAGAGCTGGGGGTTTGGCTAAGAAGGAGGCGTCTGTGGCCTTTTTAATTGATTCGTGTGAAGGAAGGTCTACGTGGAGGCCCACGGATGTGTTAGTGTTTGGATGGGTGGACACAAAATATGTTTGTATTGATTTGACGGGGGTCTCTCCTCTAGTTTGTTTGGGTAGCGGGCCTTTTGTGATAGGTAAGACGGCCCTCACCGCGGCCTCTATGAAGATGGCTAAGCATGAAAGAGCTTGTATCGAAAACCAACATGTGTTTCTTCCGTTCGCTTTTGACACGTTTGATTTTCTTGCCCCAGATGCCGTCAAGATTCTCAAGAGGGTGTAACCGTCTTGCATGGTAATGTTGTGTCACCTAGGTCTTCAAACGTAGTTTTTAGGAGAATCGGATTTGTTATTCAGAAGGGGTTGACGGCACAACTTGTTGCCCACCTGACCTTCTACTTTGATGTAAGTACTATTATCTTTATTAATAAAATAGAATGATTGATCATCCAAAAAAAAGTAAGATCTGAAGATACCTCTATGGGAAGACCTTGTATACATGTTTTAGTTGATAAGATGAAGCACTTCAAACGAAAGCCATCATCACACATATCTATATATCATAGTAATATAAACAAGTGAAAGCTCATACGTTTTATGACCTCTCAAGGGAATGTGTATAACTCTCTCACACGTGTTTTTGACATATATTATAATGCTTAAGCTCAACACAAATGCAATGATTTATAACCATAATCTTAACATAGCATCATCAATCTCCATCGCTCGTTTTTCTACAGCTACAATATGAATCAAGATGTCTTTTATAGGGATGTGATATGGATATGGGTAGGAGTAAAAGATAGGGAATATATTTGGCTATATGGTGCAAGAAATCTAGGAACTGAAAGGCTTCCATGCTCTCGGTCAGGCCGATTGATGTAACATGCTAGGCCAATCGTCGTCTTCAGTCGGTCAAATGTTCCATTTAGTCGTTTTGATCAAGTCATTTTCCACGGTAAATTTGTTTCCTTACACTTGAACTTAGCAACACACATTACATCTTACAATTTAGCAATCTCTCGTAGAGGATCAAAAGTATAATGAAGATTACTATAAAAAAGGAAGACATGTGAGAATAATGTCTATAAGGACAAAAGAATCTCACTAGGTCATTTCATGATTTATAATTGCTTAACATTGTAAATAAAAATCAATGGTATAAGTCAAGTTGAAGAATAGAATATGCCTCTTGGAAGAAGATGATCGATTGGGACGATCGAGTGGAGAAGTCGGCCCGATCGATGTTGACAAAAAGATGGAGATGACAAAAATATGTTGGAAACAAAAAATAAATGTGAAGAACCCTATAGACCATAGTCAAAACATGCATTATCCTCAATTTATTAAAATAGATGAAAGTAAAGGATACTCACAAAGATAACTAGGGCTGCCTCCCTATAAGTGCTTCTTTTAGGTCATTTAACTAGATCTAATTTGTTCATGTAGCTTGCCTCGTGGGCTCAGGTTGCCATGGTAGTTGACATGTTGGTCTTGAGTCGTTTTCGGATTGTTGGACAACTTGGGTTTCGACCATTTCTAACATCTTAGTTATATCCTTCAAGTGTACCGCTACTTGTTCAATGCCAACTAGTTTTGAAGTTTTGGTGGATGCTTGTTGGGGACGAGCTATGAAAAGTTTGGTCACATTTTGCCTCATAAGGAGAAACTTTTCAGGAAGTTGGGCGGCAGTTGCGGGTGGTGAGTTTTTAATGTTGGTTGTTTTGTTATACCTGAAATTAGGTTGATCTTTTCACATTGGGTTATAGAAGTTAGAGTAATGATAATACTTTTGTTTCATACTAAGGTTGATATCCCTATAGTACTCTCATGAAATTTACATCTTCCTCCGTCTATCTTGAAAGGGGAACACTTGGTAAGATGTAAAAAAAATTGAGCTTCATGATCAAGGTTGCCACAATTTGGCGTCATTCACCTTATTCTTAGATTCTAGGGTTGCTTCTACTCCAACAACTTTTGTTGTGGCGTATATGGCATAAAAAAAATTATTAGCACAATCACTTAGTTTATCAATCACGTCTCATGTCTCGTCAACAAATGTAGTCATCAAACTTTCACTTGTGTAAGTATAAAACATGTCATCAAACTTTCACTTGTGTAAGTATCAAGCATGTATTGAGTGGAGTTATTCACTATCTAGTAGAAATATTGGACTAAAACCATTGTAGATTGCTCATAAGCAGGACATTGGCGCATAACGACCATGCATAAACATTTCCCATGTTTCATAAATAGTATTCCTAGTTGTCGTTCTAAAATCAGTAATCTTAGACCTTAACCATTCTAGGTGGAAAAATGTTGTTCATAAAAGTCTCGTGGAGTTGGTCTCAAGTAGTAATAGAGTTGGGAGATAATGAACGGTACCAATAAGAAGCATTTTCAAATAAATAAAATTTAAAGGCAAATAATTTAATACTATCAATGGTACATTGTGTACTTTGATAGTACTCACAAAGTCCAAAATTCTCTCCATATGCTCATAGGGCTCTCAACTATTGTACTTGAAAAACATGTGTCGTAAGCAAGTTTATCAATTCAATACCTAATTCAAAGTTAGAGGCAAAAATTTCAAGTGCATCAACCCCACTTATTGAGTTGGTACGAAAGGTAGCATATATGCTCATAAGGTAGTTTGATTGTTTCTCTCATGGACACGTCTAAAAATTTCAACAACAATTCTAACGATTTCGGCGTTATTTGTGGACTTGAGGGCTCTTCTTTCCCTAACTTCAGTGTCTCTAACCTCCCATTGTAATGCATCAAATTGTTGTTGCATATAAACGAGGGTAGTAACACCATCTTTGTCTCTTCTAGGGATTAACCTCATTACCTTCTTGTCTAGACATCTCTATAGAATCAAAATATGTTGTTTGAGAAATGATCGATCGAGATGATAGAGTTGGCAATCATGATGTTGATAGAGGCATATCATCTACTTCGGAAAAGTCTCTCTAGTTCAGGGTCTGGTGGAGCAAGTGACGTTTTTTGTGCGCTGTCCTATGCACATTCAACCTGCAAAAAAAAAAAAGGACAACCAACAAAAAAATCAATAAAAGGGCTTTACTTTTAAGCAAACAAACAAAACAACAAGTTCTCCGACAACTATGCAAATTTGATGAGGGTTGAAACATGAGCCTCATATCTCGCAGATAATTAAAATAATCGGTGTAGTATAGGAACCCCACAGTTTTAGCTTAAGAGCTCGCCATTTTAGCTTAAGAATTCGACATATTGATTTGTGCATAATATAATGAAAAATGGATACAAATTTGTGATTTCTACGATCGAACAAAGGGAAAACATGTAATGATTTGAATGATTAATTGTAAATCCCATAAACAAACGCACAACTAAAAACAGAAGATAGGGTTTAACCCGACAAAGAAGGGAAATCATCCGGATTGAGGTATGAAAGTTGTGAAATTGATTGGTGAAATAACAAAAACCAAGAAACACGAGAAAACATAGAAGTTGGACTGATCGAAGACATCGATTGGTCCGACAGGACATAAATCGTACAACAATAGTAGTAAGGAGAGAAAAGGTTTTTATAATATCATTCAGTATTAGGGGAATCAAGAATAACATAACCTATAATTTAGTAGTAAAGGCATTCAAAATATGAATCACCATAACAATGCATATTCAATTTCAATTGATTACAATATTATCCACAAATCATATATATCACGCTATGAACGAAACAATCATGCATAGCTCTCACCTCTTGTAAGATAGAAAAGTATAAATCACGCACTTCTCGCATCTTACAAATAATACTTTGAAGAACGTATATAATAAAAGTATGTATATCCGCAACTATTGCATATTGCAATATATAGATAAATCTAAACTACCACATAACACATGAATTAAAAACATATATTCAAAGGGATATAAATCATCATCAACATCATAGATATTTCATACAAAGTCGGGTTCTCCAAATCATAAAACAATAGAAAATAACAAGACAAGAACTTACAAAATTTCTCCTTTTATCAATGATGAACAATGCTCGATCAAACCGACTGGATGAGATGAGTTGGCTGATTTCTATAGTAAATCAATGTTCTCGAATGAAAACAGGGTAAAAGACTAATCGTTGTAAAACCTTATTTATAAGGAGGATATCTAACATAATCCTCATAGGATTTTGAGGATAATCCTACTAAATCCTATCACTAAATAATAAAATAATAAATAAATAAATAATATATCTCAACTAACAATATCTCTAAAAGAAGATAAGATAGATCATTCAATCCAACACTATCGATAGTACTGGTCAGAACGGCTCATGGATGAAATCGGGCCGATTGCTATAGTGAATGGATCGACAAATAGAAAATGCATCTTTTTGGATGATAAGGTCTTATGGTCAGAAAGTTGGACTAGTCGGGCCGATAGATGATGCAAGGTAGACCGATCGATGTGGTGCCTTGAGTGATCTTCATATCTTCACTCTCGGATCTCAATCAATTCCATCTTGACCAAGACTTCCTTGATCACTGGAGAACCTTGACCTTGTTTTATGATCAAACACATGACCAATTATACCTTGTCCAATTCCTAGTATAAGACATACATAAGAAAGGAGCAACATGGCAAAACAATGTTATGGTTTAAGGCATAAATTTTCTGATTTAGATCCGAGTTACAATTTAAAGACACAATTTGTGCAAGTTGCTTTTTCTCTTGTCTAGAAAGAGTTAAGTAGAGATTTGAGTTTTCCAACCATGATTTAATGAATTATTAGTTCATAGACACAACATCCAACACAAAGATCTACAAAAAAAACTCGAAAGAATGCACAACAATTAATGCATGGTACCAAAACATAGGTAATATGTTCGTGTCTTTAGAAGTGAAATAAGATTAATGATATTTTAGATAAAGAGAGGGTGTATAAAATCCGTACACCGCCAAAGATGACATTACAACCAAAATCAACACATGGATTGTAGATAAGTCAAACATGAAGATTGATATTGCAATGATGACTGAGATTCAAATGCTCGAAGAAAGATTGATTCATCTGTTACATACATTCGTTGTTTCGGAGCGCTTCATAAGACCAACACAATTAAAATATTGCACCATAACCTGTGTTCCACTAGACGTCATGTTTCTAGTAAAAATCCAAACCTTAAGCTTTGAGCACACATCATAACTTGTGTAATATGTTGTGAACCGGCCACGAGAGGAAATAATCGACATGAAACTAGAAAAGCACAATCCTTTCATTCACAAAAAGACCAACTTGAGAATCACCATCTAAAATCCATCTTTTCCCTTTCGGACTTCTCCCCAATGTTTTTCTTTTAGTTATTGTAGGATCTCTCCTTGCTTCTCCATCTTTTCTTTTTTGCTTTTGTTTTTGTTTCAAAACTGGGGTTGGGAACGATCACTTAGGAGTTTGGCGGAACTGTTCCATCTATAGGTACCTTGATGTGCTCCGCAGCTCCGATGGACTGGAGCAAATTCCGATTGATATGTGACCTTCCGGCCAGGAGATTGTATTTAGGGTTTCCGATTTCATATACTTTTGTAGATAGTTTGTATTTGAAAGCCAAATTAGGCTATAGAGAAAGGAATGAGGAAAAGTCTCTCGCTCTCGAGCTTTGCTCTTGTTTGGGATTTAGGTTATTCAACGACAACTTTTGTCGTTTTATGCACTTTAGGGTTTTTAATGGGAGTTTTTCTCCCAACGCGTTGTTTTCTGTAGTTTAGGCTGTCTACTCTTATGAACATATCATCATCCTCTTTTTGGAACCGCCAAGAAGGCATGTCACCAAATTACTTACTTAAAAGGTTGTGTGCAAGCACAAAAAACTTGATTAAGGTTGCATGACCCATAAGTTTTAAATATTATTCAATAAATTATTATAGTACATGATACTGTAGTGATGATAGAAAAATTTTACATATGCAATTACATGTAACAATTCAATCTATGACTAATATTAATGTCCCATTGGCATGGAAACTATAACATAATAATATCTTCTAATAATGATAGTTATATCCTTCGAATGTAGGAACGGTTACATCTTAACGATGTCAGAATATTTGTCTTTCTGCGGTTACATTCTTACGATATCAAATCCGGGACAATCAGTCAGCTACATGTTATGATGTTAGAACTTGTGTCATATTTCGGTTACACCTTAAAGTGCCATAATTTACGTCGATATCACATGCAATACAATTTTGTCCTTGCCCATTCAGTTGTTTGAACGCCTTTTTCTATTACCATGACTTAGAGGTCGAAACTTTACATTCTGCAACGTGTATAGACAAACCTTCACTACCACTTGTCGGGTCGACAGATAAAACTCCACATCCATATTAAAGGATTTTCAATTCCTTGAAGATGGATTTCCAAGTTTTTCACCGTTAGGGTTTCTTTCAAATTAGAGCGTGTATAGTACAAATATTCTGAATCAATCCCTTATTTCTTTTCTTAGAGTATTGAATTCTAACCGCTAAAAAAATTGGGAAAGTGGTTGTTTGTCACATGACATATTTGTTATCTCACACAATATAATAAACTGTACAAAAATAAATTTGAAGTACTAAACACTTATTTACTCAATTTGGTGGGTCATAGTAAATGACAATACCAACTCTTAGTAGAATATATATTTTGGTTGTATCAACCTTTAAAGGTAGCCTAAGTTAGCTACGAGTCATATCACGTTTTGGTATAATATGTGTATGCCATTTTAAACAACTTATTAAAGTTGGCTTTTACTTAGATCGTAACATGATGCCACTCTTATACAAATCATCATTCTAATATTTTTTATATTAGATGTTTAATTATTTTTGAATATAAAAATCCTCTAGCTTAAAATTTATCGTTATAAACAAAAAATAATATGCAAAAATGGTATCATAACTTAAGTGTACAACATAAAATTTTAGAAACTTGAAATGTCATTTAAAATTGAAAATAATAATAATCAAATATCTCTCTTAAACTACCTAATTATTTTTATCGACTAAAACACAAATTATTTTCCTTAAACTGTGATTTTCATGAAAACAAGTATTTGTTATATATATATATATATATATATATATATATATATATATATATATATATATATATATATATATATATATATATATATATATATATATATATATATATATATTCTGGTTCAAGTGAGGAGGACCCTTGTGGATAGAAATTAGGAGAGCTGTGGTGATGTCACGTGACATGCCACGTGACACCACTATAAAATGAATAATCATTAATAAAATTATGAACACTTGCTTTAAAAAATATGAACACTTACTTTGAAAAATATAAACACACACTTGTAAAATAATGAACATCATATTCTTTTACACGATTTGAAATAAAAAGAAAATTTTTACAAAAATACAAAAATGAACATTTAGTGTTAAAACATGAACAATTAGTGTTGAGAAAAAATGAACACTTATTAATAAATATGAACATTTACTTTAAAATCCATGAACACCATAGTTGTAAGAATAATGAACACATACTTGTAAAAATATGAACAACGTCTTTTTTACAACCATGAACACCATATTTTTATTACTAACTATTCATTTTGTGGTGTGTTACCATCCTAACTCTCCTCATTCCTATCCACAAGGGTGATCCCCCTCTCTCTCTCTCTCTCTATATATATATATATATATATATAAAATGATTTTTAGTATATTGATAATAATGTGTTGTATTTATTTATCATATAAGATACAATGTATTATTCATTTAAACATTCAAATATTCATCACTATATATTGCTAAGTTCTTAAGGAAATATAAAATAATGCACATATAATAAACTTTTATAGTTTTTAGGTGTCATTTGATTAAGCTCAAAGTAGGGATCGATCGATGATTTAAGAAAGCGAAGATAAAAAAGAAACATTATTGGATCAAAGACCCAAATAGAAACATACCACATTCTTGTAGGTTAGTGACACACATATCCATCTAATATAAATAAATATTATACTTGAACCTAACGAAAATGTCTAAAAATGTATAGTTAATTTTATTTTCAAACCTTATAATTCTATTTATACAAAATCTCAAACTAACCACTTAATCTTACTTTAATAACCGATGTGAAATAACAAAATCATGAAAAATATGACCGAAGTTTAAAAAATCATCGATAACAAATAATTTGGAAAAATAATTATGAGAAAAAGATATATTGTGTTATAAAATATTTGTTGAATTAATTTTTTAACAATCTAACGTGAAAACTTATATATATTTGCTCTGATTTATTAAAAATATATGAATTAATTTATATAATTTTAAAAATAATACTTTAATAATACACAAAAATTTGATCATAATACTAAATTTTTAGAGTATCACGTTAGTAATCTGTCCTCCTATTGATAAAACAAATTTTATTAATCTTGAGAAGGACTAGTGATATTTTACATGTGGTTATAAGTTATCATTATTTTGCATAATTATTACTTATATCGCTAAATCTGAATAAATATCTTCTACTATTTATGTATAATGGATTTGATAGGTAATATTTAATATTGATAAAAAAATATATTCATGTATCTTTGCTTAATAAAGGAAATGGATTTGATAATTAATATTTAATATAAAAAAAGTTACATTCATGTATCTTTGTTTAAGAAAGGAAAGTGATTTCACATGTTACATACCGAATCGATACCAAATTAGGCCTAAATTGCATTGTATAATGTATAATTGTCACATAAGTTAAAGATAAAAAAATAATAAATGGTAATATTTTTCTTTAAATGAGAAAATAAATAATATATAAATATTTCCTTTATGTCCTGGTCTAAGCGTGGGGCCTCGTCTTATTTGCTTTTATTGCTCTTTTTGCCCTTAGCCTTTGAAGCTTTATTGTTGGTGGTTGAAGTTGCAGGGTTCTCTTCTACATCTCTCCCTCTCTATCTCTCTATCTCTCTATCTACAGTGACATAGACAGATAGGTAAGGACTAATCTTCTCTCCTTTCTTCTCCCTAATGTTGTCTTCTCTTTTTTCACCGTCCCCCACAACAGCGCTTGCCGTTTATCTCCTTTTTGCCGGATTAGCCGGAGGGACCTTCTCTCTTTGCATGCAACTCTCACGGATTTTGTGCAGCAAATCAGATTTCTGTTAAGGTTTTTATTGCTTTTTGTTTTTAGGTTTCCAGTTTTGATTTCGGTTTCATCTTCATTGCGAATCTATCAGTGTTTGTAAGAGTGAATTGAGCTAGAAGCTAGAATACTGTTCTATTTTTGTTCATCTTTCTATCTTTAGGTGATTTTCTCTTGTTACTTGGTTGTCAATTTGATGTCCTTTCACTTTCTTTGCTTCTAATTTCCGAGTGACAACCTATTTGTCAGGATCTACCGCTCATCTCCTTCAGTTTTTTCCGTAATTTGTGCTGTAAATTTGTGATCTTTACTTGCAATTTCCATGTTCTGATGTTGAAATCTGCGCCGGGTTGTGCTTCAACTCTCAATTGTCTAGCTATCTCTTCCTAGATGTTAGTGTTGGTGTGTTTCTTCACTTGATTTGCGGATCATAGAACCTTTTTTTTCGTGTCTATATCATCATTTATTGTCCATTTGGTAGCTTCCTTTCTTCGTCTCTTTCGTGATTTGGGGCTTTTTTGCCCTAGATAATTTCGAGATTTGAACTTACATTGACTCATTCAGTTTGATTGATTATGAAGGGTCACAATGGAAGGAGAATCTGATTTTCGACATTGGGATGAGTTGATTCCAGATGCGCTTGGACTTATCTTCAAAAATCTCCAGATTCAGGAAGTTTTGCAAGTGGTTCCTAGGGTTTGTAAATCATGGTGCAAAGCTGTTGAAGGGCCTTACTGTTGGCAAAAGATTGACATTGATGAGTGGAGCAAGCAATGTCGACCTGATCAGCTTGATGAAATGCTTCGAATGCTCATCACCAGAAGCTCGGGCTCACTTCGTGAGCTAAGTGTTTCGTGTGTGAACAATGATCAAATGCTATCCTTCATTGCTGATCAGTAAGTAGATAGTTCACTCTCATTATATCAATCATTGTGGTTACTTTATCTAGCTGGAATCAAGGTTTTTTTTATTTGTACCCACACTTGTTAAATTGATTCTAGAAACATGGCCTTTTTTGGTTCAAATTCTATGAATTCCTGATAGCAACATTGCTGGCAATTTGAAGATTGGTTTCAATTATCATGTCTGTAGTTTCTTCTGTCAAAATTAACATTCTATTCAAAAATTGATTTATAGTGCATAGAAGATGCTTTCCATACTGTTTCATCTTTTGATGTGGAATTTTTTACGAAACAGCCTGTATTGATGAATATATATCGGTAGAAAGTGAATAGGATTGGCCTCAAAGTTGGTATTTGGTACTTGAACTTGTTTATTGAAGAACACATCTTACATATTGCTTACGCACAGTTCACAGTTGATTCTAAAACAACAGATTGAAGTAATTCATTCTCTTGTGATTTCGCCATGCCTTCATTGAGTTCATTCTTATCTAGGACATCAAACCAAGTTGTTCTTTACAGCCCCAATACTCTATCAGTAAATTACCCAAAATGATACCCAATTTAGGCATATGGTTTTTAACAGAAGCTCTTATTATGACATTTTGTTTTATGTTTTCATAAGTGAGGGATATATTGGATAAATTTTATTATTCTTAACCTTCTAGGGTTCTAGTAAGAGTAAAAATGCACGTGGAATGATATGGATAAGATGTGGATGAATGCACTTTGATTTACAAATGATAGTTTTCTTTGAAGTTACCTAAATTAGAGGTGGTTTTATGTAGTTTAACGTACTTGTACACCGGGATTTGTATGTGATTTAAGCATACGCGACGTCTTTAATTTGTGTATTGTGTTTTGTTTGCTTGGTATTGGCTAGTGCTGGGTCACTCCAAACTCTGATGTTCAGAAGAAGTTCAATAAGTGACTCCATAGTTGAGCAAGTTGCTACAAAGTTGTCTTCAATCACCATCCTCGATCTGAGCTACTGCTGTGAAATTAGCAAGCGGGGGTGGGAGGCAATCGGAAGAAACTGTAAATCACTGGTGTCACTAAGTTGGAACATGCACCCTTCCTGTCAACTGGAAGAACCTTCTCATGCAGACGAGGCTCTTACCATAGCCCATACCATGCCCAAGCTGAAGCAACTCAATGTAGCTTACATTAATATAGACGCATCCATTGTCCTCGAGATACTCTCTGGTTGCCCCGAGCTCGCTTGTTTGGATATCCGAGGGTGTTGGACTGTTAGGCTGGACAAGAAACTCATAGACGAAAAATACCCGACAGTAAAGATCTTGGGCCCGGTAGTCTCTGCTGGACTTTTAGATAGAAGCTGCTATGAAGAATGGTCAGACTGCTCTGATGACTGGATGGAGTACTCAGATGATGACGAGTACTACGAAAACTATGACGAGTTCTGGAACTCGGGCGAGCTCGAGTTCAGGATTTACGAAGGAGTTGATGAATGGCAGGACTTTGGTTGGCCTGCATCTCCATAAACTGTAAGGCTTTCAGCTTTCCTTCTTTTCTTGGTTTTTCTTGACACCATCTCAGCAACTCTTCACTTCCTGTGAATCCGTTTGTTTAAATTCAAACCTTAGTGATGGGATTTTATAAAGTCGTGTTCTTGCGTAGGACAGGCTATGGATGTATAAAGACATATATGTAATGTGTGTGTCTGCATGTTGTTCTTGTGGGCTGTATACATACCTGTGTCTTAATCCGAAAACCTCCTGCTCGCGCTTGTTCTTTATTTGCTGTTATGTTCATAAGAACACAAGAGATTCTTGGTTGAAGCAATGTAACCATTTTTTGTGTCATTTAGCTTGAGCTTCTTTTCAAATTACAGCAAAGGTTGTTCTTCACATGTTCTCATGTGCCTCTACTGTGGATCTTGTGATTCCATCATCCCAATTGACAAAAACTTATGGGTTATAGTGACATTCTTGGTATAAATTATTAAAGTATTACTAAACTTTATGTTTTTGATTAAATAAGTAATATCCAGTATGTAGAAAAGCAGACATTGTTGTGCGCTATAAACGTGCTTCATTCCTGCAAATTGAATCGGAGTTTTTGGAATTTATGTAATTTGTTCCCTTCGGAATCTTAATAATTTGCAATCGACTGCAAATCTAGTTTTTGAATTTGTAATGCACTGGGATGCAGAGCTAGGGCTGTAATATGAGACAAGCTACTCGGGCTCGGCTCGGGCTCGGCTCGTCAAAAGCTCGGCTCGAGCTCGTTCATTTTCTAAACGAGCCAAGCTTGAGCACATTTTAAAGCTCGTATAACTTTTAGGCTCGGCTCGGGCTCGGCTCGTTTATAAACAAGCCGAGCTTGAGCATGTCAAAGCTCGGCTCGTTCGGGTAAAGCTCGGCTCGTTCGACTAAAATAACACTGTAGAAGCATTATTTTAGCCGAGCTACTCGGGCTCGGCTCGGGCTCGGCTCGTCAAAAGCTCGGCTCGAGCTCGTTCACTTTCTAAACGAGCCAAGCTTGAGCACGTTTTAAAACTCGTATAAATTTTAGGCTCGGCTCGGGCTCGGCTCGTTTATAAACGAGCCAAGCTTGAGCATGCCGAGGCTCGGCTCGTTCGGCTCGTATTACACCCCTATGCAGAGCTTCCTAGAGGCTGTGGGCTATGGGAGTCATAAACCCTAATTTGGGGCTGCACTTTGAGAGGGTGAAATATTCACCGTACACAACTAAATAAACGTGAAGTCTTTGTCAAGTTTTGATCATCCTTAATCACATCTATTTAGTCACTCACCCAACATTTTTATTCTTGGTCTTCGGGTTACTCGATTTACGTCAAATGTTATGTTTTACCTGGATGTCCTCTATCTACTTACCTTATTATTTTCGGACACGCAATCAGTTATAAATGTATTTATAATTTTTCAGGTACTCAATTTGTTCTAAATTATCTTCGCGATTGAAATACTTCTTCCATTTAGATTTTCGGAAAAACGGTAGAACTAGGTTTCTACCGGAAAGTTTTATCTCATTAATTGTGTAACTAACGAGAATAAAGGTGTTTTTATATCCGCAACCCTAATGTAACAACGGTAATATTCTTGCCTTTTTTAACTAAATACTGACTCAAATGAAAAAACAATATTTTTAATAAAGGGTAGATCTATAAATTACACAAATTTTTTTACTGCAAACCATATCTTTCTTGACAGTATCAAAGTTTTGGTGGATCATCATCCAATTAAGCACTTATCCAACTATCATTTTCTCTTCGTGTTACTCGATGTATGCTCATCAAATATTATGTCTTTCACATGGGTGTCTTCTACCGGCTTACTTATTTATTGGTACACTCAAACCAGGGTTGCCCATTTATAGGGTCTCAACTTTTTTTTACTGTTGTATAACGTTATTTTTATTGGGATTTTCATTTATGTGCAGTGTGATTTTTCCTTTTCATGGATCTATCTCTATACCCTCCTTCAATTTTCACAATTTTCTTCATTGTCCTCCGAAAAATGGAAGTTTATGTATGCTCCTACCATTTTCTTTGTCTTTTCCAATTCTATTTATATCATATACTGACCTCTTTGATATTGTGCCTCATGTACAAGTTAGTTGTTTTTTTTATTACTGTCCTAATTGTGTACTTCTAATCCTCTTTCTCTTTTATTCATTAGATATTTAATCTATGTAATTTTCTAACCAGAATTAGGATTAAGTTTTTCTAGGTACGAATATTAGGCTTTAGGCTTCAATATTTGAATTTAGGGTTTGAGGCTTCTATTTAGGGAAACAAATGATCAATTCAATATTATATATATATATATATATATATATATATATATATATATATATATATATATATATATATATATATATATATATATATATATATATATGAGCTTTGATAATGAGACTTAAATTAAGCTGAAGTACGTCTGAATCCTGGTGTGTAATCGCACTTTGGTTTTGTTTTTCAATCTCGATCGCGGATGGGTCTTATACCGATAACTTACTGTCAAATCTTATCACCAATATATTTCATGTTAATTGTTTACTCAGTTTATGAAAACATTTTTTTTGTTCCATTTTTTTCCTATCTTATGTCGAAATCACATATTTAACTTGTAAGTTTAATCCTTTATGATTTAAATTTTGCTCAATATTTTAATTTACTATAGAAAAGAGCCACCCAAGTTCATTGGACGACCCTGACTCAAACTATTATAAATTGTATTCATAATTTTCGGGTAATCAATTTGCTATAAATTTTCTTCATATAATGAATTAATTTTCCTTTTCGAAAGAAAAAAAATACCGCATACATCCTCCAGTTAAGTTTTCGCAAAAAAAAAAAACGGGAGAACTAGGTTCTTATTGGAAAACTTTATCTCATTAATCGTGTAATTCATGAGAATACATACAAGTTTTTATAGGCAACCTAGTGTAATAATAACATTCCGTCTTTTCTAACTAAATTCTACAATCTAAACAATGGGTATGTGGGTTTGGGTTCAATATTGGAGCATGGTCCGTACCAATGACGGAGCTATGTAGTCTCTATTTGGGATTATATTTTGCATGGGAGGTGGGCATTCTTAAGATGGTTGTTGAATTGGATTTGGAGCTGGTGGTGAGACTGATGAGCCATACTATTACGTTTTGTCACCTCTTTAGTCTAATGTCACGATGTCATGACTTCCTATATAGAGACAGGGAGATATGGTTTCGTCACATTTATAGTTAAGCTATTGCTTTTGTAGACTATCTTGCTTCTTTTTCGTTTAATTTTCCTTTAGCTTATCACGTGTTTTTAGTTCCCCTAGTTTGTTATACATTGATATCCGAGGTGTGACGAGCCAACGATATGTGCTCGTTAAAGCATTGTTTTTCATGCATTAATAATATCTACGGAAAGATGCATGTCTTCCCCTCTCTTCAACAAACAAAAAACTAAGTTCTAAACAAAATAAAAAACACGATATAAAACTATTTTCATTATTGCTTAAATGTTTATTTTCAAATCCTTTATTGCATACCATGCAACAAGAGTGAAGAGTTACAACTTTTTTCTGTGAAGAACAAATTGGCACCATGCAAATAACTTATCTTATATCTATTAAAGCAGAAGCCTCTATTGCCACGTGTCAACGCCATGTTTCTCGAAGCCTAAAAAATTATTTTAATAAGTGATTTCTAAATGTTATTATAAATTGGAAATTGATTTCTAAATTTTTTTAAATATTTAAATAAATATTTTTATAAAAAATAGTTTTTAAACTTTTACGGATTTTTTTACCAACAAGCATATCTTAACAAATCAATTTAAATATATAATTAATTATAAGAGATAAATACTTAAAAGAGAATTAAAAATCATAGTAATAATTATAATTTCATTCTCCGGATTTTTATTTTACAAATATACAAATAAATTCTAAGTATTAAATATTTATTAAAACTCAACCCGCACAATCTTATCTTATATCTATTAAAGCAGAAGCCTCTATTGCCACGTGTCAATGTCAGGTTTCTCGAAGCCTAAAAAATTATTTTAAAAAGTAATTTCAAAATGTTTATATAAACTGAAAATTAATTTCTAATTTTTTTTAAAAAATATGTAAATAAATATTTTTATAAAAATTGTTTTTAAATTTTACAAATTTTTTTTACCAACAAGCATATCTTCACAAATCAATTTAAAAATATAATTAATTAGAAGAGATAAATACTTAAAAGAGAATTAAAAACCATATGATTATAATTTCATTTTTAGGATTTTTATTTTATAAAAATATACATATAATGTCTAAGTATTAAATATTTATTAAAACTGAACCCGCACAAAGTGCGGGTAATACACTAGTTCAATGTTATTGTCCAAATTACTTTCCTATGTTTTAGGAAATTTAGAAGGAAAAATCTTTTTTTATAAACATTTGACTCATTAGTTGTGTAACTAAAATTTGTATACTCTTCAACACGATCTAAATGCAACACTAATATTCTCACCCCCCCCTTAACAATCTTCATTGTGAAATTTATCCGGTCAATACAATCCCTCAAAATTTATTATGTGGATTGGAATCGGCTGGTTTGGTTAAAATGAAGAAAAACAACTCGTGGAGCGCAAGTATAACTCCCGTAAGGATTACGTGAACCCGTTTTGTATAAATCCGACTAAGGGCTGTAATCAAGTTGACCATCAGAAATTGACTGATCGACTCAATTGAATCGACTAAGAATTATGACATGTCTTAGTTCCTTTCATTTATATTGTATTTGCAGTAAAAATACGGGATGAAGGTTAAAATGGTTGGGTAAGTTTATGGTAAGTTTATGGTAAGAATGATTGCATAATAATGGTGAAAGAGTTATACACGTACCTATGATAGATTTTGGAAACTAATGATCTTAATTCTATTTAGGTAAAATGGGGAAGTAGATAGGTTTTGTAACCACGAGCGTACAAAGAACCCAAGTTAAAAATGTGTATAAACTAGACCCCTCCAAATTATATAAAAAAAATATATTTAAATAAAAAGAGGATATTAAGGAAATTAGAATATCTTTCTCTCCCATTTAATAATCAATTAATTGTTATAAAAAGAGGTAAGTAAAAGAATATATTTCTAATTATAATTGTTAGAAAATATAATTATAAAAATACATTTAACATTAATTTTTTTTTAAAAAAATACCCGTACAAAGCACGAGAATTACACTAGTTCTCTAGTTATATATATAAGTTTAGGGCCCGGCAAATGGCCCGGGCTATTACACTTCCTTTAACATATAGAATGTAATATAGATATTTAAAAATTATGTACGGTAAGTAGATATCTATTATTATAGGATAAATTGGGAAAAAGATCAATAATTTTTATTTAATAAAGTAAAACTCTAAGAAAATGTCATACGGCAAGGATGAACCAAATGTAAGAAAATACTTTGACTTTGATATAGAGTATAGATTAAACCCTTATTCAACTTATTTACAAAAACACCTCTCATCTTCGTTTTTTTCTGAAAACTCCCTTGGTTGTTTTTCATTCTTTGTTTCTTTGGCTTTATAAAATCGGTGAACACCGTGTAGAGATTTGCGAATTGAAGGCTTCGAACCCAATATACTGAGCTTATACTCTAACACACCGGGTATGTACCCTAGATCCGCTCTCGTTTTTGCCTCATCTTGACCTAAATTCGGAATTACAGATTCAACATGTCCACGGGCATATTTTTGATTACTTCTATAGGTGTTTTTAATTTGAAAATCTTTCCGCAGCATTGAGCTTACATTAAATCATAGGGTTTTCCAAATCTATATTCTTGCAATTCAATTATTACTCTTTTCACTTATCTTTGATTTTCCTAAAGTACTATGTTGGCTGGCTGCTGGATATATTTGTATACCAATGTAAATTGCATATGATTTCATTGACACACTTCATTCAGGGAATTATGGAGATAACAGTCCATCATATGAGATGCCCTAAAACATACAAAAACCGCACAGAAAAGGTACTGTAAAACAACAATTGAAGATCGATCAATCCACAGCTTTGAATCTTCTGAATAGGGCCCTGTACTTAATGGCACTTATCGCCTTAACGAGTGGTGGAGCAACATCATCACTTTCGAAGAGATCAAAATTATCAGCAACTTCGGAAACGTCGGTTGAACTTTGCATCATCTCCGTCAACCTCTTCCTCTTAACAGCTTTCTTCTGAACAGGCCTCGTCATCTTGCAATACTCACATCCTTGATTAACTGAATTTGACCAAGTAGAGTCGGATCGAGTGTCATACCGAGGATCTTTCCTTGGTTCTTCATTTGATGATGTCGATGAGAGAGGAGATTCCATAGAATCTTCAATTACTATGGGGTTGCTTTGAGAGGCTCCAACCTCCATTAATCGCTTCAACAGCTTACTTCGAGATCGAACAAGGAATATACGATGGAGGGAATTGAAGCAGAAGGGAATTGAAGCAGAGAGAAGTTGGAGATCGATGATTTTGGTTTTAACGAACCCTAATTTTACTTTGATCCTAATCTTTATAAGATAAGTTTTGTACTTGCGCTCCAAGTTTTAAACAATATATTTCCTTGATTAAGTACCCTTCATGTTACGAAAACTTTCCTTTTTATTACAAGATCCATCAACTTATATTTGATACAATATATATTATTGTAAATTTTCTTTTTTATGTTCCTAAACAACAAATTTCCTTAATTAATAACCCATCATATTATCCAAACTTTCCTGTTTATTAGAGTTCCATCAACTTATATTTCAACCTAATACCAATTTTTGTCACGGAATACTTTTTTTTAATATATTTGTTCAGGAAATATTAAATTCTTTCAATAAATAATTGAAGATAAAAAAAATTTTGGATAGAGGATAAACTTGTTCATAAGTTTATTTATTCATGTAAATTTCAAAATAAATTAATGTTTCTATTAGTTAAACTTAGAAAATGTTTGTCTAAAAATTATGAACGGAATATGAAAGTTAACCGTATATAGTGGATTTTTAATTCCATACCAAAGTTATAAGGAAACCAGTCCAATTTTCTTTTGAACTAGGTTTTCATGTATCGTGTGACCCGTCAGAGGGTGTTTTAGATTTGCTTGTTCATGATGTAAGGGGCACGGCTGTCCCCTTTTGATGAATATTTAGCCATCTTTTAATTAATATAAAGCGCGACTAGATGCGCGGAAACCACTGACTCTCTTTCCTACCAAAAAAAGGAAACCAGTCCAATAGTATGAGTATTTTTGTAAAACAATATCATGTTACGATTTTCCACAATTTTATATACCGAATTTAAAACAAACAAAACTTACCGAATAAGTGATCATTATTTATTTTATAAAAAAAAACTTTTTAATCCTTTTTAATCTATTACCTCTAAAATAATCATTGTTATTATAGTTTTCTTTTCATCTAATAGCATTATTTTAGTGTCCAATTTATTCAAAAATTACGTTCACACAAAATTAGATGATAACATATCATCATCAAACAAGGTTGATCTACAACCTGCATATTCATACATATACTGATATACTAGTTTATTATCCGCGGGATTGTAAATTAATTTAATCTTTACAATAAACATGTTTAAAAATAAAAAGAAATTATTTAGAAAATATATAGATTTAAGTTGTTATTTAAAATATTTTTAAAAGTTTAGCAAAAAACTTTTTAAATATGAAGAAGATTTGCATAAAGGAGATTTTGGCGGAAATTGTTAAAGAAATTTTTTACGAACTTTTTTTTTTGAATTTTCATTTTTTAAATCTTTTATTTGAAACTATATTTATAAATCTAATTGATTTTCTAACGGAATGGCTAATTTTAAAACTTCCGATGTAATCTTTTATTT